>CM052440.1:89779904-89812461 GCA_028533085.1 Varecia variegata
TTATTTATGGAAGACTCAAATCTTTAAAACATAGTTGATGTCTTTAAAACAATTTAAGGAAAGAAGTTGACTTCTTCTTTAAAACAATGATGTGTGAAGAAACCTGGCAGAATGCACCTTACCGAGTGAGAGAAGTTATCATTCCCAACAACGGGACTGCTGTGGTTTGAACGGATGCACCCTTCAAACTGCAGGTGCTGAAACCTAATCACCAAGGCGATGGTATTAGAAGGTGGGGCCTCTGATCCAGCCGGCCGAGGTTCTGTCCTCGTGAGTGAGATGCCTTATAAAAGGGCTGGAGGGAAGCAGCTGGGCTTTTCTGCGTTTCTGTCCCTTCTGCCAAGTGAGGACACAGTGTTTGTCCCCTCTTGGAAACTGAGGCTGGGTGCTCACCTGACACCAAAACTGCTGGCACCTCTTTCCTGGGCTTTCATCTTCTAGAGCTGTAAGAAATAAATTTCTGTTCTTTATAAATTATCCAGTGTCAGGTATTTTGTTATAGCAGCATGAACGGACTAGGATAGGGGCCTCCTGAAGGGGTTGTCTGAGGACATGTCACTCAGTAGGATTTCAGACAAAAATGTATAACCTAAATCTAATCATGAGAACATGTTATATTAATACAAAATTAAACTGGGGACATTCTCTGAAAGAAGGGGCCTGTACTCTTCAAAAATGTCAGAATCTTTAAGTACAAGGAAAGATTGAAGTCCTCCTCCAGGTCAAAGGAGACAGAGGAGACGTGGAAACTACATGCACTGCGCTTAGATCCTGTGATCCCTTAGATCAGGGAAATACATCCATAAAGGGCATTAATGGGCAATTGATGAAAACTGAATATGGACTGTAGATTACATCATAGTACTATATCAATGCTAAATTACCTAAATTTGATCATTGTGGTCTGGTTATACAAGAATTCTTATTCTTACAAAATTCATGCTGAGATATTTAAGGGTAAGGGGCATGGTGCCTGCCATTAACTTTTAAATAGTTCAGAAAAATAATAATATGCACATAAGTTTGGAGGGCAATAATAAGGCAAATGTGGCAAAATGTTAATAACAATCTGGGCGAAGAATATACAGGAATTCTTGATATTATTCTTGCAACTCTTTTATAAATTTAAAATTATTCATGAGGAAAGCTAAAACAAAAGGAAGTTTAGGTGAGTGAATAGGGTGAAGAAATGTTAAAAGGTATGAAACTCCTTCCTGCTTTTAGCCAGTTTGAACTTGATTCTGCCTTTTAACACATTGTCCCAAAACCCAGAAGAATATCAATCCATTAATTAATCCACAGAAGTCAATATTATTCTTGATTCCTTTAATTAATCTCCATTATTGTGGTGGCACACAGGCCGCCATGGCCACGGGTCGGGTCCCTTCTTCCTGCAGCGGGTCCCATCAGCGGTTTCACTGGGCGTTCGCCGAGTGCTGAGCTAGAGGACGTGCCAGGAACAGCGCTTCCTCCTGGGATTTGGGTTTTCCTAGAGTCGGTGACCAGAAAATGATATTTTGGTTTTCAAAACCCACAGGAAATCTCCCCACAGCTCTTCCTCGGGCCGGTCCCCCGTTGATAAGACCACCGGACGTTGCAGCTGAGCCCCGCCACCACTGAGGGAGGGCTCACGGTGCCTCAGGCGGGTATCGTGTGGTGCGCTTGCGCGCAAGGGTCTCCTCAGAACAAGCTCACGTGGAGGTCCCGTCACTACGCCCACCGGACAGATGTGGGAAGTGAACTCATCCTCCCCGGGCAGGCGGTCCCAGTGGGACGCCAAGCTGCCTGGCTGCCCCCACAGCGTGCCCTGCCCCCACAGCCTGCCCTGCCTCCTTGCCGGAGGCTGCGTGCACCTCGGGGGCGGGGCAGCCGGGGGCCTCCAGCAGGATGCCGCAAGAAAACTGCGAGGAACAACTGAGAATCCTAGGAACGAATGACTCTTCCCCTTACAAAGTGCACAACGATGCTCCAGAGAACCAGCGCCCCGGGGGGCGAGGAAACCGGCCCCTGGGAGTCTGGGAGAAGGGTTTGTACACGAGTTGTGTGTGCTCCAGGAAAGGGTGCACAAACAAACCGTATGGATCCAGAGGAACACGGAGGGTCAGAGACAAAAGGAAACAGATGCTTTTTGTCAAACAAACACAGAATCACTGAGCGGTGGGAGCAGGAAGGGGCAGCAGAGGGTGCTGCCGGGGGACAGGGACCGGGTGGGGAGAGGAGGGGCTTCCTCCTGGGCCTGCGGTCTGGGAGCCTCTGATGAATGAAGTGCTGCATTTCCTGACTGTCCTGCTGTGCTTTGTGTTTGCGTACCTATGCATGCGTGCCTGTGTGTGCGTGTGTGTAACAGAGCGAGAGAGAGAGAGAGAGAGAGAGAGAGAGAGATTAAGACTGAGGCTCACCTTGATTACCTATTGATGCCAGGGTTATAGGTGGATCCTACTAGGTTATTAATCCCCAAATCTTGGCAGAGCCAGATTAAGGAGTGGCCTAGCCAGACAGCAATTGCCCAAAGTGCCTCTCACCATGAGCCACTGCAGTGGACACTGTGCTCCACCCGGGTCTTGTGGCTCCTTCTTCTTGTTCCTGTGTGCCCAAGTCCTGGTGCTATGGTTTGGATATTTGTCCCCTCCAGGCCTCGTGTTGAAATTGTATCCCCATTGCTGGTGTTTGGGTCGTGGGCATGGATCCCTCACGAATAGATGAGTCCCCTCCCCTGGGCGTGAGGGAGTTCTTGCCCCTGAGAGCTGGTGGTGAAGAGCTGAGCACCTCCCCTCCTTGCTTCCTCTCTCGCCACGTGACCTCCGCACACGCTGGCCCCTCTTCACCTCCTGCCAGGAGTGGCAGCAGCTGAGCCTCACCAGCAGCGATGCTGGTGCCAAGCATTTAGGCCGGCCTGCAGAACCATGAGCCAAATAAACCTCTTTTCTTTATAAGTTACCTGCCTCAGATACTGCTTTCTAGCAACACAAAATGGATGAAGACACCTGGCATCCTTGTGCTTTGTTTCTGACAGCCAGCACCTATAACCTGACCACGCTTGGGCACCTGCAGCCACTGGGCCTTCACTCACAGAGCTCTGAAGGTACCTGGGAGTGACGGCCCCTCAGGGGCTGCCCTTGGCAATGACTAATTGGTGGAGAAGTATGATAGCTCAGGTCCCTTGCTTTGACATGGGATGAACTCCAAGGTGCTGTAATTTTCACTGGGAGCCTCCACATCCTGCTTTGCTATCCCAGATGCTTTGTCAGTTTCCCCAGCAGAACTGCCTCAGTAAATCACTTGCACACACATCCTGCTCTCAGGAGCTGCTGCTATGGAGCCAGACCTAAGACGCCCACCACCATAGTCCTAGCAATGTGATGAGGAAAAGAAAAGTGACATTCATCTACCTGGACATGGCCCAGGGAGATCACCCAATGTGGTTGGACATTGGCTTTGGAGTGAGGGGTGAGACCTCCTCACTTGGATAAGCTGGCCGGAGTGCCTTCTCAGGGAAGCAGGTCCACTTCCCCGTGGGCTCTTCTGTTTTCTGGTCGAGATGCAGAAATGGAGGGCCTGCGTGGAATCGCTGGGGACAATTGCAGTGGTGGAGCCCTGGCTGGAGGGGCGGGAGGAGGAAGCTGGGAGTGCCCTCGGCTCCTCTCTAAACAGGTATGAATAGCATAAAATTTCACACAAGGGTGCCCGTGTGTGTCCAGCTGACTCTGAGGAAGACACAGGGAAGGAAGAAGCTGCCAGCAGGTCCCTGTGTGTGGCACTGAGGTGTCCCTGAAGGAGGAGATGCTGCAGGGGCAGGATGTTCCACTGCACTCAGGACACCCTCATGTGGGGGTCCTGCTGCTACCCCCGTTTGACAGATGTGGGAAGTGAACTCATCCTCTCCCGGCAGGTGGCCGGATGGTGGAACCAGAGGTGACTCTCCATGGCTTGTGTGGGACAAGTCCTACCTGGGTGGCTCAGGTGGGCCACAGTCTTTCATCAGGAGGTCTGAGAAGTTTGGGAGCTTCCAAGTCAGGAGCCAGCTCCTCCACACCAGCCACCTGTCAACTCTGTCTTTGAAGGCTGTGTTTTGGTGGCACTTCTGTGTCAGGAGCAAATTAACTCAAGTTGGGGGTCTAACAACTGCCATAAAGATGAGGCCCAGCTAACTCTACGGCAGAGAACAGTTACCAAGTTTATGAACTGCCCGTCTGTGTAGACGTCAGCTGTCAAGAGTAACAGTCAGCTTGCCTGTAGGAGACACGTGTCATCCCATGTGACAGTGTTGGACGAGCTCCCAGGCTGCAGGTACCCGAGGAGCAAGGCCTGCCCCTGGCCCTGGCCCTGGCCCTGGCCAGGCTTCCCGCACAGTAGGGGGTCCTGAGCTGTGTCCTCCCCCGCGGTAGGAGGCAGGCTCTGGGAGCTGCTGAGCACCAGAGAGGCCTGAAGGGGAGGACGAGAGCCACTCCCACTGCGCAGGCACGAGGGAGGCACCTGCAGTGGGGACTCAGGGGAGGCGGAGGCTGAATGGCAGAGTGGTGTTGAGCCCTCGGGTGATAACAGTACTGACGTCATAGGGCTGTTGTGGAAATTAAAGGTCGTGACGCATGCCAAGTGTTTGGAGGAGTAGCCCAGAAAAAGATCATATTGTGTGTTGCTATTATATAAGACATACACACATACAGAATTTTATATGCCACTCTAATTGTTATGTATTAGTATTTAGTAATGAATAATACATTATTAGATTATCATATATTATTATATCAATATTATATGTAAGTATAATTATATTATTATAGTATATGTAATATGTAGTCTAATAATTTATTAAGTACATATTTGATATTATTAAACTTTAATTTATATAGTAGTGTTAAGGTATCAGTGCATTACATATGTCAAACTGAATATTACCATCTATTAGCATATTATACCTGCTTCATAATGCACAGTACAGTGTGTGTTATTGCGATCCACGGTCTCGTGGCAGGATTGCTCCAGGTCTGTTTCAGGAGAGGGGAGCAGTCAGGCTGCTATGTGCAGCGTGTGCAAGGATGTGGAGTTTGAGGGAGGATGGGAGGGAGGTTCAGGATGACACTGGCAGGGCCTTGGAGGAGTTTGAGCTGCATTCCTTAGATGATGGGGACATGTCCATTCACTCAGGAGCAAGTGCTGAGCACTTCTTAGAAGCCAGTACTGTGCCAGGTACAGGAGGTGTGGCCAGGAGTGACACGGGCCCCACCCTGGTAGAGGCTACCAATCCAGGCGGTGCAGACCTTGCAGACCGCCCCCCCACCAAGAGCCTTGCAGAAGGCAAGTGAGTGCACAGCAAGGGGGGCTGTGGCCTGGCAGCAGGGGAGGGGTCTCAGAGAAGCCCTTTGCTCAAGCTGAGGCTGAAGGGAAGGCTTTAGGTAGGTGAAAGGTGTGGGTGGCTCCTGCACAGGTTTCCCACCCAAAGATGGCTCATGTGACCGTTGGGGGAGAGGGAGTGTTCCTGGGGCAAACTGGAAAACGGCTGGCTTGGGCCTGGGAGGCAGGGCTGGGGGAGCTGGGATGGAGGTGCCAGGGAGCAGGGCAAGGGGTACAGTACCACGTTCCAGTGCACTGATGAGGAGCCAGTGCAGCGGGGAGCCAGGCTGCCAACACAGAGGCTTGGAGTGTCCAGGGGGCGCCTCACTGTGGATGTGACCAGCCGCTTCTGGGAAGGGCCCTGGGAGATGGGGGGGTCCTACCCTGTGGGTCCAGGGAGCCTGGAACACGGAGGGGGCATGGCTGGCAGCCACTGGGACCTGTGGCTGTGAATGGAGGGAGGCAGGGCTTCAGGGCAGGGTGTTCAGCAAACCTGACACCAGGGAAGCAAGAAAGCCGGGCATCAAAGGCGACTCCAAGGTTCTGGGCAGAGCGACAGGAAAGAAAATGTCATTTCAAAGATGGGAGATATGTCTTAGGAAAAGGCCAACTTTTATTTAAATATTTCTCGTGTTAGCATTTGAAAGTTGACCAAGCTTGTTTTCCTGGTGTGAAATTCAGGACTCTGTCTCCTCTCTTCTCTCCCCAACTCCCCCGACCCCAAGTCCATCACGCCATCCAGAGGAGCTCAATCAGTGCTGAGGGAGCTAGTCTTTCTGCAGAGAATTCCACAAGGTCTGAATAGATCTTTTTAGTGAGATCATTTTGCTTTTTGGCCCAAATATTCAGAATGCTATATTGCTCATTACCGCTTCAAAATCTTCCCATGTGAGGTCCTTTTTTTCTGCCCTCTGCTACTGAGCTGTAATAGAGTGGCACTTTGAGAGCCTAATCCCTGTAATCCCCCAGGAATTGCCTATTGTGGAGCTGTGTCCTGGCCTCTCCTGCGTCTATCCCTGGCTTACCCCAAGCGCCTGGCTGTGGTGCAAGCTCCGTCACTGCCAAGTGAAAGTGGAGTTTCCATTCCTGGACAAGTGTCTCTATTGGTGCGGCTGTCAGCGACCGGTGCAGACCACTGGCCTTGACAGCATCGGAAATCCGGACAGTAGCACTCAAGACTGCCCTTCAAGGAAGCAAGAAAATAGCCTAGGACTGGCCCCTGGAACCCTGCCCACCCACGTGACCTTGGGGCCATAACCCGTCCTGGGTGTCCCTGTCTCCTCCTTGGAGAGGGAAATTGAGCGCAGTGGTCTCTGAGGTCCAGTCAGCTGGAAACCTCTGCCACTGGATGGCCAGGAAAGAATGCCAATGAATATTTATTGGTTTTCACCCCAGCCATTGGTTCACAGAGTTAGGTAATGAAGCCAAACTGTGACACACCGAATACTGCCTGGGGTGCGGCCGTCCTCCCTGCGCCGCTGGCTCCAGACCCGGCCCTTCAGCAGCTGCTTCTTACCCTTACAAGGGACAGAGCGATTCAGTGCACCCTTCCACTGGTGGTCCCGTAGGACCCCAAGCCTGTGCTATGCCTCTCTGTGACTCCTAGGGTGGCAGGACGCAGGAGAGGACCCAAATGACATCTGGGGAAAAGGAAAAAGGAAACTATGGCCAAAATGAGCCAAGCCAAAGTCCACCAAGCAGCATTTCTGGCCAGAGGGACCACTTGGCCCACGATGAGCTCTGCATCGGCGGAGGGGCGCCAAGCCCGGCCTGGCAGCCGTGATGGGGCAGAATGCTGACTGCCCCCGGTGCAAATGAGAGAGAGGGACAGCAGGAGGGAGACATGCACAACAGGTAGACACAGAGAAAGAGGCAAGAGGCATATGGCCCCGATTTTCCTTCCCAAGAGCCTGTTCGTAGGAGCTGAGGCCAGTCGCCCCACGCGCACGTTGTTTTTCTCTAGTTTTTCATCTAAGCCCCAGTCACTGCTGCTGCGTTCCAAATGGCTGCAGGTGAGCTGGCATGGGCAGGGCAGGGGCGGGGCAAAGCTGACCACGACAGACACACCTGTGAGCACCTGTCAGCGGCAGCATTTGTGCCTCTCTGAGCTGGCTACACTCACCAGCAACAATCGCGTCCTCCGCAGGGGCAGGGGCTGCGCCCAGGACGCTGACACACATCACCCTTTCCTGTTCACCAGCAGGTTCTCTTGTCTAAGGCTGAAATTACTATTTTGTCCGAGAATATGACTTTAAAGCAGGGGGTTTGAAATACATTCCGGAAAGAAAGAAGGGATTCATTTTCCCCTTGGGTGCAGGGTCAGCTCATCTGAGGACAACGGTGCCCTTTCCTCCTCAGCTATGTCTGGAATTCATCTCCCAGAGTTAGACTGTTTTGTGTGAAAGAGAAATGAAAAAATGTAGTCCTTGAATATTGAACACCACATAACTCAACTGGCATGAAGTTCTGGAGGGCAGGATCTGGACACGTCTGCTCTATGTAATTAGCAACAAAATACTCCAATTTAGCAAACATTTATTAAGTAGCAACTATGTGCCAGGCCCACTGCTGGAGCTTCAGATCTGACCCGTAGGCACATGCTTTCTGATGATTTGGGTGCTTGTCAGGGAGGAAGTTAGTATTATAAATGCTCAATTGAACAATCTCTTAAGTAGTCACTGTAGTCTCTAAAAGAATAAAAATCATTACATTTAAATTTTACTTATTTTGTAAAAAAACAAAAATAAACTGAAGTTGCTGAGGCTTAAATAAATGTTTCTTTGCCAAAAAGGAGATTATTTCTCTAAGGATAAGAAAAGAGATTACTGGTAACATTAACAGTTGGGATTTTATATATGCATGTGCACACACAGATGCAATTTGTGTCTCAATTTTAGAGCGTATCAATTGTCTCCTTCTGAAGAAAGATGAGGATATCGGCATTCTCACACTGCTTTCATTCCCCTCTTTCTTCCTCTCGATTTTAGGAAGTTATGTTATTGTTGGTTGGATTAAGTCTCCCAAAAAGATGTGCTCAAATTCTAACTGCTAGTGCCTGGGAATGTGATCTTACTTGGAAATAGAATCTTTGTGAAAGCAATCAAGTTAAGACAAGGTCATACTGGATTCGATGGGCCCTAAACCAGCAACTGATGTCCTCAGAAGAAGAGGGAAATTTGGACACAGATACACAGAAGAAAGAAAGCAATGTGAAGACAAAAGCAGAGACTTTAGACAAAGGCAGAGACAGAAAGCTTGTAGTGATGTACCTACAAGCCCAGGAATGCCAAGCGCTGCTGGCAGCTGCCAGAAGCCGGGAGAGAGGCTTGGAACAGAGTCTCCCTCCGAGCACCCAGAAGGAACCACCCTAGCCAAGACCTTGAGCTCAGACTTCCAGCCTCAAGAACTATAAACTGCTGTTGGTTAAATCTACCCCCTTTGTGGTGCTTTGTTACGGCAGCAGTAGGAAACTAATACAGTTATTTTCACATTGTCTACATTTACGTTACTGTAATCACAGTGTGTTTGGTAACCGTAATTCTTATTGGTGTGTGACATGCTGTATATTTCAATAGATTTGTTGTTCCCCACCTGTTTCTTTAAGTCTGCAGTCTCTCTTTACCCCTCCGTTTCTTCTTTCCTCCCTCCCTTTGTGCTATTCTTTGCATCTGACACATGCTCGAGTAGCTCTCTCCAGACATTCTGCTTGCTCCGAATCAGAGAGGGTAGCTCGACACTGCTTCTCCCTTCTCTGAGGCCCAGCCGCTTCTCCCTGTGAGCCGTGTGACACTGTTTCCCTTTCTGTTGCGTAGCGCATGGCAAATCGTAGAGGGAAAGAATTCGGTGGCCATGGTCTGCTATACTTGCTGGACGACCTGGACTTTCTTTCATGAAACGACATTTTTTTTACCCATCTAGTGCTGGGACTTGCCCTGCCTCCCTGAAGGGCTGACTCCACTCCCCTGGGCCGACTCCAGGGTTTCGGATCCGTCCCTAAGGCACTTCCTCCAGGCACGACTCCCCCCGCCCTGTTTCACCCATCTGTCTTTCACAACTGATTCCATGCCCCCCCCCCCGCACCCCCCCCCCCCAGGGAGCGGAGACAGAGGGAGAGAGAACTTGTGCTCCTCTCAGCTTGACCCTCAGGGGCCTTTCTGGGGCGGGAGGGGCCCGGCCTCTGTGCCCCGCTCTAGAATCTAATGCTTCTTTCCTTGGCTTCTGGCTTCTGAAATGCGCTTTTCTGGGTTATACTCTTTCCGTCCTTGGTTGCTGTGGGGAAACTCTTCGTGACTGGAACGTCAGGCTGCTGGAGCTGGAGGTCTCTCAGGATCGGTCTGTACCTTCCTTCTGTGTGTTACAGGAACCGTGAAGTGGTGGCAGCAGGAGCAGGCGAGGCAGTGGAAGCTGTGGGTGTGCCCAGAGTGGGCACATGGGCTACAGGACGTGGCCAAGACCACTGCGAGCCTGAGCCGGGCGAGCCCCACAAACCTCCCCAGGTGAGCTGCCGGGACTGCCAGGACTGCCGGCCGCACAGGCGGGCGGGGGCTGGATCAGGCAGCGGCTGTGGCCTTCATCCTCAGACTGCTCTATCTGTGTGAGTTGTTTTGTTTATCCCTGTGCAGCAGTCTCCATATTTCCCTTTACTCCATGAGTTTTATCCTCTCACTCTTACCAAATATGCCCTTCTGGAGGTGAATTTTTTAAAAAAACACCAAAATGAGTTGGATGGGTGCTATGGAGGCCCTGCCATCCATCACCAATACCACGATTCGCTCATCACAGCAAACCCCCGGGGCCCAGAGCCGCCTGCCGGTCCCTGGTCCCTCTCTTGTTATCCTTGCATAGCCTGGTGAGGCAGCACAAAGGTGTTTATCCTCCTGTTTGGGTCACATGTAGGGATATACAGGCATGAAAGAGGTGATTGTTTACCAGGACACACTTGACACCTGAACAACTCAACAGCCCCACCCAGGAATCACCTTGAGAGACGAGAGTCTCAAAGCCTTCGCTGCCTCCCCTTGCAGTCTGCACTGCTCTCCCCCGCTATGCCGCAGGCGCAGCACCGCCCATGCAAAGCGAGGGAGCAGGGAGCACGTCTCGTGCAGAGCATGGAAGTGTTCGATATTCTTGTTTGAGTGGTTATGGATTTTACATGTGGTTCAAGTGACCAGGAGAGCGGTTACTCTTGTACACAGTGTTTTCCAAGGAAATAGCTTCTGACTTAAAACGCAAGCCCTTTCCTCCTTGATGTGCTCATAGGCCACATCTTGCACAGGCCTTAGAGTAACTGCCGAATGCAGACGTGCTGCTGTGTGCGCCTCACTGTGGGCTCACGGACAGCAGGGACTTACCTTGGTATCTTTCCCGGCCCCTGTCGTCTTGAACACACTAGGTGCTTAACACATACTTGTTGAACTGATCTGGATCAATTCATTCATAGTCAAAGAATAATGGGTGGATATTACTGAGCAAATTCCAAATAAATTTCAAAGGCAATTCCGAAAGGAGAGTGTTTTAACCAGGGAAATTGAATAAACGCACACTAGCTCTGATAAAGGCCTAACACAACAGTGGTTATCCTGTGATGACAGCGGAGTCCGGGGTGGGTCCGGGGTGAACCTCTTCCAACAGTGACTCAGATCTGGGCTGCTTCTGTCATGGCACCACCCACAGATGGTCATCTTTTGAGTCCAATATGGATTATGACAGTTCTAACTTCAATTGAAACTGTCTTGTGTCTATATGAAAATAGTAGATTCACAACGCAAATGTTGATTTAAAATGATTATATTTATATGAGATCAGGGAAGCCTAATTAAAAAGCATCATTACATTCCAAATTACCTTTATCAAGTCATGACTAAATCAAACTACGCATTGTCTCACATACATACCATGTTTTCTGTGATGATAACACTTAAAATCTCTCTTGGCAATTTTCAAGGATACAGTGCATTGTTATTAACTACACATCAGTTGTACACTAGCTCTCTTGAACTCACCCCCCCCCCCGCCCCGTCTAACGGAAACCTGGCCCCCTTTGCCAACATCTCCCCAATCCCCCCCTCCCCTAACTGCTGGCAAACACCATTCTGCTCTCTGCTTCTGTGAGTTTGACTTCCTTAGACTCCACATGTAAGTGAGACCATGAGTTGTCTGCAACACGGCTTCCTTACGTGGCTGCCACGTGGCCTCCTCAGGAGGAACCGTGTGTTCGCTCCTCAAGGAAGAGCCGAGCTGAGTAGAAGGCATTTCTGCTTTGCGCACCTGCTCCCTTCTCTCTACAAACTTCTTCTGCACAGAGATGGGCTCCTGACGAGGGGCTCAGCCTCAGGAGCCGGGCAGCCGTCACGGTGGCCGGGAGCCACGGGAGGATCTCTCCAGCCAGGGGCTTTGGTGAGCAGGGTGGGAGCCACCCTGTGCCTCCTGGTTCTCAGGGCCAGAGAAAGCCCAGGTTTGCTGTGGGGTCTGACTCCCCGTCCCTCGGCCTCCTGTCATCACGGAGGAGAGCAACGGAGACCCTAGGCCCCGCCAGGTTCCTGCACCGGTTTCCTCAGACTGGGGCTTAGACAGAAACCAGGACGCGCCTTCAACACTTGGCTTAGAAATCTCCTCAGCTACACATCCAGGCTCGTCACTTTCCAGGTCTACTTTCCACAGAACGGAGCACAGTCCACGGCAGGGACCACCTTGCCTCCAGTTTCTAGCAACATGGTCCCCACGTCCGGCTGAGGCGTCACCAGACGCACCTTTACACTCGCGCGTCCAGCAGCACTGTTCATGATGTCGTGCACGTTCTCTAAGAGGATAGGAGCTTTCTCTCTGGTGCTTCCCTCTCTCTCTCTCTCTTTTTTCTGAGCTCTCACGAGAATTGCCTTTAATGTCCCATCTCCTGCAGGCAATCTAGGCTTTTCTAGCATGCACCTCAAAACTCTTGCAGCCCTCGCTCATTGCCCAGTTCCAAAGCCGCTTCCACATGCTCAAGTGTCTGTTACGGCGGCACTCCACTTTGCGGTAGCAAACGCGCATTAGTCTGCGGGGGCTGCCGTAACAAACACCTCGCAATGGGGCTTAAACGATAGAAACTTATTTCCTCCCAGTTCTGGGGTTGAAAGTCCAAGATCAAGGTGGCCAGCAGGTTTGGTTCCTTCTTGGCTTGCAGACGGCCATCTTCTCCCCAGTCCTCACAGGGTCGTCCCTCTGTGTGTGTCTGTGTCCTCATCTTATAAGGACACAGTCATATTGGATTAGGGCCCACTCATTTTATCTTGATTAGCTTTTTAAAGGCCCTACCTCCAAATACACATTCTGAGATACTAAGGTTAGGGCCTCAACATATGAATTTTGGGATACACAATTCAGCCTGTAACACCCACTGTGCATTGTTTCTGCCACACAGTGCATTTGGGTGCTGCTCTGACTCCCACTTCTCACACAGTTGTCTGAGCCACGGTTGTCCCCAGGAAAGCTCTCTGAGACGGAGACAGCTAGACAGGAACTGGCACCACCTTTCCAAATGCACGACTCCTATGGTAGGACGGGCCTGTGGTCATGACTACCCACTCCCCAGTTCCAACCCCAGGAAGAGCCACACTTGAGCGACTGCAGACGCATGCCTATCGAAGCTCTAAAAGAAAGCTATCTGGAGAGACACGGCCCCTGCTGACCACAGGGTGATGGGGCAGGAGAGATGGGATTTTAAATCCACTGGAGTTGGTTCTCAGCTCTGCCTGTTATGCGGCCTGCAATGCTGGCCAAATCACACTGAATCTCCAAAATGCACTACTACCATCTGGGATGGTTAATTTTATGTGTCAACTTGACTTGACCATGGGGTGCCCAGACATTTGTTCATACATTATTCTGGGGTGTCTGTGCTTCTGGATGAAAGGAACACTTGAATTGGGAGACTGAGTAAAGCAGACTGCCCTCCCCAACGTCGGTGGGCCTCATCCAAGCCCTTGAAGGCCTAGGTGGAATAAAAGGCTGACCCTTTGGAGAGTAAGAGAGACTTCCTCCTGCCTGACAGTCTTTGAACTGGGGACATCATCTTTTTCCCACCTTCAGACTTGAAGTGAAACACTGGCTCTTCCCGAGTCTCGAGCCTGTGGATCTTGGGACTAGAAACAGACTGTCATTTCTCGTGGGTCGCAGGCTTTCAGTCTTGGGCTGGAACTCACACCATCCGCTCTCCAGGGCTCCAGCTTGCCAACCACCCTGCCTCCATAATCACGTGAGCAATTCCATATATGTTATATAAATCATACATATGTTTATACGTACACATTATACACACACATCCCATTATTCTGTTTCTCTGGAGAACCACGACTAATACACCATCCTTCCAAGTGGAAAAATACCAATCCATTTCCCATGGCTATTTTTGTGATTAAACGAGGATGTTCTGAAAACTGTGACATGCCATTCCAATGACAGCTACCATCATCGTTGTCATTGTCAACAATGACCCCCAAGTTGCTCCTCTTAAGGTCAATTCCCAATCCTTGTCTTACTGACCAGTGGCATCAGACACAGTGAACCCTCCCCTGCCCCCTCTCCTGGCTGTCCCCCTGCCCCTCTGCCTATGCCTTCCCTGCACCTTGGCTGCTTTCTCCTCATTACATGGACCTCTAAATATTGGAGAACCCCAAATTCTGTCCTTGGAATCTTTTGTTTCTCCAGCTATGCTTACTCTCTTGGTGATCGCAGTGAGATTGCTAGATTTGATCATTGTGGCTCTCCAAGGAGCAGACTCAGAGATTTGCTTGCAGGAAGTTTACTAGAGACTGCTCTCAGGATAGACACCTGCTGCACAGGCAGGCTGAAGGCTGGAGGCTCCCCAGACAGAAGCTGACTGCTGTCATTGCAGCAAAGCGACTAGTTCCCATGGGGAACTCTGTACCTGGGATGGCCCTTCAGAGCGGTGCATGTGGAGGGAAGAAGGCTCTGGGCTCTTCTGTGACCAGTCATTGGGTGTGGCCACCTGGGAAGGGACCTGACCTTGGTCGAGGTCACTGTCTTGGCAGAGGGCAAGTCCAGGAGAGGGCTGAGCTGAGAGCCATCAGCTGTGACATTCCTGCAGCTGGGAAAGTGAGTGCCTCTGTCCTCAAGAGGGATTAGGTTGAGAGGTTATGAATCTGAAGCAGGGAAAATGAATTCTTGCTGTCAGATGGCAAGATTTGAACATAACTCTGGATCCAAAGTAGTCTCAGCCTGAGAGGCTTCCAGAGTTAATTCATTTTGTCGTAAATATTCTGAGGGCTGGAAGCTTGATGAAGACACGAAGACAGACCTAGCAGCACCATATCGTGCCCTGCTTCTGCAAGCACCGGGCCTCTGGCCACTCTGCCATGTCAGGAGACAACACATTTCCTTAAAGTGCGTGGTCTTCATTTTGTTTTATTTAAAAATAATTAGGCCTTCATGACATCAGTTCTGGCTCTCCCTGCAGCACGGGCTGCGGGGCAGTGGGATTGGGAGTGTGTTGATGAACACTGTGCTGTGCTTCCCTTTCCGAAGAGCAGGTCTTAGCAGCGGCCGCCGGGCTTCCACTGCCAGGCTGGGACTCAGGCCGTCCGTGCGGAGCCGGGAAAGGTTTGCTCCCCTCCTGGTCTTTAACCATCTTTGTAAATCTTACTGGTCATTCAGAAATGAGGACAGAGAGTTCATTCTGACCAAGCACGAAGAGCAGAGAAGGGATTTTTTTTTTTTTTTGTCTTTGATTTCGCAGGAATGAATGCGGAGCCCAGTGTGAACAATTTCTTTCGTGCTTATCCTAATCGTGGAAGAAAAACCAAACTGCCATTTCTAGCGCAAAGAATCCAACTTGGAAGATGTGGAGCTGAGCGGAGGCGGGCGGGGTCGCGGGGTGACGAGCGTCGCCCTGTCCCACGGGACCTTGAGACCGGTAGGCTCAGCTGGGGGGCAGTGGGCGGGCGGGGCGCGGAGTGGGGCGCGGGCTGGCTCCTCCGGGTCGGGGTCTCCCAGGCCTGCTGCGCTGCAGGCCGCTCCGTTCCAGCCTCTCCGCCGGTCCCCGGTCGCAGGAAGAGATACACGGATGGGCTTCGTCGGCGGAGGTGGAGGCTAAGTATGCCCGGGAAGGTGAGAGGGAAGGAGAATTGTCCAGCAGCGGCCAACATACACGGGATTCTAGTAACACAACTTTGGGAGCAAAAACTCCGCCTTTGGGATCAGAAGCTGTTCCTTCTGCTCTCTGTGGCCAGAGGGCAGGTGCTGGGTGGTAGCAGTCCTGAACCGCTGAAGAAGCCAGCGTCACCTCCAGGGCTTCCCTCCACGGCTGTAGCCACCTGGGACAAAGGTGTGGGGAGCCAGGGGATCCAGGACAAAGTCCTTTCTCAAAGGGGTGGCTACGCTGGGGGTCTCAGAGAGCGAGTCTCTGGATCTGTCCACAACCTGAGTCTCATGCCTGGAGCAGCTGTGCCTGCAGGGAGACCCTTACATGTTAATACTTAGGAATTGTACCAATTTACTCCTGCCTCCAAATACTGCCACGCCCTGGGGTACTGGGGGTTGGGACTTTAACATAGGAATTTTAGGGGATGCAATTCAGCTCATCACACTGTTGAAATCTCTCCATCAATCGATCTCCTAATCTCTATTTCTCTCTCTCTCACTTCTCCCCCCCACACCCTCTTTCTCATCAGAGGCCACTCGTGGAAGGAGACTGTAAGGCTGGTGGCCGGCACCCCTCCCCTCCCTAATGGATAAAGAAGAAGCCCACCAGACCTGCCGAGAACAATGCCTGCAAGACCCAGCTAACTTAAAGGATGACCACACCTGGATGGTTACCCTGATAAGAGTCTCAGTTCCTGGAGTCCACACATACCACTGGCCCCTCCTATTTCTCAATACTCGCCCTAGAACTGCAATGGAAAATTCCTTGCTCTCCCCACCGTAAATCTTCCTGCCAAAGAAACCCCTAACCCCAGCCCTAAAATCATATATAAACCCACTCAGACTTCTGGGCAATGAGACTTTTCGGGTCTCTCTCTCCCGGGACCCAAAAATCGTGCCTGGGCCCCTCTCTTGAGACTTGTTGCTCTCACCCGGGAGCGCCCCAATAAAGTGCCTCTTTACTTATCCCTTTCAACTCTGATTGTCTTTCTTTCTCTGGCGCTGGCCAATCCAAAAAACCTTAAATTTGGTTCAGAAACCAGGAGGGTGCTTTGACTTTCGGCTGTGCTGCCCTCCCATGGACTCTGGTCTTAAACCTTACAGAGACCACATGGATTTCCTCATTTACTTTTCACAGTGCCCTAAGAGATAGGTGTTATTATTTCCATTATTACAAATGAGAAAACTGAGCACCTTGAGGTTAATTATTCCAAGGCAAAGGTGGGATTTGAACCTGCATAACCTGACTCCAGAATCCATGCTTTTAAGCACAAACGATGACTACTTTTTCAAATATTTTTGACTGTTTTTGCAGATTTCTTTTTTTGGTAAGAGTTTTGGCCACATTCCATAGGCTTTGCAATGAAGAGTTCTTCTTGATGTTATCTTTCAATGAATTAATCTGTTATTGTAATTATTCAATCTTCAATTCAAGAGTTATTTATGAGTCCTTTTAAATTTCTAGGCTAGATTGGGGCATTATATTTTGGTGTTCTATTTTAGTTTTGTTGTCAGAAAATGTGGTATGTTCAGTTGCTCGCTATCTACCCGTCTGTCTGAATTTGTCAAGATTTTCTTTATGACACAGTTTATGAATAATTTCTATAAATAGTCCATGAACATTTTAAAAAGATTTTCTGTTTTGTACAAAAATCATATGTCTAATAAATAAAGCTTCTTGTGTAATTCAAGTGATCTAATCATATTAACTCATTTTTTTTTTTTTTTTTGAGACAGAGTCTCACTCTGTTGCCCGGGCTAGAGTGAGTGCCGTGGCATCAGCTTAGCTCACAGCAACCTCAAACTCCTGGGCTCAAGCGATCCTTCTGCCTCAGCCTCCCGAGTAGCTGGGACTACAGGCATGCACCATCATGCCCGGCTAATTTTTTCTATATATATTTTTAGTTGGCCAGATAATTTGTTTCTATTTTTTTAGTAGAGACGGGGTCTCGCTCTTGCTCAGGCTGGTCTCAAACTCCTGACCTTGAGTGATCCACCCACCTCGGCCTCCCAGAGTGCTAGGATTACAGGCGTGAGCCACCGCGCCCGGCCCATATTAACTCTTTATCTAATGGAATTGTTAAATTTTGATATAAATGTTTTAAAGCTCATTGTGATCTTATCAAAATAACCTTAAATTCCTATTTTATTTTTGCTTTAAATATGCCTATGCAATGTGATTTGGTGTGTAAGTGTTTAGGACTGTTACAGTGTCTAAAGAGATGCTGTCTTTTTTCAATAAAATTCCTCAGCCTTATTTGATGTTTTTGACGATAAAATGTACTTTGTGTGATATTAATATTTTTGCAATTTGTCATTGTTAGCATTTTCCTGATATATCCTTGTCTACTTCCTTATTTTCTATGTTTTCTCTTTATTATTTTGTTTTAGCTGTGTGCCTGTTAAAAAAAAAGCAGTTAGCTGGCTTTTGCTCTTTCGTGAAATTTATTCTCTTATTTTTGGATAGTCCCCCATACAAGGGGAATAACTTGATCTGTACATGTTATTATTTACTGTGATTCATGCCATATTTAATCTTTCTCCTGCCATCTTACTTCACATTTTCTGTTCATTATTTCTTACTGCTTCCTTTTTTCACTTTTCCTCCCTCTTCTTTGATCATTTTTTGTCCTTTTTTCTCCTCTAGTGATATGAAATATTACATCTAAGTGTTATTCTAATAATGGTTACCCTTAAATTATTACACATATATTTTATCCTACATTCTTATATCCAAGTTAAGAATTAAACATTATTCATAACACATCAGGTCTTACATAAACTAAGAGTTTTAACATGCATTTAATTTCCTTTTCTTCTCTTTATCACTTGGGTTTTATTAAATAATCTAGAATTTTATTCGTATTTCTCCTTCTCCCACCATTCCTTAAAAAATAGTTTAAAACTTGTTAATTTTCAATATTACATGCAATTTTGTGAATCTGGAGGTTGCAAATAGTTTTAGTATCTTAGGGCGGTGTATTAGGGTTCTCCAGGGAAACAGAATCAATAGTGTGTGCATGTGTGTGTGTGTGTGTGTGTGTGTGTGTGTTTTATTATAAAATACTGGCTCATACAATTATGGAGGCTGAGGAGTCCCAAGGTCTGGAGACCCAGGAAAGCTGGTGGTGTAGTTGGAAGGCCTGAGAGCCAAGAACACTGACGGCAGACAAGATTGATATTCGAGCTCAAGCAGCCAGGCAAAGAGAAAATTCTTCCTTTTCTGTCTTTTGTTCTGTGGAGGCCCTCAACGGATTGGATGAGGCCCACCCACATTGGGGAAGGCCATCTGCTTCACTCAGCTCACCAATTTAAATGCTAATCTCTTCTGGAAACACCCTCACAAACATACCGAAAATAATGTTTAAACAGACATCTGGGTACCCTGTGGCCCAGTCAAGTTGACACATAAAATTAACCATTGCAGGTGAAGAGGAAAATCATTTTGGGGTGAGTACTACTCTTTATCCTGGGAGCTACATTTTGGTGAATGTCTTTATTAATGTAAGAAAAATATCTACTCTTAAGGGGAAAATCTTGAATTAACCCAAATGCAGCTGCTTTGGATTGAGATGTTAAATGTTTTGCTCAGTAAATATTTGTTAATCCGGATTAAGACTGATCTATGATAAAAAGTCACTGTTTGTTTTGGGGAGATGCATATGTATTATAAATTTCAGTCTAGGCTTGTGGGAAACCCTCAGCTTCTATTAATAGTATCAGTTAATGTTTAATTCCTCCTCCAGAGCATCCTTATCGAGCCCCCTCAACTCCCTACCCCAGTGAGGGTACTAACTGGGGGAACATTCTAGAATGAAGGAGAGCAACAAGCTACCTTGCTTGAGAGGCTTTGGGGTAACCAAGGGGCTCCTTACTCCCCTGCCCCTAGATGATTCACTCAACACATTATGTTGTTGTGTGTCAGTGACTAAAGTTGTTATTTAATTAAATTTAAACTGTGTTCTTTCTGGCAATGGTCTTTCAAGTTGGTAAAAATAATATAGAAGTTTTCCTTAGTTTCAGTGTAGTTGTAATTCTTATGATTCCTTTTTGGAGGTATATGAGAGGGTTTTTTTAAATTATAGACATATTATCGTTTTTAGAATTCTTCCAAAATTTTATAACAAAGTAGATGTATCTTTCTATATATTCATATACATTTTTGATGATTGAATTCATTAATTTAAAAACTAAAATGCACCTAGCTACCAAAAAGAAGTGTCATATACTTTGAGGAACCCCTGGGCTGGGATTCAGATCCAGATTCCAATCCTGGCTTAACGGAAGCTGCGTGACTCTGAGAAGTTCTAGCTCCTCCTGGGCTCAGGCTCAGTGTTCTCATCTGCTAAATGAAGGCAGATTATTCAGACACCTTGCATCCTATCACAGTTTTCAGTTCTTCCTTTAGCAAGAATTGATAGCCAGATATGAAACTAGGCACAAGAACACAAACATAAAGTACTGGAAGAAGAAGAGGAAGAAAAAGGAGGAGGAGGAGGAAGGGGTGGAGGAGGAGGAAGAATGCCTTTAGTATGTCCTCGGTCAATTGGGAGAGACTACATTAACTAATCTACACATTTTCAATAATTGTTATACTAAAGCAAAGTATATTGCTTAATAAGAGAAGAGAGGAGAGAGGTCTTTACACTTCCCAGAGGTTAGAAAGTGATTGGGAATTCTTTTATCGTGGGGATTCAATGCTTGAGTTGAAATGTTGACTAGCGATTGTCACAGGGACAAGTGAGCAGTCTGGAGAAAGGAGAGCTTGGCTTAAACAATTTTTGTCTCCAGTGGACAAGGATGCAGAGGGCACCAAAGAGAGGGTGGGAGGAGTGAGTATGGCAAACAGTGGCAATCCGAGTGGGAGGGCATTGGGGTAGATGCATGGCGATGGCATGGGGAGTACAAGTGGCCGGACCCTAACCCTAACCCTAACCCTAACCCTACCCCAGAGGACAGTGGGGATGATAAACCAGTGGGGGTCAGCCGGCCTCAGGTGCCCCTGTCAAAACAGGCTAGGCTATTGGAAACCTCGTGATGACAGGAGAAAACAAGTAATTGGCAAAAAGTCCTGCTTAATAATTCTTCACAAGTACGCTATTTAAATTTAAAGCCAGTTTAATTAATAGCTGGCCTGAGAAGAGCCATTCTAAACTGATAGTAGCCTCCTCCTTGCTGGCTCTGTTAGCCCAGTGGCTGCACTGTGCCTTCCCCAGCCAGCTCACGGGTATTGCCGCAGATGGCTTGTGGAGCTTTGCTTCCTTGCTGGTAAATGCATCTACAAAGGTCTTCCAATCCACGGCCCTGTACTTGGAAATTGTTTATTGAAAATTACAGTGCAGCCTCCTGCAGATAACTGTTGGCCTTCAGAAGCTAATTTTCATTTAAGTGTATTCTTAATTAGTGTAGGTAGGAACAACATTCCCAAGCAGTGCCAATTCAGCAATTCCATTGTGTCTCACAAGGTGTGAACATCCAAGGCCATGTGCAGACAAGGAGAGCACTACTGTGAAGGCCCAGGCTTGTTTAGGAAACACCCATGGCATAGTAGGAGGGAGGGTGGTGTCAATCTTGCAGAGTAAGGTGGTTTCTCCCTTCTCAACTGTATTGGGATGTATTGTGAACACTGTTGTGAAAAAAATAAGCTATGCTATTAGATATACAGTCCTGTTTGAATTGTTGGACACTATTACAAGGTATATGCATTTACTTTTTCCTACTCTGATTTCTCCGTTCTATATTTTGCTGCTACACTTACTTCATATTGGCTCCCCAAAATCCTGTAGGGGCACTGGGAACAAATGACTACCACTAGAAACAGCTGCCAAATCAGTGCCAACCCCTTCCCCTCTTGGCAAGTCCGAGGACAGCTGTCTGCCTTCCCCCTCTGGGTTTCCGAAGGGGCTGCAGTGGGATGAATGCTGCATTCACTGCCAGGGGTTTACCGGGTGGTCTATCCCACATTGGAATGAGAGTTGCTTTTCAAACAAGGTTAAGAAAGAGTGATTTGGTTTCTGGAATAATTAGTAATATAATTTAGCTAGTTAATGGGCTAAACAGATTTTTCTCCTCCCAATGGGCTATCCTGTTTACATAATGACTGCTTATTACAGTGTTGCAATTCTCAATAGCTAACTCATAAGGGAAGCATCAAGTCAGGCCCTGGGGGAGACTTCTAGGCCATAGATAAGAGGGATGCAAGGACCGACAAATTCTCAGGATTTTAAAAGACTTATTTTAAAATTTATATACAGCAAATTTCACTATCAGTTTTGGCAAATGCTTACAGTCATGTAACTACCACCATAATCAAGATACAGAACTCTTCCGTTAGACCAAAATAATATCCTCGTTTTGCCATTTTGTAGTTAAACCAACTCCCACTCATAGTCTCTGACAAGCACTGATCTGTTTTTCATTCCCATAAAAGTTTTGCCTTTTCCAGGATGTTCTATAAATGGAATTATACTGTGTATAATAGGATTTGCCTGGTGTTCGACACAGCATGATGCATTTGAGATTCACTCCTGTGGTGTGAATGAATAGTTTATTCCCTTTTATTACTGAGAAGTTATAGCAGAGGACATCCCAGTTTATTCATTCAGCAGTTGAAGGAAATTTGAGTTGTTTCCAGTGTTTGGTAATTACGAACAAAGCCACTATAAATATTTGTGTATAGTTTTTAGTGTGGATAGAGGTTTACGTTTCTCTTGGGCAAATACTGAGAAGAGAGATTGCCACATGATATAGTAAGTGTATGTTTAATGACCAAACTATTTTCCAAAATGGTTGTACCCTTCTTCATTCCCAGGAGTGATACATGAGAGTTCCAGTTACTCCACATCCTTGCCAGCATTTGATAGTGTCATGTTTTTGTTAGCCGTCCTAATAGGTGTGTGGTGACATCTCATTTTGGTTTTATTTTGCATTTCCCTGATCACTAATTGTGACGAGCATCTTCTCTTATGCTTATTTGCGAACCTCATCTTCTTTGGTGAAGTGTCTATACAAAACTTTTGACTATGTAAAAAAATGTTTTACTGTTTTTTTAAAATTTCAAAATGTTAACTTCAATCTGTTAATAGAGACTTTTGCACAGTAAATGTTTTAAATTTTTTGAAGTCTAATTTATCAACATTTTTTTCTTTTATAGATTACGCTTTAGGCATTGAAGCTAAAAACTCTTTCCCTAACCTAAAGGCACAAAGATTTTTTTCTCCTGTGGTTTCTTCTGAAGTAAATAATTTTCCACTTAGGTCTATTGTCACTTTAGAGTTAATATTTATATAATATATGACATATAGTTTGAAGGTTCTTTTTTTTAAAAAAGGATTTCAAATTGTTCCAGCAGAACTTGTTGATAAAGACTGACCTAACTCCACAGAATTACCTTTTCACCGTTGTCAAAAGCCAGCTGGCTATATTATCAGTCTATTTCTGGACTCCCTGGTCCATTAATGTGTGTGTCTATACTGTCACGAATACCCCACCCTGTTGATTACCATAGTTTTATAATAATTCTCAAAATCAGGTAGGAGAAGTCTTCCAACTTTGTTCTTTTTTAAAGAATTGTTTTGGTTAGTTTAGTTACTTTGACATTCCCTATAACTTTTAGAGTATGCTTGTTGGTACCTATAAACAATTCTGCTGAGAGTTTGGGATTGCATTGAATCTATAGATAAATTTTGGAATAATTAACATTTTAGCAATATTGAGTGTTTATCCTCTTTTATTTTCTGGAAGACATTGTGTAGAAGTAGTGTTATTTCTTCCTTACATACAGGGTAGAATTTTCTATTGAAACTCTTGTTATTGTTTGAAGGATTTTAATTATGAGTTCAATTTCTTTAATAGATATAGTATTATTCAGGTTATCGATTTCTTCTTGAGTGAATTTTGATAGTTTAGACCTTCAAGGAATTTGTTTATTTCATCTAAGTTGTCAGATATATGAGATTTGTTTGCAGTAGTCCCTTATTATCCTTTTAACATCTGTAGCATCTGTAATGATAACTCCACTTTTATTCCTGACACTGATAATTTACGTCTTCTCTCTTTCTTTGTTAGTCTGGCTAGAGGTTTATCATTTTTACCTTTTCAAAGAACCAGATTTTGGTTTTATCCATTTTCTCTATTGGTTTTCTGTTTTACATTTCATTGATTTCTGCCCCTACCTTTTATGTTCTTGCTTCTGCATGCTTTGGGTGTTATGGTTTCTTAAGGTAAAGCTTTGATTATTGATTTGAGATCTTTCTCTTTTTTCTTCTAATATATGAATTTAAAGCTACAAATTTCTCCCTAAAAAGCATTGCTTTAGCTGTATCCCACACATTTTGATATGTTGTATTTTCATTTTTCATTCTGTTCAATAATTTTTTATTTTCCCTGAAACTTCGTTTTTGACCTGTGATTACTTATAAGTGTGTCTTTTTAAATCATACTTTTTATTTTAAGATAATTGTAGATTCTCTGCAGTTGTAAGAAATAATACCTAGAAATCTTGTGTACCCTCCGCCTAGTTTCCCCAAATGGTAACATCTTGCATAACTATAGTACAATATTACAACCAAGAAATTGACATCAATACATCCCACCAATCTCATTTAGATTTCACCAGTTTTACATGCACCCATTTGTGTGGGTGTATTTCCTTCTTGTGATTTTTTTTCCCACATGTATAGAGTCATATAATCACCACTATAGTCAAGATACAGAACAGTTCCATCACCACAATGATCCCTTGTGCTACTTTTTTATAATCATACCCACCTATCTCTCTCCCTCCCTCTGTCCCTAATACCTGGTCACCACTAATCTATTCTCAATCTCTGTAATTTATCATTTCAAGAATTTTATGTAAATAGAACCATACAATATGTAATCTTTGAGGACTGGTTTTTTTTCCACTCACCATAATTCCCTTGAGATCCATCCAAGTGGCTGCATGGACCTATAGTTCATTCTTTTTTTAAAATTTCTGTGTAGTATTTCATGGGATGGCAGTATCTCAGGTTAGTTAACCATTCACCCATTGAAAGGCATTCTTTCCCCCCACACAAGTTTTTATTTCTCTGAAACAAATATCCAAGAGTACAATTTCTGGGTTGTATGGTAAGCGCATGTTTAGTCTTATAAGATGCTGTCAAACTGTTTCTCAGGGTGGCTGTATCATTTTTCATTCTCACCAGCAATGTATGAGTGCAAGTTCTTTGCATTCTCACCAGAATTTAGTGTTGTCACTATTTTTTATTTTAACTTTTCTGATGAATATTGTGGTATCTCATTGTAGTTTTTTTAAAAAATATTTTCCTCAAGGCTAATGATGTTGAACATCTTTTCATGTGATTATTTACAATGCATATATCCTCTTTGGTTAAATGTCTATTAATGTCTTTTGTTCATTTTCTAACTTTCTAATTGAATTGTTTGCTTTTTGCTTTTGAGTTTTGAGAGTTATTTATATACAGGTACTTATAGAGATACTAGTACTTTGTCAGACATGTGGTTTACAAATTTCTGCCAGTTTGTAACTTGTCTTTTCATCTTTTATGAGGGTCTTTTAAGTAGCAGAAGTTTTAAATTTTAATAACATCTATTTTATCAATTTTCCCTTTTTGGGAATGTGCTTTTAATCCCAAATCTAAGAACTTTGTGTAACCCTATGTTCTGAATATTTTTCTTCTATCTTTTTTCTAAAAGTTTTGTACTTTTATGATACATCTTACATTTAAGTGTGTGATCTATTTTCTGTTAACTTTTCATAAGATGTGAGATTTAGATCAAAATTCCCTCTCTCACTCCCTCTCTCTCTCTGTCTCCTTTTTTGCCGATGGATGTCTGATTGCTCCAGTACCATTTGTAGAAATGCTATCCTTTCTTCATTGAATTGCACATTTGTAAAAACTCAGTTGACCATATTTTTGAGTCTATTTCTGGATCCCTATTCTGTTCCATTGATCTATGTGTCTATTTCTGCACCAACACTACAATGTCTCAAGTACTGTAGCTAATAATAATAATGTCTTAATAGCAGGTAAAATAATCCCTTCCATTTTATTCTTTTTTTTCAAAATTGTTTATTTTTCAAAGGCCTGTACTTTTCTTTATAAATTTGAAAATAATTTGTCTACATCTTCAAAAAAATCCTTGCTGGGATTTGAACAGAAATTGCACTAAACTTAAAGATCAAATTGGAGATAATTTTCATCTTTACTAAGTCCTCTAATCCATGAACATGGTATGTCTTCCATTTATTAATGTTTGGGTCTTCTTTGATTTCTTTCATTGGGTTCTTGTAGACAGCATACAGCTGGGTCTTTGTTTTTCATGGAATTTTTCAATTCCTATCTTTTAATCACTATATTTGGACTATTTATATTAAAGAAAATTATTGATATGTTTGAGTTTAGATGCACTATTTTATTATTATTAATATTATTATTATTTTGGTTTGTCTCCATTCTTTTTGTTGTTGCTCCTGGTAGTCTGTTCTCCTTTTCATGAATTCTTTTAGATTATTTGAAAAATTTTTAGTATTCTATTTTAATTATTTCTTGGCTTTTGCCCATATCTCTGTATTTTTAAAATGATTGCTCTGGTTTTAAAATATGCATACTAAATGTTTAGGTCAACTTAGAGTTGATATTTAATCACTTCAAGTAAAACATAGAAGCTTACAATAATATAGTTCACTTTATTATCTGCCCTTTATGTTATTGTGGTCACAGGAATTATATTTATATACACTTAAAACCCCACCAGACAATGTTATAATTTTTGTTTTCAATAGTCATACTTTATATTTTAAAGAATGTAAGGGGAGAAAAATAATTCAAAATTTATCCATACCTTTGCCAATCTGGTTGCTTTTCCTTGATTCTTGATGTTATAAATTTTCCACTAGTCCATAGAACTTCACTTAGCATTTCTTTTAATTGATGCCCTATGTGACAAATTGTTTTAGTTTTTAGTCATTGAGAACATCTTTATTTCATTTTAGTGTTTACTATATATAGAATTCTTGTAGAATTTTGGGTTGATCTTTTTTTTTTCTTTTAGAGTTGGAATTGTTGTTCCTTTATAAATGTCATTTTTTTCTGCATGCTTTCAAGACATTTTCTTTATCCTTAGTTTTCAGCAGTTTGATTAGATGAGTCTGGGCACAGTTTTCTTTATACTGATTTTTTTGCTGAGCTTCTTGAATCTGTACATTTAAGTATTTCACAAATTTTGGAAATTTGTAGCCATTGTATCTTAAAAAACTTTTTTTTCTGCACCAATATTTTCCTTCTTTTCATCTGGGACTCCAAGACACAGATGTCAGATTGTTTGATATTGTACCACAAGTCATTGATGCTTTGTTCATTTTTTCACTGTTTTACCTCTGTTCTTTAGATTGTATAATTTCTGTTGATCTATCTTCATGTTCACTGACTCTTTCTTTTGTCATCTTCCTTCTGTTTTTGAGCCCACCTAGGAAATTTTAATTGCATATATTGTATTTTTTTTAGTTTCAAAATTTCCATTTGGTACTTTTTGATAGTTTCTATTTCTCAGCAGAGAATTTGTATCTTTTCACTTGTTTCAAGAATTTTCATCTTTACCTCATAAAGTATGGTTATGACAGCTGCTTTAAAGATTTGTCTGATAATCTCAACATCTGGATCATTTCAGGTTTGTAGCTATTGATTTTTTCCCCCAGAGAATTGGACACATTTTCCTGGATCTTCATATATTGTTTGATTTTGGAGTGAATCCTGGATATTTTGAATATTATTTTGTGAGATTCTGAGTTCTGTCAAAATACTCTGGATAGACTCAAGAAGAGAGAGAAAATCTTAACAAACTTATCACAAATAAAGAAATTGAATCAGTAATCAAAAACCTCCACCCCCCCAAAAAAGCCCAGGACCAGAAGGCTTCACTGGCAAAGTCTAGCAAATATTTGAAAAAGAAGTAACACCAATCTTTCTCAAACTCTTCCAAAAATAAAAGAGGAAGGAACACTTCCTAACTCATTTTAGGAGGCCAGCATTACCCTGGTATCAAAGCCAGGTGAATGCATCACAAGAAAATAAAACTATAGAGCAATATCCCTTATGAATATAGATGCAAAAATCCTAAACAAAATACTAGCAAACTAATTCCAACAGCATACTAAGGGCATTATACATCATGACCAAGTGAGATGTATCCCTGAAACTCAAGGGTGGTTCAGGATACAAAAATCAATCATTATTAACACTTTATTCATAGAATGAAGGAAAAAATTACATTTAATAGTTTCAATTGATGCAGAAAAAGCATTTGAAAAACTTCAAAACCCTTTTATGATAAAAACACTTAACAAACTAGGAACGTAAGAAAACTTCTTCAGTGTGATAATGGGCATTCATAAAAAACTCCCAGCTAACATCATACTCAATGAAGAAAGACTGAGAGCAAGAGCATTCCCTCTAAGACTGGGATGAAGGTAAGGATGCTCACTTGTGGTGTTGCATTCAAAACTGTACTGGAAGTTCTAGCCAGAGAGATTAGGCAAGAAAAATAAATAAAAGGCATCTACATTAGAAAGAAAAGCCAAGTACAGTGGCTCATACCTGTTATCCTAGCACTCTGGGAGACCAAGGCAGG
This sequence comes from Varecia variegata, assembly GCA_028533085.1. Taxonomy (NCBI): domain Eukaryota; kingdom Metazoa; phylum Chordata; class Mammalia; order Primates; family Lemuridae; genus Varecia; species Varecia variegata. The sequence continues at coordinate 89,808,006 of CM052440.1, forward strand.
AGGATTGCTTGAGGTCAGGAGTTCGAGACCAGCCTGAGCAAGTGCGAGACTCCATCTCTACAAAAAATAGAAAGATTAGCCGGGTGTGGTGGTGCATCCCTGTAGTCCCAGCTACTCAGGAGGCTGAGGCAGGAGGATCGCTTGAGTCCAGGAGTTTGAGGTTGCAGTGAGCTGCTATGATGATGCCACAGCACTCTAGCCAGAACAACAGCACAAGACTCTGTCTCAAAAAAAAAAAAAAAAAAAAAATTGGAAAGGAAAAGGTAAAACTATCTCTATTTGCAGATGACATGAGATGAGACATGAATCAATCAATCTATCAATCATCTATGTTTCTAAAAAAATCCTAAAAATTTATTAAAGCTAATAAATTTAGCAAACTTGTATGATATGGTATCAACCCATACATTTCAATTGCATTTTATATACTAGCAATGAACAATCCAAAATTGAAATTCAGAAAACAATTCCATCAAAAGAAATAAAATTATTAGTAATAAATTTAACCGACGGATTGAAGGAATAAGACTTGTATGTTGAAAACTCTAAATCATTGCTGAAAGAAATTAAAAAAGACCTAAATAAGAAGAAAGATATCCTGTGTTCATGGAGCGGAAACTTAGTATTGTTAAGATAGCAATACTTTCCGAAGATATCTACAGATCCAATGCAATCACTATGAAAACCCCAGTGATCACTCTTGCATAAGTGCAAGAGCTGATCCTCACATTTTTGTGGACAACAGCCAAAACAATATTGAATAGCCAAAACAATATTGAAAAAGAAAAATAAATTTGGAGGACTCACACTTTCTGATTTCAAAACTTACTGCAAGCTACAGTAATCAAAACAATGTGGTGCTGGCATAAGGATAGATATATAGGTTAATGGAATAGAGTGAAGAGTTCAAAAATCAACTCGTACATATGTAGCTATTGACTTCTGAGAAGCGTGCCAAGATCAGTTAGTGGGGGAAAGAATAACTTTGTTGGGACAACTGGATATTCACACATGAAGGAATGATGTTGGACACCTACATCACACCATATACAAAAATCAACTAAAAATGCATAAAAGACCTAAATGTAAGAACTAAAACTATAAAACTTTTAGAAGAAAACATGGGGTATATCTTCATGACCTGGATTAAGTAATGGTTTCTCAGATACAACATCAAAAGCATGAGTAACAAACAAAAAAGTAGATAAACGGACTTCATTTGATTTAAAAACTTTTGTGCTTCAAAGGATATTACTGACAGAGTGAAAAGACAAACCAAAGAATGGGAGAAAATATCTGCAAAATATGTATCTAGTATGGGCTTATTACACAGAGTATGTAAAGGACTAAACCTAAAGGATATTATGCTAAATGAAATAAGCCAGGCACAGAAAGAAAAATACTGCAAGTATCACTTATATAGAGAATCTTACAAAAGTTAAAAAACCCAGAAAACTCATCTACATAGAAACAGAGAGCAGAACTGTGGCACTGTGTGTGTGTGTGTGTGTGTGTGTGTGTGTGTGTAGGAAATGAAGAGATGTTGGTCAAAGTTGCAGTCATATAGGTTGAGTAAGTCTAGGAATCTAATGTACAACAGGGTGACCATAGTTAATATTGTATGGTACTCTGGAAATTTGCTAAGAGAGTAAATTTTAGGTATTTTACCATATAATACAACATTTCACTATGTATTATGTATATCAAAACATCATGTTTGTACCTCAATATATACAATAAAAATAAACAAACAAACCAAAGCCCCAAAACAAACAACCCAATTAGAAAATGAGCAAAGAACTTGAATAGACATTTCTTCAGAAAGATACACACATGGCCAATTAGCACATGAAAAAATATTTGACATCATTAGCTATTAGAGAAAGTCAAAACCACGATGAGACACCACTTTACACCCATTAGGATGGCTAGAATAACAAGAGACAGACAATAACAAATGTCAAGGATACAGAGACACTGGAACCCTCACTCATTGTGGGTGGGAATGTCAACTGGTGCAGCTGCTTTGGAAGACAGTTTGGCAGTTCTTCAATATGTTAAATATGGAGTTACCATAGGACCAGCAATTCTACTCCTAGGTATACACCCCAAAAGAATTGAAAACAGGTGTGCAAATAAAAACTTACACACTAATATTATTAACAGCATTATTCTCAATAGTCAAAATATGGCAACAACCCAAATGTCCATCAACAGTTGCATGGATACACAATATGTGGTCTATTCACTTAATAGAATAAAACCATAAAAAGGAATGTAGGATGAATACATCATACAACATGGATAAATTGCAAAAACATTATGCTATGTAAAAGAAATCAGCTACAAAAGGTCACATATTGTAGATGCATTTATACAAAATATCCCCGAATGGGGCAATCTGCATCCAGAGGGGAAGCAGATTGACGGTTCACAGGGGCTGGGGAGGGCGGATTCGAGTGACTTCCTAATGGACACAGGGTTTCTTTCTGTGGTGATGAAAATGTTTTGGAACTCGATCCAGGTGATGGTGGCACACACTGTGAACGTACCTAATGCCACTGAATCATACACTTTAAAATGGTTTCTTTGATGTTGTATGAATTTTATCCCCAAAACCCCAAGCAACTCATAGCCCCAGTCTAATCACGAACAAACATCAGACAAATTCCAATGTGCAGGGACTGTCTGCAAACACGCTACAAAACACCCAGCCAGCGCTCCTCAAAACTGTGGCCACAAAATGCAAGGAAGCACGAGGAATGGTCAGCCAAGACTAAACGTCACGTGTTGTCCTGCATGGGATCCTGGAACAGAAAAAGAAAATCCCAGAAAATCTGAATAAACTATGAACTTTAGTTAATAATAATGTGTCAGCATTGATTTATTAACTGTAACAAATGTACCAGAATAACGTTAGAGGTTAACATTAATAATAGGGAAAACTGGGTGTGGTATAGGGGAACTCCGTTCGACAAACTTAAGTCTATTTTATAAAACAAAATCCTCTGTGTAGTGTGGACCTTGAGTTTCGGTGGGCAACCTGGTTGGGCTCAGACTACAACTTCGACTCCCCTTTTGTGCTGGTGGTTCCTGTGTGTCAATTCAGAGGTCACAGCCCTTGCTGTGACTGCCACATGCGTGTACCACTCGGGTTAGTCTGGGAGCTCTAGGGCTGTATTTTAGATTGCAGTTGAGTTTTCAAAACCTTTGCTAAATGCTGCTTTGGGTCTGTTCCACGCATGTGCAGCTCAGGGTGAGCCCAGGACTTAGAGGGTACCTGTCTCCAGCTCTCTCCCAGGATTTCCATAACATGGCATTCACCAGGGTCCCCTTTTTGTGGTTCCTCTGGCCAGAGAGACAGATTTCTTCCTGGGGTGTAAGGTGCCCTTGCTGTGGAGGCAGAGCAGTACTGCTTTGCAACTGAGGCTCACGTGGGACAGAGACAGAAAAGCAAAACAGCAAGGCAAAAAGCGGATTCCGCCAGCACTCTCAGGCTCACGGGTCCCTTCTCCTGTTTGTCTGAGTCCCACGTGGAGTTTTTGCTGTCTACACACTCTGTGTAGTTCTAAGCCTTTGGCCCACCCTTGGGTTGAAGCCAGGAGATACAAAAGGAACAAAGGAAAAATGAGTAAACTTAACACTATATTGGTGTGAAGTTTCAACTTCCTTCTCAAATCACCTGCTCTTGCTTACTCTGCAGAACCGTTGCTTTTCATAATCTACGGTTTTTAGCTGTAATCAGTGGGAGAGGTTGTAATGGGCTTGCTCCATTTGTGCTGACACTTGGAGTTCAAGATTTGCTTTGGAATCAGCTCTCAACCCACCCACACTTTCCAACACGCGGTGGCTTTCCTCGCTCCTTCCTCTCCGGCTCTAGCTTCCAATGTGACTGACCCACCCGTTAACTTTCAGGCACTTGGCTTGTCTGCTGAGTGTCCTGGCCTTCGCCGACAGCTTCCTCCTGCTGTGCGGTTCTTCAGACTGATTCTCCAGGTAACAAACCTCTCTTGGATTGTCCCTAGGGCCACCCAGACCGGTGGAAGGGCACAGAGATGCCTGCAAATGGGCATGGCTTGGCTCTGCGGATGGCACTGTCTTCTGGCCCCGACCATGTCTAGCTGTACCGCACCGTTATGAACCTTTGTTACGTCCCAACTGTGCCCGGCTTGGGTCGCACTTAGAGGTCATCAAACACAAGACATGGACAGGGCCAGAGCTAAGGGCACTAACTCAGATATAGAGGCGGTTCCAAAGTGGGCACAGGGCAGGAGACCAACAGCCAGTTCTTGGCATCTGAGCTGGTGTAGGGGCAGGGGCCACACGGGCAGGGTCTCCGTGGCAGCTTCCCTGCTGTGTACAGTCTCGCTGGGAGAGGATTGACGGGTGACCCAGGATCAGCCTCTAAGTCATTTCATTTTAACAGTCTCAGTGGTGGCAAAATTCATCCTTTGAA
>CM052440.1:89812561-89834916 GCA_028533085.1 Varecia variegata
AGTAGGATCGCTCAAGCCCAGGAGTTTGAGGTTGCTGTGAGCTAGGCTGATGCCACGGCACTCACTCTAGCCCGGGCAACAAAGCGAGACTCTGTCTCAAAAAAAAAAAAAAAAAAAAAAAAAAAAAGAAGACAGTTCAACAAGACGGTTCAAATCTATTTTGAGAAATGGCAGTATTGCCTCCCAAGGTAAGCACGTTGGAGGAAACAGCACTCACGAAGGGGGTTAAGTCCTTGCCTGCTTCAGCTTCCACTATGACAAACCAGTCCGTTAACTTCTAGGCACTCATTTGTCGCTTAGTTTCCTGTACTTTGCTTGAATTTTTCCTTTTGTTATGCCATCTCTTCAAACTAATTACCCAGTATGTCAGGAGTATCAGTTAGGAAATGGGTTTGGCTACAAGTAACAAAGCTCTGAAAAATAGTGGCTTAAACCAATTAATTAAGGGTTTATTTTTCTTTCCTTACCTGAACATAGCTAGCTGCAAGAGTTGTTGGAAAATGTTTTCCAGCTGTGTCCCATTGCCCTTCATCCCAAACAAATTAGGTTTTTTGCTTGTTTGTTTTTGGGTAGGAAGGACATTGGGTTGGCAGACTGTTGGATCTCTGTTGTATCTGGTAAACAAAATTGGATGTAAGTCCCTAGATCTGCTAAAATCATAGGGGAAAGATTGATTAGTGCTTTAAAATCAGGGTTGTCATCCGAAAATAATGGAATGCTAGAATGTTTCTGCTGGTATACTGATTTACTGATTTGCTGATTTACTGGCATTTCTTGGATCCTGGTTACCATCAGACATGGTACTCACCCAAATGGGACCCAAGATTTCGGTGGCCTATCAGTGAAAATTAGAAATTCAGCTCCATCAGCTCGGGTCATTAAAATTCATTCAAATTCATGTTTTTTGAGAAGTTGGACCACCACCTAATTGTAAAAGGTCCCCATGAAGATGACTGAAAGGCAGTGGCATTCAGTAAGCTGTTAGTTATTCAGAATGGATTGTTTATGCCTACTGCTCCGCTCTGTCCCGGATAATTGTTAGGGCTAAATCATCCATCCACCCATCCACCCATCCACCCACCCATCCATCCACTCATCCACCCATTCATCCACACGTCCACTCATCCTTCCAGCCACCTGTCATTTATTGAGGGCCTGCTGTGAAGCAGGTCTAGCGCCGGGCACTGGGGACTCACAGCTGAGTAAGAAATGTGTATTATTTATTTCTGAGGCCCTCACAGTCCACAACACCAGGGACGAACTCTGCCTGGTACACAGGGGACCAGCGGGCAAGTGTACATGTGTGCAGGTGCCTTTACCTCTCTCTTCCATAACTCAACTCAGGGTAACTGACGCAGGCCAAATCTGCCCCTCCACTCTCTTCTATTTGTTTATTCAGATGAGAGAGAGAGAGAAGCACAACTAAGCCTTTCTCTATCATATGAAACCTCTAAATCTTAAAATCCAGGCTGAAGCTGGTGCTTTCTTACCGAACTGAGAATGAGCAGAGGGAAAGAAAACATCCAGTCTTAAAATCCTTTCCTGTTTTGGTCCAGGTTTGGATTTTCTTTTTGTTTTGCATTTTGCTTTGTTCTTTCCCCAGTTTTGCTGTTGTTTTTTTCAGGAAGGAGATATCTCCTTCCCTTTTCAGCCCCCTGCAGTGCCATTTGCACCCAAACATCCGGGACATAATGAGCCTGTGTAATGCCCGTGAGAGGTGAGAGCCTGTGTGAGATGAAGACTGCTCCCTGCTCCCCAGGCCTGCGGTGGCCTGCAGGAACTTCTGTTGAAGTGCGGCTGCTGTTTTTTTTGGATAGGAATTTGCATTTCTGGTTTTTTTTCCTTTCTTTTTTTTATGAGTTTAAAAGCTAACTCTAGACCCACATGGACAAAATTCTATAGTAATCTGAGAGGAAACTAATGACCAATGGCATTAACATTGTGCTTATCTTCAGTCAGGAAAAAAATTCTGGTTTATCGTTTATCTTTCTGTATTCTCTATAACTCTAATAGTGGCACTGATTGGGCTGAAAAAAATAAGTCTTCTTGGTTCAGGAATACCGAGAACTGCCAGTGTAAAGGGTGGAAGCCCACCTTGCCAATTACTCCCACAGAGAGGGTTTGGTGAGAATATTAATCAAAGCTGATGTGTTCAGACACTTTGATGAGGGCCAGGGACTGTTTTAAGAGCTTTGTAAATATTTACTTTTCACAACAAATCTATGACCTAAGTATTATTATTGTTCACATTTTATAGGCCAGAAAACTGAGGCGTACCAAGTACCAACGGTAGGTGGTCCGACTGCAGTGGTGTTTACAACTAATTGATCACAGCCGGTTACAGATTCTTTTCTTTCTTCTCCACTCCCACTGCTTCACTCCACCAGAAAAAAACAAAGAAAACAAAAACCTGAGGTACAGAAAGGGTGGGAAATACGCCCAAGGTCACACAGCTAAGAGGGCATTGTGGTTCCAGAACTTATATCCCAAATCACAATATTATAAAGAAGACATTAGAGGGAAGGAGAGAGAGAGAGAAAGGATAAGTATTTTTACGTCTGAAACTCTGAAATCTTCAAGATACTTCGTTTGGTACACTCATTCAACATGTATTCATTGAGCACCTACTAAGTGCCAGGTACTGTGTGATTTAAAATATAATGTACTAATAGGAAATTTGAGGCATAGTAAGGCCAATAGACCAGGAGACAACTGCCATTGAAAAGAGAGTTCGTTACTCACAGTTCCCAAGAGGTGGGCGTGCCACACCACGGCGGTGGAGGTGGGGGCACACAGGACACGCCAGGGCAGGTCAGGAGGCAGAAAGGGGGACCAAGGGCAGGAGCCTTTGTAGTGGTTACTGCAGGAAGGCAGGGCAGGGCAGGGCACGCAGGGTTGGAACAATTTCAGCAAGCTCAGGGGCACGGGGGCCACCCTGAGCTGTCTGGCGCCTGGTCGAGGTGACCATGGCAGGTGGAGAGTGGGCAAGTAGGCAGCCTGGTAAGGGAGGCGGTGGGGTGCGGGTTGGGTTGGTTGCATGTGAAAGGCGCACTGCTGTTTCCTGTCTCCAAAGATTGGGAGGGGAAGTCCGTCCAGGGTCAGCGAGGCCCCAGAGCTTGAAATACAGAAAATAAGAGACACGGTTAGTACATTGCCCTCAGTGTTGGGGACACGGCAGTGAGCAAGGCAGGTAGCAGGAAAGCGCGTGCGTGCGGGAGTCAGGCATTAAGGACAGCCCGCGCGACTCGGTAGTTAATCACAGCCCTGGGCAGTGCCCTGGCGGAGAAGCTCGGTGTGCAGAAACGCCCACCTAAGGGCATTGGCCCTAACCTGAAGGATCGAGTCCTCACAACAACTTTGTGGGAAGGCAAAACGGGAATTACCTACATCTTATACCTCTATTTTACAAAGTCTTTACTGAGGGAGGGCCGTGACTGCGGAGAGCGAGGATGTGGGTCCAGCCCCTGAGTCTGTGGAGATGCAGGAAGAGTGAGACAGCGGAAAAATTTCGGTTTCAGGATGACCTGGGAAGTGCTTCCCTGCCAGCTGACCTGGGGGTGGGACAGGAAGGGAAGGGCCTCGGAGAAGCGGATGGAGGCGGCTCCGGGAGCCTGGCGAGTGCAGCAGGGTGTGCGGTGCCACGCGGGCAAGCACGGGCCAGGTCGCCGAGTCGCCAGGGGCCGGGACGCGGGAGCTCCCAGCGCCACCTGGCTCTTGCTCTGGCGGCTGCAGAGGCCACAGGAACATAGGACCACGCACGAAGATCCTCGCCAGCCGACGGCCTCGGGTTTTGAAGTAAGAAAGGGATGTGACCGGGTTGGCACTTAGGGGCAGATATCCTCTCGCTTCTGCTGCTTGCTTGCTTTCTCGGTGCCCCCCAAACCTTGGCAGGAATAGCATAGCGAGAGGCGCTGTCAGAAATGGGGGCCTCTAACCTCCATCAGTGACTCTAAACTCCAGCGAGAGGCAGTGGTGGCTCGCCAGAGCGCCGCAGCCTCAGTGAAGTGATGGGCCAGCATTCAGATCGTGTCTTCAGATCCCAACCCAAGGAAAGCAAAGAGGGAGAAAACGAAGGAGGACAGAGGGTGTCCTCCTGACTGGGTGGGACTTGCAAATGCAGAGAGGTGGGGTCCGTTTGGGTGCAGGGCAGGGTGAGCCACCTGAGCCACTTCCTTCCCTCCCTCCCGCACCCCACAGATTTTCACCCTAAGGATCTGCAGGACTGTCCAGAATGGCCCGCAGCTGGCTGTGCAGGAGAGGGCACCGCCCCCTCTCCTGACCTCTGAGGGCCTCTGGCAAGGGCTGGTCCTGCCCACTCTGTCCAGGGGCGGAGATGAGGGAAGAGGAGCTGGGTCTTCAAGGACACCTCAAGGCCCACATCTGGGGAGGCAGAGGGAAGTGTCATCCTGAAAGCCTTCCTAAAAATCAAAGACTTTACTTCATGATCACTTGTGGTTTTTTTCTGGCTGTCTTGAGAGAGCACCAAATCCAAAGCTGATTTTTTTTTCTTAAATTGAGGCAAAATTTACATATAATGAATAATGTGGGTATTAAATGTACATTTGATGAGTTTTGAGAAATGTATACCAAAGCAATCAACCAAAATGTAGAACTTTTTTGCGTGTATTTGAAAGCTTTTGTTACTCTAGGTATGGGTTAAAGTGTCCTATAATTTTCAATCATGTAATGTTGGACAACAATTTTATTCAAATCTGCTATTTCCTTGCTGATTTTCTTTCTAGTCATTTTATCAGTCACTTAGATGTGTTGAAATCTTTAGCCGTGATGATAGATTTATCTATTTTGCTCTTCAATTTTGTTTTTGCTTCGTGCATTTTGAAGCTGTATTTTTATTTGCAGACACATTTCTGACTATTGTCCCCTGATGAATTGACCTTTTATCATTATATAAAATGTTTCTCTTTATTTCCGTTAATGCTCCTCATCTTGAAGTATGCTCTTTTGATATTAATATAGCCACATGCTCTCTGTTTGCATGGTATATATTTTTCTATCCTTTTACTGTCAACTCTGTCTTTATACTTAAGGCACATGATGGTTGCTTTATCATGACGGGTGCTTATCATTCAGTCTGAACATCTGACTGTTAATTAGAATGTATTGTTTATTTACATTTTACATAATTATTAATATGGTTGGTTTAAGTCTGCCATCTTGCTTTTTAATCTTTGTTTTTCCCATCTGTGTTTTGTTACTCAAATTTTCCTTTTCTGCTTTCTTTTTGGTTACTTGAATATTTTTTGTATTCTATTTTTCTCTCTATTGATCTTTTACCTGTAACTCTTTATATTATTTTTAGTTGTTAATCCAGGGATTAGAAGATGCATCCCTTATTTATTATAGTTACTTAATATTATGCCACTCCATGTAAAATGTAGAAACCATCAGTTTCATTCACTTTACTATGTCCCCATCATTTGTGTGTCTATTACCCCAAAACTTACTGGCTTAAAATAACAATACACATTTATATCCTCACAATTTCTGCAGAGCAGGAATTTGAGAGTGGTATAGGGGGGTGGTTTTGCCTTGGGGGTTGCATTAAGGTGTTGGCTGGGGCTGAGTATCAGAATCCAAGATGGCTCACTTACATGGCCAGTGAGTTGGTGCTGGTTCTTGGTGGGAGGGCTCATTGTCCCCACGTGGGAAGAAAGACTATCTTTTGCATTTCCCACACATTTAGCATTTACAATGCTCTCCATGTCCTCCTGTAGATATGAGTTTCCATCTGATACTATTTTCCTTAAGCCTGAAGAGCTTACTTTAGCATTTTTTTTCATGCAGATCCGCTTGTGATGAATTTTCTGAGCTTTTGCTTATGATCCAACCTAATTTTTGCAGGATAATTTCTCTGGGCACAGAAGTATTTATATATACACATGTGTTTTACTTTCAGCATTTTAAGACTGCATTTATATTGTCTTCTAGTATCCATTGTTTCACATAAGAAATTATCTGTCATTGGTACAATTGTATTGTTGTTCTCCCAAATGTGCTCTTTTTTTTTTTTCTGGCTGCTTCTAATATTTTATCTTTATCTTTGGTTTTTAAGCAGTTCAATGTACTTTCCAATCACATAGGTTGATGTTTGTAATAAAACTTGAGAAATACTCACTTTTCAAATTTGTTTTATTAATGTGGTATAATATATTGGTTGATTTTCTTATGTTGAACTACACTTTCATTCCTGGGATAAATTTCATTTGATCATATGGCATAATCTTTTTAATATGCTGTTGGATTAAGCTTGTTAGTATTTTGTTGAGGATTTTTGCATGTGTATTCATAAGGAATATTTGTCTGTAGTTTATTTATTTATTTTTTTAGTGTCTTTGTATGGTTTTGATGTCAGGGTGATGCTGGCCTCATAGCATGAATTAGGAAGTATTTTCTTTTCTTCTTTTTTTGAAAGAGTTTGAGAAGGATTGATATTAATTCTTCTTTAGGTGTTTGGTAGAATTCACCAGTGAAACCATCTTGCCTTTCCTTTGTGCCAGTCTTTGATTACTGATTCAGTCACTTTGTTATAGATCTGTTCAGATTTTCTATTTCTTCTTTGTCAGTTTTGGTACTTTGTGTGTTTATAGGAATTCATTTCATCTAGGTTATTGAATTTGTTGGCATACAATTTTCATAGTATTCTCTTATAGTCCTTTATATTACAAGTCATAGTAATGTCAATGAGTTTTAAAAATTAAGGCATTGTAGTTTTCAGTTTTAGAATTCCCATTCTATTCTTTTTATAGTTTCATTTCACTGGTGAAATACACTATCTGTTCATTCATTATGTTTTCTTTTAAGTCTTTGACCTTATTGATAATAGCTCTTTGAAATTCCTTGTAGGTGAATTTCAACATCTAGACATTTGCAGGGTCTGTTTATATTAAGTATTTTTTCCCTTGATTGTGGCTTACTTTTTTGCATTTTTGCATATTTGGTAGTTTTTAAATTGTATTATGGACATTATAGATGACTTATTTTCAAAGGTTGTATCATTTTCTCTTCCTTTAATGAGTGTCATGAATGATGAATTTTGGTTTTTTAGGTAGTAAATTACTCATGGGTCTTCTTGATGCTGTCAAAGTTGGTTCTGTTCTTTGTTATGGCTTATTTATTTCAGTTTTGTCCTCAGTCCTAAGGTATGTTTTTTACTTTAATGAGTTATCCTTACTCCTAAATACTTGGTTTTTTGAGGTCTCAACTGAGTGCTCAGGTCTTCCATGAGACCTCTCCACTATGGCTCAGCCAGAATTTCCCCATCTGCCAGTTCTTTGTAATCTGTGATCTCATGTTTCATTTTTAAGCCCCACAGCAGCCTCTTTTTTCTAGGTCTATGTGGAAACAGCTCAAATGTTCATCAATAGATGAATGGATAGACAAAAGTGTGGTAGATCCATACAATGGAATATTATTCAGCCATAATAAGGACTGAAGCACTGACACATGTTACAATGTGGATGAATCTCAAAAACATTGCTAAGTCAAACAAGCCAGACACCAAATGGCACAAACCATATAATTATATATATATGAATATATAAAATAGGTAAATTCATTGAGAAAGACTACAGATTGGTGGTTGCCACTTGCTGGAGAGAAGGGGGAATAGGTAGTAACTACTTAATGGGTGTGGAGTTTTATTTTGGAGAGATGGTTTAATCTAATAGGATAGCTTTACAATCTCTGCCCCCATATTTCATGGATAATTTAATATGGACCGGTGTGTGTGTGTGTGTGTGTGTGTGTGTAGATTAAGTAAATCACTGGAAAATATAAGTCATTTTAAATCAATTGTTAGTCTGTTTCATTATTGATTTATTGTATGGTGACATTTAAACAAATTACTTATTTGTGTTAGTCTAGCAACAATCCAATAGGTGTATAATGAGGAGTCTAATATTAAACTCAGGAACCTGGGATAATGGAGAAAGTACCTGGAGTCTCATTCACATGAGGACCTGCTAGGCCTCCTGAGGGCATGGTGAGCAGACTTTGGGCTGTGGGTTTACATCCAAGACACAGGACCTTTAAAAATGAAGGTAAAAGTTGCTCTTGACCTTTGTGAGGAGTGTCTGGGCAGTCACAACCCTCATCCTGAAGAGGGAAGGCTCTCAGTGGCTATGCTGTCTGTTCCGATAGGTGTAGTACAGCAGCAGGACACTCCAGGAACTGGGGCTGTGACATCAATTGACAGGCAAGAGCAGTGGTAGGGTGGGCCGTCTTGGTGGAGACAGAGTTTCCATCAGCTGAGGGGTCAGGAAACTCTTTCTGAGATGAGCATGGTGGAGGTAGGGAGAGGCCAGGTGTTAGCATAGGGAAAGTAAAGGAACAAGAACGGTCTGGGCTTGGAGAATTTTCCCCAATTTCCTCAGAAGAAGGGACAGTAATCTGAAGAAGCACATGGCTCCTTTGGAAGTTAGAAAAGAGAGCTGCAACCCTGAAAGGGAGCAAGCTCTCCACAGCTGAGCCAAAGAGTCAGCTACGCTGGGGCACGGGAATCACCCCCAGGTGTGCGCAAGAGCTGTGTGGTGGCACGTGGGCTGCAACACAGCCACAGGTCAGACAAACACACCAGCTATGTTTTCTGTGTCCTGGAGAATCTCAGCCATTTAAATTAGTTAGGGTTAATGTACCAAAACTTAATGGCTAGATCTCATGATTTGGATTGACCAGGGTTTTTTTCTGCCTTACGTCACGGGGGCTTTGGGATGATTGAAGGTCCAAAAAGGCCTCAGTCACGTGCTAGCGGCAGGTGCTGCCTGATAGCTGGGAGCTCAGCTGGGACTGTCAGCTGGGCCTTGGTTCTCCTCCACAAGAGCTTTTCCATGTGGTTGCTGGGGCTTCCTCACAGCGTGGTGTCTGGGTTCCAAGAAAGAATTTCAAAATGCAAAGGTGGAAGCTGCATATTTCTTAAGTCCCAATCTTGGGAGTTGTACAGTATCACTTCTGTGCTAGTCTAGGTTAAAATAGGCCACTGAGCCAGTGCGGATTCAAGAGGAAGGGGAATAAACTTTACCTCTTGATGAGACAGTGGTGAGATCACAGTACAAAAGAGCATTTGGCAGAGGAGACGTTGTCATGACCATCTTTGGAAATGCAAGCTGCTACAGGGTCCTTCTAGGGTGGGCAAAGGACCTGCATGAATGGGGAGTTCCCAGTGATTCTGCCAGAGTAGGTGAAACTTAACTGTGCTTTCCAAGAAATTGTGTTAGGTTTTGCTTCTAACACTACAGCAGTACAGCACCACTAGTACGCCACTTACAGGTGGGAACATGAAACATGCGGAAATTATGTAAATGTTTAAGGTCACCCAGCTGGTAGGAAGTGGGTCAGGACTTCCCACCCTGTCAGTGCGGCTCTGGAATCTGAATCTCCACTGCAGTCCACACTGCCAAGCCCGGTTCTTCTTCACAGTAGAGAAGGCAGCACATGGAAATTTCAAAGCCCAGCTCCTCTTGTGCTTTGGGAGAGTGGCAACTACTTTATTTTTGTGATATCTGATTCCCATGGTACTAAAATTTGCAGGCTTCTCCTGCTGCCTCTAATGTGGGCTGCTTTGTCCTTGTCATTTAAAACATGTTGATGCTGAATTCCACAGGCCCTCCATCTGTGACCTTTACCTGCTCGGCAGAGCACAGGTATTTGCATTCAGAGATGTTTCCCAGCCGTGAAGGGTAGCTGCTGGCAACACAGAGAGCAGTTCAAGCTTGCAGGCCCTTGGCCTCACTTGTTCTTGGAAAACTAAAGGCTTCCTTTTATGGGAACAGTTCAGATGATTCATTGATTTTCGCTTTAATAGTGAAAGCAACCACTTCAGCCCTACTTTGTAATCTGCAAACCTCCAGTGAACCTAGTGTTGTTTTCCAAGTGAAATAGGTTAACAGGCTTAGCAACTATTCAGAGAGTTGGGGAGTGTGTGTGTGTGTGTGTGTGTGTGTGCACATGCCACCAGTGTGCTGTATAAAATAAAACCCAGTCTCACAGTGAATACTCCCTTATTCTTCAAAGAATGACAATGGAAGCTTGTGCTTTTCTCTCTACATGTCTGCAGTGGTATTTGTACATAGTAGGTACAAATATTTGCACATAGTAGGTGTTCACCAGATATTTGACAAATAAATCAGTACTAAATTTTGCTGTTTAATTGGAGGACATTACCAAATGCAATGCTGGGGAGGCTTAGGTCCTTATTGCTAATGCCAGTAAGTCGCAGGTGCCTCTGTGCCTGGAGGCCGGGCGTCAGCTTTCCACGAAGCATAGGTCAGGTGGACCGGCAAAGTGGAGGAAAGGATTGGTGACCAATGTGCATGGTGCAGAGAGGCCCATTTGTGGTCCCAGGACCTGTCAATGAATGTACACAATGACCCAGCTACGTGAAGGTCACTCTCAAAGCTGCCAGTACAAGTTGGAACGTAACAGAGAATGCAGTCTAGATTGCAGAGGAGGCAAAATGAAGACCATAGGGTGCAAAAGCACTAGAGAATTCCACGCATGGGAGGGGCCCTTAGGACCTCACACAGGGCCTGCTTACCCTTACTTTAGTTATAAATGTGGGTCTTCCATTTCCCACCGATGGCAGGTTAGAAAGAGCAGGGTGGGTGGGAGTGGAGCGGGCTCGGGGAGAGGCGGGCTGCATGAGGGTGCACAGGCCTGTCACGACGCACCCTATTGGTGGACATTGCTCACTGGTGACCACAGCTGTCCGTGTACTGCTGGACTAGCCATGCTCTCTGCATCCTTCCCGACTCGGAGCTGCAGGCGGCACCTGAGAAACCTGTTATCTCTGCTGAAAGGGGCTCCTGCCACAGTCAAGATGAGCATCTCGGATTGAGTGATTGAGAGCACAGTTCAACTTGTTCTTCCTGGGGCAGGTTTTTTTTTTAATTAAAAAGTTTAAAAAATTACTCTATTCAGAGAGTGAGTAGTTTTAATGATTTGGGATAAAATTTGGTCTTTTGTTTTTCTCAGGATCAATTTTTTCTTGAATGAAGAGTCTCCACGCATGAGCCACAGTGACCCTGAATCCTCCCTCGCCATTCCTGGTGAGGCTAGACAGACAGACATTGCTTCATTTTGTTGTTAAGTCTACTTTTTGAAACAGTTTTTGTTTCTTGGGCTTATTCCATAAGCGAGATTGATTGGATCATGGGCCACAAGGTTGAAGTCCATCTGCAGCCACCCTCCCTCCCAGCAGGTCGTGCTGACATCACGCGGCCCAAAGCCCCAGCCCTGGATCCTGTGGTTGGCCTTTCTGGCCTGGGCGGCCTCATCCTGAACCGGCCTTAACTGAAACTATCTAGGGGCCCATGCCTCCTCTCATACGCACAAGCTGCAGGGCCCACCGTAAGTAACAAAGACACTCCCATCTCTGGGGAAATTGCGAGGATGCAGAGGCTCGCTTCTAGTAACTGAGCACAAAGCCCATCAGCATTCATTACACAGGAGGGGCTCCACCATATTCACTGCTGTAGTTCAGTGATTCTGAAATACGCATATTATTTTCACTGAAAATGGGGTATAGTTGACGATCAATGTTACCCTTACAGTAAGTAGTGGGATAGTTGTCATTCTCTCAGCTATACATCCAAACTTGCAAGATGGGGATCAGACGCTTGGGAGAAAATACTGGAGACAACAGTGGAGCACCCTGTTAAGAAATACAATATCACTGGCCGGGCATAGTGGCTCACGCCTGTAATGCCAGCACTTTGGGAGGCTAAGATGAAAGGACTGGTTGAAGTCAGGAGTTCCAGACCAGCCTAAGCAAGAGCGAAACCCCATCTCTACAAAATATAGAAAGATAAGCTGGGGGTGGCGCATGCCTGTAGTCCCAGCTATTAGGGAGGCTGAGGCAGAAGGATCACTTGAGCTCAGGAGTTTGAGGCTGCAGTGAGCCATGATGAAGCCACTGCACTTCAGCCTGGGTAACAGAGTAAGACCCTGTCTCAAAACAAAAAGAAAAAAAAAATCATCAAAGCTCTTCCTGGTAGAGGAGCCCTTATGATGTGGAAAAGCATGAACAGCAACATTGCTGAGCCCAAAAATTATCCAGAAGCACTGGACTCTGAAGGAAGGTGAAGAAGTTTTAGGGGCACTTTAACTGATTTATTTCCTATATAGCTGCCTTTTTATGTAAGTACAAACCTTTTTTTTTCTTTCTTAGTGGTACATAATGTAATGGTGCATCTTATAATTGACAGTATGTTATATTCAATAAAAAAGGGAGTTTCATGACTGACTTTTTTTGCTGAGTATATCATGAACATCTTTCCACATATTTGTCATAATATTAATATATAACATTTTATTGCATTGCTATATTATGATTTATTTAACCAATCCCCTACTATTGGACATTTGTCCTTTTTTCTTTTCCATTATTGTAACAAAGGCTGAGATACACGTGGTTGTGTTGTGCATTTTGCACACTTGTCCAGTTGTTTCTCCAAGATAAATTCCTAGAAGTGTAATCCGTGGGTCCCGCTGCGTCCGAGTTTTAGAAACATGTTGCCAGTTTCCTTTGAGAAAAGCCGCCCTCTCCAGCCCCGGCAGTGGTGGGCGCCGGCTGCCACACCCAGGCCCACCTTGGTGGTGTCTGTCTTCCTCAGCCGCCTTTCTCCGGCCAGTACTGACCCACCTGCTCCACCCCTAGGAGCTTGTTTCAATTGGAATTTCTTTGGTCATTAGTGAGGGTGACTATTTTAAAAATATGCTATTGGCCAATTTCTATTTCTTCTTTTATAAATTGCTTATTTGTGTCTGTTGTACTTTATTGTCTTTTTTCTCATATGTATTAAATATTTTCCCCAGTTTTTGGACTACCTTTTAATTTTGGCTTAACTGCCTTTTAATTAATGTGTTGTCCTGTCACATCCAGACCAAAGACAAAACAGACCAGGTGACGCCTCAGAGGGGGCTGCAGATGGCCCTGGTGCCCCCTTGGGTAGGGCATCAGGCAGGCCGGCAGGGGTGGCTGGCGGGGCTGCCAGCCTGGGTCTGAACGAGAAAGCCCCCTGCAGTCCCACCTGGCCGAAGGAGCCAGACTGAGGCCCCCGCCTGGGGAGGACTCTGCAGCACGGCCTTGCTCCGTGTGGTCCCCTAGCAGGAGGGGAAGCACTTCCCAGTTCCGGCCGGTAACACTGCAGAGCCGGGAAGCACATCCTCAGTGAGGGAACAGAAAGGACGCCGACCGTGCCCGCTGGGCCCCTGAGGAACAGTGGGTCAGATGAGCTGGCATTCTTGTCACCCTCTGTTCATCAGCAGAGTCCCTTCCCCTAAAAGGGAAGTTCTTCTCTCTGAATCTGAGCATATCTAAGCCTCCAGGATGGGTGCTTTATTAGGAGGCAGTGAACAGGCAATAAGCCCTTTGACAAGACAGTTCTTTGTTGCTGAGAAATTGCTCTTGGCTGCCTGTCCCAGTCACCGGGGTACACATCAGCGGGGCCAGGAGAGGCCCAGGTGTGCTGGACGCAATACCTGCCACCTCATCCACCCAGTCAGACACTGGCCATTCTGTCCACGGTGCAGTGACTCCCGGTGAAGCTCTGCTCTGTTTCTGAACACTGAAGATACTCTTGCATTTTGAGACCTCTACTTTCAGTAAAACAAAGTCATGACATTTGTCAGGGGGAAATAAGGGAAAGGAAGCTGACGTTTGTTAAAGACCCACTGTGTGCCAGACACCACGCCCAGCACTTTCCAGTGTGGGGACTCAGTTGTGGCGAGAGGTGTGTTCATCTGAGCCCTGCATTTAATTAACAAGAGACTGTGATAAACATCACATAGGACGACATAGACAATTAAAAAGGTTTTTTTCTTAAGGCTTCATGCTTTCGAAAAAAGGAGGGAGAGAAACTAAATACACTGAAAATCAAGCAACTTTTCCTATTCAAATCAAATCACACTTTTGCCTCATCTATCTTTACACACACACACACACACACACACACAGAGTCATGTGTCTCTTAACAACGGAGCACGCTTTGAGAAACTGTCATTAGGTGATCCCATGGCTGTGTGAACAGCACGGAGTGCACCTACGCAAACCTGCAGGCACAGCCCGCTCCGTGCCTTGGCTGTGTGGCATAGCCTCTTGCTCCTGGACTACACGCCTGTGCTGCTTGTCACTGCACTGAATACTGTATGTAGGCAGTTGAAAACACGGCATTGTAATCTTATGGGAGCTCTGTTCCGCACGCAGTCTGTCGTTGACCGAAACATCATTATGCGGTGCTCGACAGTGTCGTATATGGCATCAGGGTCATGTGGATCAAGTCAAATGTATTATATGTATTTATTATATATTTCTATTTATAATATAATGTTTATCTATAATTCATAAATTTAATATATAGAATATTAATATATATCATATACATATATATCTATATATATTTGACTTGATTCCACAAGACCCTAATGCTTCCTCATTTTGCTAGATCTAGCATTTTGGGGTAGTGTGGAGGACCATGAAATTTTGAAAGGGAAGGAAACTTCTAATGAAAGCTCCTTTTTAATTTCTTACAACAGCCGAGCAGAAACAGTGTCACTGGAAGAGAAACAACCCCTGCTCCCAGAGCTGGTGCACGGAGCTGCAGTACTGCCTCGGCTGTGCCCTTGGCCAGCTGGCACGAATGCGGGCAGGCAGCAGGGCTCAGGCACAGAGACCAAGGCTCGGGCTGGGGTGGGAGAGGGTGGGATCCTGGACACCCCTGCTGGGCCTCTCAGTGACCCCTTAGTTAAAGTGGGGAAGGCCTGTGGGGTGGGTGGGGGAACATTTGAGAGCTTCGGAACACCAGCTGTCTACTGACTAGTACAGAAGTATGTCGCACTTTTTTAAGCTGTATGAACACACCAGAGGGTACCAGGCAGACGCCAGCCCTGTTGGCAAAGCTCCTGACCAGGGAGACTTTGGGTTTTACAGGAGGACAAGCGAGGGTTCACTTGAATAGACGCTGCGAGAGGTGAGCTCCTGGATGGAGTCTGAGGGGGACTTCCCAGCCTGTGAGTCCCCCCCCCCTTTCTCTCCCTCTTTCCTGGACCTTGATCCCTTCTGGTCCCTGATGCTTATTTGACTCTTACCATATGTATGTATTTTTTCTCTTGTGTATGGTCAACCTTCTCCACTAGACCGTACCCTTGTGTTAATTACCTATTACTGCATAACAAATCACTCCAAAACTTAGCAGCTAAAAGCGTTTATTATCTCAAGTAACATACAGAGGGTCAGGAGTCAGAGCAGCTGTGTGGGCTGGCTCCGGGCATCCAAGCTGTCGGTCACGGACACGCATCTGAAGGCTCGGCTGGGGCTGGGGAATCTGCTTCCAAGCTCACTCACGTGACCTCAGTTCTTCGGTCCCTCCTTATTCCTCACCCTGTGACCTCTCCAGGGCAGCTGGCTTCCATGAGGGTGTGAGCCAGGAGAGCAAGTGGAAGTCGCAATGTCTTTGATAACCTAGACTCCAAAGTGACACACCTTCCCTCTGTCCTACGCTATTGGTCCCTAGGCAGCCCTGACACAGTGTGGGAGGGGACCACACCGGATGTGAACGTCATGAGGTGGCCATCTCAGAGGGTCATCTCAGAGGCTGACTACCATAATCCTCCTCTGGGGGATGGCTGCTTCTACATGTGTTTTCATGGCCAATATTGGGCACAGGTCTGGTGAGGTAGAAGGTATCTAATGAGGTTTGCCAATTATAAAGAGGTGCTGGGCACTCAGTATAAGCTGGAATTAAACAAAAAATACTCCTGAAGATGAGACATTGTCAGAAATATTTCCGAATAAACACAATAGATACATCAGAATATTTTTCTGATTTTCTATTATTTTCATTTATATTATTGCAATAAACCTTGAGCTGAAATGAAATACACTTAAATATCTCAGGGAATTTCTCATTATTTCCTTCCTAACCACCCTCATAGGCAGTAATTCTACCCAAAACCACCAAGAGAAAAATGAGTGATCATTACAGAAAGATAAACTTCATGCAATTCTTTTTAAAAGCAAATTTTTACATCCCACATTTTCCAAATATATTTAAAGTAGACCCCTGCCTTTTTTTATTCTTGGGAAACTAAAGTTGGACACCTTGGGAAAAAATATAAATCTAAATTCCACAATAATTAACTAAGGATTGGTTTATTGACATAGACTTGAATGAAGATCTTGTCTCCTTTCCTAACTTCTTCATGCTTGATGAGTTCTTAATCTCCAAGACCAGAGAAAAATACAAAGTATTTTTAGGATGAGGTTGGTATAAAAAAATTTCCCATCATTTTTTTCCACTGTTTTCTAATTTACAGAAAAATAAAAAAGTTGAAGTAAAAATAATGACAGCTACTATTTATTATAGGCTTATATTATAATATGCCCTGAACTGTGCTTTTTTTTTTTTTTCCTTCCATATTTCACAATGAAAGGAACCCAGGACTAAGGGATGTAAAGTAATTTGCCTGAGGCCCTAAAGGCACCTGTGATGTCCAGGTCTCTTAGCCACTACGTTATCCATCATAGTCTACACAAATATCACTCTTGCTTCAAGAGCAAATGGCACTGAATTCTAGAGTTTATTAAAACTTTATATGAGAAATGACTGGGATTTTTAAGGATAACTTTTGGTAAACTAGGTCTGTATTTAATGTTTTAGAAAAGGCACCTATACACCAGAGTTTCTCCAGTTTGATACTTGTTTTACCTCCACAGAACATACTTAAAAAACAAGTCTGGGCAACATAAATTCATATCTAATAAAAGCCTGCCCTCCTCTTGATAAGCTTCACATCATTAGGTTGAAATATCTTAATAAAAATATAAAGCCAAGAAAACCAATTGTCACCAGAATTTGGCTTACGAGGGAGATTTTGGGTCAGATATATCAAAAGTAAATCTTATGAAGAAAGAAAACCCATCATGACACAGGTGCATATGCTCAGCAGCCCCGTCCAGACACCGCACTGCAATGAAGCAGGAGTGTCCACCGTGTTACAGATGCCGTCAAGTCCACTCTTGACTGATGGGCTGTGCATGCTTTCATTCTTCAACACGTGTTTATTGGCCGTGGTGTACTCAAGTGACCTTGCCCGGCAGCCTCTCACCTCTCAGCTGCCCCCGCCGACACTTGGCAAACCTGAGTGTGCACTGCAGGAGTCACGGTGTGGATGCCCTTGTTGGGAAACGGCAGGTCTCATCCTTCAGGTTAAGGAACCTGTGGAAACGTCCAGAAGATGCTCCCCTGCCAAGTGTTCCTGCTTGAGCTGCTGAGTTCCTCCCGTGCTGGGTTTTGAGGAGTGAACCAATTCCCTGAGGCTGAGAACATACTGGAGAAGTCACTGCTATCTCCTGTGCAGACCCTGGACCTTATCTGTGACAGGAAGGGAGGTGGCCAAAGACAGCGAACCAAGGCCACTCCGCCCCCCAGGGAGGTCATCTCTGCAGCGGGAGAACATGTTCTTGGAATTCCCTGTAGCCGTTTCTGTGATCATTCTGATTTCTGGCCTGTTGGCTCCTTGAAAGTGAGAAGTGAAGAATGAAACCCTGGATATTGCTGAGCCTCATTATTTTTTGGCTATTTGAAAAAGTTCCCGATTCAATAAAATACACAGCAGCTTCCCTGGAGCAAGCGCCAACTGTGTGAGAGGCAGGGCAGGTGGCAAGCGGCATGTGGGCTCAGGAAGCAGACAGCTGGAGCCACTTACTTAGCTGCTGCGCCCACTCACGCTGCTCTGGGCTCAGTTTCCTCGCCTGCCAAGTGGAAAAGCCGCGGCTGCCTGGGCAGGTTCTTGCGAGATTTAAATGGGCTGGTGCATCTAGAAACTTAGAACAGGGCCTGGCAAATGGCAAGAGCGCCACCAATGCTGGCGTCATTCGTCCCTGTGGCTGAGTGCATTTCATCTGAGCCTCACAACTCAGTGACTTAGGTGCTTTTACGATTCCATTTTTCTGGAGGACAAAACTGACTTTGGAAGGAGTTCAGGTACTGGTCCAAGGCCACATGCTAAGCAGGTGAAAGATGAGAGATCTGAATCTAAGGCTGCCGGACTCCCGGAGCAAAGTGCTTGATGGGAGTGACACCTGCCTCCCGATGACGGACGCAGCAAGGGCGTATTTGGGGATGAACAGATGTGTGGAAGGAATGGCGCAGGACTCCCTAATAGACCACATGGGCCTCACTTATTCCTTCTTTTATGTGTTCACTCATTCGCTCACTCATTCATTCGACACACACTAAGCACCTACTATGTGCCAGGTATTATACTGGACATTGGGAGTGACGTTTGCAGGAACACGTTCCTGGCAGGGTGGGCTTTGACCTAGTGTAAGGAGTTACTTCCCTGAGGACTGGCTTTTGAACTGAAATCTTAAGCAAGGGGACTGAACGGGAGGCAGGAGGTGCCCGGAGAGAAGAAGGTTGAGGCCTAGGCCTCCCCGCCCCCGGGGCGCTAGGACAGGCAAGGGAGCAGAGGGAGAGTAGGGTGAGGGAGAGGCAGAGGAGGCCAGGCAGGGCCTTTCAAGCCTTGTCGAGGACATGGGGATAATGTTTGGGTTTTTATGAGATCCTTCTGGCTGAAGTGTGGAGAGCAGTTTGGAAGGCACCACAGTAGAAATTTCAAGTCCAGCTCAGGTCTTCACTTTTCTGCTCATCAAATCTTTGTCCCCAAAAGCTTTCAGCCTTAGAGAAAAATTCTAGACATGCATGCTCAACTTTGGGGTCACCAAGGATGCTTAAGGTGCCTCAAGAGTGTGCCCACCCCCCTCGCTTCCTTCTCTCCCTGCTCAGGGCGGGCCCTACCTCCCCATCGGCCCTCATCGCCTCCTCTCTCCCCTCCGGTCTCCCCACTGCTGTGCTCTTTTTGCAATAAAAAAATGCTGTAATGCGGTCTTTCTGGCGGTTCTCCTCTGTCAACATCAAATTAGTTATCTAAATTTGATTTGCTAGGGGGCTTATGTTTCATTTTAACATTTCTTGAATTAGAAGCATTTTAATAAATGATATTTAAAACATCAGCACAAAATATAAAAATAACTCAATTTCTTAACACAAGTCTCTTATTTTCTCATAAAATGAAACAGGCCAGTCTTCCCTGAGAGAAGCTCCTGCCTGACCGCTGCTCTTGTCATCTGTAATGTCACCGGGCCCACTCTCGTGGGTTGAGTGAGACAGATTTGTGACAGATTTTGTTGTGGAGAAATGACAAAGGAGTGGTCCCCAAATATGCACTCAAAGGTGCTTTTCAGTGCTATCCTCATCCCCTCGTCCAAGGAGGGGTCAGCCAGCCTTCCGGGGTGGGGTTGTCACAGGGCAACTGTCCTCTGTGACACGGACAGTCGCCCCTCCCTCCTCTCCCTGCAGCCTGTGGTGTGGACCGTGAAGTTATTCCGGAAGAGTGGGAAGGGACGGTCCTCTGACTGAAGATAAGCATCTGCTGAATTTGGATATCTTTCTTTTATTGCATTATATTAAGAAATAAATGTGCCTGTCAATGTGTTTCATTATTTGGTCTGAATATTAATACTCTCTCGGTGGTCATTAGGGGCTACCTGATCCCAGAAAGTGATATCTGCCAAAGTGATCTGCCATCCCAATTTGAGTGTTCTGACAAAGGGGCTCTGGCATTATGCTCCCAAGCGTTCCCCTCCTCCAGCCCCCTCCCCGACTGGACCATGACCCTGCTACAGGGAAGGACAGACTTGGTTATTTCTGCAATAGGTGAACCACCAAGGACAAGAGGCCACCCTTTTCTGCCTTGACACCATTTGGTGGGTCTTCTGCCCACCCTGGCTGGAGTTCTCCCAGCTGGTGGACACCCTGTGGCTACCACCTGAGCAGCAGATGTCCAGGTCTGTCTGCAGCTGTGCTGGCAACCCTGCTCGGTGTCATGGCTCTTTATTGTCTTGGCCCATGGCTCTCACCTTGACCTGTCTCTGGTCTGCTGCATTTGGTGTTTATCCCTGAGCTCCTATGTTTGAACCTTCCCTGGGGACTTTGGCTTACCTTCGCTGGGCCCTGGCTGTCTGGTGCTAATTCTAGTAGAGGAAACATCTTGTTCTTGCTGGGAATAGAACCTTCTCCTCATCTCCCCCTCCACCCACGCACACATGCCTATTGCTCCACCAAATGGGGAGTCAGCACCTTCTTAGGATGTGAGGACACTCTGAGCTCAATTCTCCTTGTTCCGACAGCCTAGAGTGTGAGGTTGTCCATGGGGCGGTGTTAGACATCAGTGGTTCTCAAACTTTCACATGCACAAGACTCCCCTGGAGGGCTCAGGAGAGTGTCTGATTCCGTCCGTCTGGGGTGGGTCTGAGAATTGGATCTCTAACAAGCTCCAGAGTGGCGGTGGTACTGCTCAGGGGTTGGAGATCCAGGCAGGCAGCAGCCAGTGGAGGCGAGAAGCCCGGCCACAGCCCTTCTGACCCACAGTTGGAGCTGGTGACCCTTGGCGAGTAGCTCTGTTCCCACCTGGAGCCACAGGAACCTCTGAGCAGCCAGTGAAAGATCAGCTAAGACATCACTTACAGCTGTTGGCAGTGGAGGTTCAGGCCTCTGGCTCTTCTGCTTGGCCTGAAGCCAGAGCAACTTTCCCCATGCAGCTGGGAGGCCACAGAAAGAACACGGACTTTGGAGGCAAACAAGTCTTGGTTAGAATCCTGCCTCTGTGGCCTAAGGTTTATTTAGCCTCTCTGGACTCGCAGAATAGGATAGAAGCATCTGCCCATTAGGTCATTGTGCGCTTTGATGAGAGGTGTCCTAGTGCAGCCTGGGTGGAGAAGGAGCGCGTGAGAGGACAGCCGTTATTAGTAACAGGTGCAGAGGGACACCCCCCGCCACATCCCCCGGCAATGAGTGCAAAGGTGGAGGCCTTGCACGCTGGGTTTTCCTTCTTCCTCCTCCACGCCCTGCAGAGTTTCTGTTAGGAGCCCCCGACAGGCCCTGGGGATAAGCAGAAACCACATGACAGCGACACCCACATAGTGCTGGGGGGAAAAGGGAAGGAAGCGGAATGGGAACTGCAGCTAACCGAGTGCCTATTGCACGCTGGGCATTGTGTTCTTTGAGGAAGGCATTTTATTTTCATTTCACAGATGAGGAAACTGAGGTTAAGGAATTGGCTCCAGGGAGATGCAGAGCTCTTGGACTAGCTCCAAGCCCCTCATTTTAGAGACGAGAAAGCCAGACAGGTTGAGAGGTTGAGTGACTTGCTCCAGGACACACAGCTGGTTCAGTGGTGGAGTTAGCGCAAGCCTCCCTGTCTCCTGACTTCCTCTTGCAGGTCACCTGGAACAGTGCAACCAGGAGCGGGGGTGTGGGGGAAAGCATAGGAGCTCTAAAGAAACTTTTGTTTTGTTTTGAACAAATTGAAGCTGGCGCTGGTTTTCCCTTTTAGGAAGACTGGGAGAACCTCTTCTGACGCAGGCTTCTGAGGTGCGTCACCGTCTTGCCCCACTCACGTTGCACCCGAGGAGCATCGCCGCCCTGGACCCTTCCCGAGACAGCTGTTGCCTTCGACACGCTGCATCCCCCGGCTTTTGTGAAATGTCCTGCCCCAGAGAGGTCCTTTTTGTAGACCAAATAATGCACGATACATAGCAACTCCAGAACTCAGTGGAGGCTCTTCACGTCGTCACTGGCTAGGGAGGAGACCTGGGCTCTGAAAGCTGAGCATCGGCCCCTGCAGAGAAGGCGTATCCTGGCTGCCGCAGAGGGGTCATCCTCCTGGTTTCCCTCCAGCGAGTCACCCTCTTTCCTCTCTTACTCTGCAGCCTGAAGAGAGCCCGCAGCACAAGGTTTCTGAATACGTAAATTATTCATTAAAATAAGATAACTGAAGCGTGAACCTGTGCAAATGTTCAGGTATTTTATTTTTAAAATATCCAGTAGTAAGATTCTTAGCTAATTAAAAACCCCATCCCAAGCTAATGTCACGTTTTTCGCCATCTGAAGTTCACTGCGCAAATATTCACGGAGCATCGCCGACGTGGCAGGTGCGGTTCTGGGCGCCCCGTCCAGTCGTGAGCAGAACGTCCACTCCGTCCGCCTCGCGGGGGCTGGGGAGAGACGGCGACAGCAGACTCCGCAGATAAGGACAGTTTGCAGGCGGTAAATGCTAAAGAAAAAGGACAAAGTAGAGCAGGAGAATGGGGACTGGGAAGGCTGGGGGTGTGTGTATGTGTGTGTGTGGGTGTGAGTACATGGGTGTGTGGGGGAAAGTGTGTGTGTGTGTGAGAGTACATGGGTGTGTGTGTGAGAGTACATGGATGTGTGGGGGAAAGTGTGTGTGTGTGAGAGTACATGGGTGTGTGTGTGTGAGTACATGGATGTGTGGGGGAA
>CM052440.1:89835416-89855927 GCA_028533085.1 Varecia variegata
TTGCCTTAGGGGTCTTCTTCATAAATTCTTTGCCTAGGCCAATGTCTGTAAGAGTCTTTCCTACATTTTCTTCTAGAATTCTAATAGTTTCACACCTAAGGTTTAAGTCTGTTATCCACCGTGATTTGATTTTTGTGAGACATATTCCTTTTATCAGGAGAGTAAGTCTCTCTAATGCTCAGATTTAAGGTGTAAGTGATGTTGGAGTGCCCTATCCTTGAGATTCTCCCATTTATCTGACAACCAGAAAACAGAAATTAAAGATAAGAAAATAGTGTTCAATCCTGTTATTAAACACCTTTCTATTCCAGAGGTTACACTGTGTAGCTATTTCTCTCCCTAAGACCTGAAATATAATGTAAATTTTACATGACAGATGTTGTTATTGGCATGATTGCATTCAGGATGCTTCAGATCCCTGATGCCATTAGAGCATCGTCTATCCTCAGCAAATACATGCCCTGGGATGCTGACATATAGTCACAACAGGAGGAACGTGTCCACCAGGATTCCCCATTGAAGGAGCGCAAGAAAATGAGAAGGGACTGGGGAATGTCACCAGCACTCTCTGTCAGGCATTCTCCTTCTCTTCTTTCTAATTCTGTGCAGTCATCTTTCCTGGAAACTGTAAATCTCACTCAGTAAAATTACTCATTTTTATAGCCTCTGCATGTTCCAAGTGCCACTGCACTCTGTTAAAAATGATAGAAGGTAGATGCCTTTGAGCACCGGTGTCAGCCAACCTAGTGTTTTGACATTCACCTCAATTCACTTCAAGATGCTCATGGGTTCCATTCGGCAATAAACTAAGTTTTATTAAAGTTAGGCAACTGTGTTTGAAAGAGAGACAGACATAAGATCCTGACAAGAGCTAAAATTAAACAGACAGACGTGTGAAATGCTGAACAGTTGAATTAAAACAGAAACCTGATAACAACCAGACAATCGTATTTCACCTACAGGTGCCCCTGCCCACCATCAGACAGACCCTCATCAAAAGCACTTGTGGAAACTGACAGTGTTCAGACAGCCAGAAACTCTCTTTCTAATGCCATATTTAAAGTTCCCCTGAACTTTGAAATCCAATATCCCCTAAACAAAGACTTGCATTTATTTGCAACGAAGCAAATGATTTTTTAGAACAGCACTTAATAAGAAAAAGTCCTGTGGCCCAGCTCTTCCAGGTTTTGGCCATTGGACTGTAACAGGGTGCCTAATTCTCTTTTAAAACAAATGCATGTCCCTGACCATGGAAGATATCGAGCCCACGAAATTTCGAGTGCTTTTGAAAATGAAGTTTTGTGTATTGTTACTTCTTATTGCAAAAGAAATTACATGCACATTACAGTGACATCAGAAAATATATGATGAACAAATGAACCGTGCCAAGCAGCTATAATTCCAGTCACCCAGAAATGACCACTGACAGCCTCCTGCTGTATTTGTTCTGTGTGCTTACATACCCATACAAACATACATGCACATCATATGTGTCTTCCATACACACACAAATGTATCAGTATATCATATGTGCCTCCCATGAGCCTGCAAACATATGCACATGTGTCCTATATAAAAATAGATACACATCATGTCTTCCCTTCCATACAAACATATATGTACACAGATGTATCTTTCAGTGGTCCCCAACGTTTTTGGCACCAGGGACCTGTTTCATGGAAGACCGTTTTCCCATGGACAGGGGTGGGGGGGCTAGGGGGAGGCGGAGCTCAGGCAGTGATGCGAGGGACAGGAGCAGCTGTCCTGCTGTGCCCCCCACCCACCCCGTTTCCTAACTTCATAGAGACGATTTTTCCACGGACGGGGGCAGGGGCTGAGGGGGCAGAGCTCTGCAGTCTGCAGCCCGGGGCTTGGGGACTGCAGTATACGATACAAACTACAAACATACACACACATTATATGTGTCTTTCATATGCACACAAATACATATGCACACCACATGTGCTTTTCATAGTCACACAACATACATGCACATAATGTGTGTCTTTCACATGCCTACTAATGCATAGGTACTTCATATGTCTTTTACACACATATAAACAGGTATGCATATCCTATGTGCCTTTATATGTGTGTATCTGTGGTTTTTCAAAAATAAGATGATGTATAACCTAGTCCAATGTAACCTGATTTTTTCACTTTGTCTTGTTTTGTTTTGCACTTTCACATGGTGTCCATCCTCCCACACCACCGGACCTTTATCTGTTGCAGCATCATTTTTAATAGTGGTCTAATATTACAGTGTACAGATTCATAACAATTTGTCCCCTACTGTTAGACATTTAAGTGGTTTATGGCCATGTTTTCAACAGAACATCTTGGGTGTGTCATAGTCCTGAGCATAGTCTGTAGGTCAGACTTATTTTCTCACTTTCCCAGACTCTCATAGCCCATGTACTTGTCATTTGTGTAGCATGCTCCAGCTTTGGAGGACAGTCCCTTACCGACAGTCATGTCCCCTTTCTACCCTTGCTTGAGGCAGGGGCTGTGCCAGAAGGGCAGAGTTTCATGCCCACTGACTTCTGGGTCTTTAAACTGCAGTTAAGTCCCATTCAAAACAATCACAATATGTCCCACATGCCCAGAGTAGATTCTCAGTAAATATGTCTTGAATGAAAACATATTTTTGCGAATGGAATCCCACAAAAGGACCTCATTCTTAGCTTGTTTCAGAGGCAGCACAATGAGTGTGAGCTTTGAAGTCTGACAGGTGTGGGGTCCAGACGTGGTTCTGTGCGTACAAGATCTCTCTGTTTCCTTGTCTATAAAATGAAGTTAATCATGGTACCTTCCCTATGAGGTTGTGAATACTATAAAGACAAAGTAAGTAAAATAGTACAGTGTCCAGTATGCCAGCAATGTTAGCTATCATTATTTTTATTAGTGGCTATTGTTTCCTGAATAAGATAAATTAAAAATTTAAATTAACTGCTAAGTTCTTAGTGAATATTAAGTAGAACTTAGTTAAATAATTGCTCAGTTAGTATAAGAAGAAAAAAAGAAGAAAAAAAAAAGAATGGAAATTTCTAGCTGACTTACCTTTCTGAACGTCCATGGGGCTTAACCACCGGATTTGTTGGCCTGGACGCCTGGTGAGCGAGGGCGTCTGCTGGGGGCTTTCTCAAGGCTCGGTGGGTGTGATGCTAGTGCAGTCCTCCGTGGCTGCACGGTGTTTTGTCTAAGGGGTTCAGGGCCTGCATGGTGTCACTTGCGTGTAAGGCCTTGGTTTCCAAATGCAGAAGTTGCACTGTAGAGAACTGTTTAAAAGTAATGACCCTGTATTGCAGACTGCTGAGTTGCATCCACACCCAAAACTCAGCATCAGATTAATCTGGAATATACAGTAGGTGTTCTGCAATGTCTGCCTAAAGCCATAACCCTGTCTCCTCCAGCTGCTGCTATAGCTCACTAGGGTGTCCTGTGACATTTTGAGCAAGAACACCTTCTGTGATGGTGGCTCTTACACTCCAGAATGGATTAGAAGCACCGTAAGTGGCTTTTAAAATGTATATTCCCTGGTCCTATCAGTGGCTCCATGGGCCAAGAATCTGAATTCTCAACCTGTCTCGGAGGTTCTGACGTAGGTGGCCCTGGGCCAGACGTTGGGAAGGCCACACAGGGTCCGTGCGTGAGAAGGGATGCATCGGGTTTCTTGATTCTGTTCTTTAACCTCTAGGCTACACACTCTCTTTAAATTCTACCAGTAATACTATATGAGGATATATCTGAGCTTGAAAAGCCCATGTTCCAATAGAACTGTCCTTCACAGCTCTGGAAAATTAACTGTTCAGTTGTCACCTCTGTTACACTCAGAAGCCTCAGAGCTCTGCGAGACATACAATTATTTTATTTAAGGTTTCAGAAAATTTTTGTTGCCAAATATATTGAAAATCAGAAATTGCTACATGAGCTCTCAATAGTACAATTAAATTTTCTAACAATAATAAGTCTTTTTATTTTCATGATTTACAGTACAGCTAATATTAAGTATAATAAAAAGGTCCTTTATTTTCTAAGAAAAAAATAGTCAAGACCTGCTTAGTGTGGTCATATTCAATAATAAAAATAAAATAACAGTATTCCTCAACATTTGTGTTTAATATTAATTACTCTTTTACCTTTGATGCTGTTGCTAATTCAATTTTCATTTTATTTCCCGTGACTTGTCTTCAGCAGTTTTTACAAATTATTGTTAAATCAGCATGATGAAACTGAATCCCCTATTAGACAGTTTTGTTTTGAACCAAATGGCAATAAAATCATTTTGGCTGCCTTGTGTTTAATGTGTTATGAGAATACCAGCTGCTGCCGGTAATACACCTTAACTTTTATGCAAGTTATATTAGTAAATAAAGACGTGAACATATTTCCACACACACAGACATGTCACAGAAGCAGCGCTGGTTAATAGCATGAGTTTCAGGCTGGATTCATTTCCTGTCCCCACTATCCTCTCGCAAGGTGATCTAGGGCAAGTCCCTTTGACAATGTGAAACTCAGTTTACAGCAGCAGCAAAATAATGAGTGTGTATTTTTAAGAAGGATGATAGGTAGACATGGAGATTTTTCTAAGCACGGCTTTGAGGCCCTTCTAACAAGGTACGATTAAGCGGAGGGCAAGCCAGTTGCCCCCACCACAGCCCCCAAGACTCCCTGCAGTTTCAGGGTGCAGGACACCAAAGGTGGGGCTGGAATATCAGCAGTGGGCACCAGTGAGGAACCACAGGGTTCACAAAGGCTAAGAGAAATAATAGGGCCACGTGGACCAGTTGGCCAGTGCTTGAGTGGGCCCTGGAAGAGCTGCCCTACTGGTGCCCAGCAAAGCATGGAAAGGGTCTGCCGCATGTGGCGGGGCAGCTAGGGGGCAACTGCACCTGGGAGCCCAGCAACAGTTGCAGGAGCAGTTGTGAGATTTACCCTCAGAAATTGCCATTACCTGGGGTGGGGCGAGGGGGGGCAGGTGAAGCAATAGTCTACGTATGCTGCTCAGGTGACTGCCAACTGTTCTGCACTTACGATAATTCTGTTGTTCATAGAAGAGGTAGGGCATTCATATCTTTAAGTCTTAGATGGCAGCAGAATTGCAGAATGTTAAATGACTCGCTTGGAGATGTACATATATTGTAGTATGGATGATAATCCTAGAATTTGTGTTCTAAATTATATTTTAAAATACAGCCCTATATGTAAAATAAAGCCATTGTGTAGATACTGCCACACATTCATTAGAATGGCCAAAATTAGAAAGACTGATGCTGTCAAACGTAGGAGAGGCAGTGGAGGAACTGGAACTCTCATACACTGCCAGTGGGAATGTAAAATGCTGCAACCACTTTGGAAAACAGTTTGTTAGTTACTTAAAAAGCCAAACATACACCTTCTTACCTTATGACCAGCCATTTACTGCTGGGCATTTTCCCCAGAAACGTGAAAGCATGTGTCTAAACAAAGATTTGTACATAAATGTTCATAGCAGCTTTGTTTGTTAATAGCCCAAAACTGAAAACATCCCTAGTGACCATCAACAGTTGAATGGATAACCAAGTTATGGTATGCAATGGAATATTACTCAGCCATGAAAAGGAATGAACTACTGATACACACAGCATTGTGGACAAATTCTAAATAATTATGATGAGTGAAAGAAGCCCAAGCCATTCCAAAAAAGATTTCATACTGTGTAATTTCATTTATATAAGTAGAAATGAGGAAAGCTTTGAGGGTGATGAATATGTTCATTATTATAATTGTGATGGTTTCATGGGTGCATTCATAGGTCAAAACTTTCCACATTGCACCAATACATGAAGTTTATTGTATGTAAACTATGTCTCAAACCTGCTAGAGAAAAATAAAAGGCCCTGGTACCAAATGTGTCAGACTACACTTAACCCTGTCCTGTAGTTTTATCAATGTGACTTAGGGATTTTTGGTCTCATAAAAT
This sequence comes from Varecia variegata, assembly GCA_028533085.1. Classification (NCBI taxonomy): domain Eukaryota; kingdom Metazoa; phylum Chordata; class Mammalia; order Primates; family Lemuridae; genus Varecia; species Varecia variegata. Next base: position 89,841,382 of record CM052440.1, read on the forward strand.
ACTTGTAAGTTTTCCAGAGATTCCTGGGATCATTTTAATTCTCTTTCCTCTCAGAGATACAATTGGATTAATGCCTCCAGCTTTCCAAGTGATCTTAAAATATCAGTCACGGGTTATTCTCATGAGTAAAATTCCAAACACATCTTTAAATGATCAGGAGCAGGGCCACCTACCTACTTGAAGGTACCAGGGCACAATTCCAAATTCAGGGCCAGAGAGCAGTGCAGAAAAAAATTGGGGCTTTAATTTAAATTTAAATTCTCTGTAGAGCAAGCTATTGAGATGTTTGGGATATCAAATAATAATCGGCAGGAACCTTGTCCTGCTTTACTACCAGGGCTATATGGGCCATTGGACACTCAGGAGAAATGCAAGTGCAGCCGCTATCACGGGGCCATCTGCACCCGGGAAGCTGAGAGCCTCTGTGTAAGTTCACACCATACAGCCAAGTTCAGCAAACCGATACGCAAAGCCCAGAGAACCTAGGCTGATTCCTTCAGCTGCTTTGACCCTAGCCAAGCCATAAAATGCATCCACAGTAAGATTGTTCTCTTGACTATACGTACAGTGGGGAGAAAAAGTTGCAGATACTCCTTGGCCAGGCAGACGTTGCACTCATGCTCAGAAATCATGATAGATTTGTCGTCATTTGCAGTGACTTAAAACCACTTGTGTTTACAAATACAAGCTCTTGTCTTCTGTCTGCTACTTCTTTCCATGACTGTTTTCAAGTGAGCACTGAAATAAGATTACATAATCAGATTCAAAAAGAGGGAAACCCATAAAGAAGAAGCAGAGCTAATTCTGTGGGATTTCTGTGTGTGTGCATGTACGTGTGTATGTGCATGTGCCTGTGTGTGTGTGCGTGTGTGCATGTGCGTGTGTGCTTGTGTACACTAGGAAAATTTAGAGGGAAGAGTTGATCTGCCTGGTTCAACCGCCTCTCTGCAAGTAAAGATTTTCTTTTTAGGGCTAAATCCATCTAAGTTTTATTTTGAAAACAGAGACAATGTGGTTATGTAGGAGAACGTCCTTATTCTTTGGTGGTACCTGCTAAGGTGTTTAGGGGTAGAATGTCCTATCTGCAATCTACTGATAAATGGTTCAGCAAAAACAGCAACAACAACAAACTGCTGCATACAGAAAGATAAAGCAATACAGAACATTAAAGGGCATATGGGCATCACTGCACACCTCTTTCATTTTTCCTTTAGATTTGAACATTTTTAAAAGAAAAGTAGAGGGAACACAAAGATAATTCCACCATAGTCTATTCTGCCATTCAAATTCATAGTTTACAACTCCCCGTGTCCAATGGCAAATTCAACTTAATTCACTAGAAGAAAGACTTTTATGAGCTACTAAAATGATCTAATACAAAAATATATTGTTCATACCAAGTAGGTATTCAGAAAATATTTAGGAGAGTAAATGAGCAATTCAAGATGATGAATAGGGAGGTCAAAATATTTTGTAATAAAATCATCCTCCCCACACATGGAATCAAGCACAGTGCTCGTGGTCTGACACAATACTTTTTTTTTTTTTTTTTTTTTGGTGTCAGCATCGGAGGTAGGACATTGGAAAAGGTCGGACAAAACCTGGTCTTGTGTTCCTGGAGTCTTGGAAAAGGCTGCACGGAGAAGAGCTGTGAGACATGACAAGTTGCACCAGCTCTGCCACCAATAGATAAACAATCTTAGATGGGTCAATTAATTTGCTCATGGTTTAAAATTGGATAATGAAACAAATGCAGTCTATCCCAGAGGATTTTATAAGGTTAAAGAAGAATAAAAATATATAATTAAAAATAGTCTGAAAAGTTTGAAGTGCCACATAACATGTTAAGATATATATGTTAATACTCTTTCTGTTCTATAACGAATACCTCTTTACATAGAGCAATTTGCTGAGTCCCTTTAATATCTACCTATTAATTGGAAACACCATATTAGTAGACATTAGTAGTAGTTTTCTTCTGGCAAATACACTGAAACTATTTCATCTCATTAGCAACAACAGGTACTAGAAGTTAAGGAAGAAACATCTTTAAAGTACTCAAGAGACAGTAACTCTCAGCCCACAATTCTACACCTAGATAAATTATGCAGGGTAAATGCAAACGAAAGACAGCCTGCCAGCCTTCTAACTGGCCTCCCCCTCGCCTCGCCCAAAACAGCTTCAGCAGTCAGAGGGATACTGGTAAAATGGAAGTTGGGCGTGTCATTCCTCTGCTCACATTTTTAGAAAACTTTTTTAAAAACGACTTTATTGAGATATAATTTATATATCATAAAATTTACCTTTTGTAAATGTATAATTCAATGATATTTAGTAAATTTACGGAGCTATGCAACCACCACCACAATCCAGTTTTAAAGCCTTTTCATCACCCCAAAATGTTCCCTTGTGCCTCTTTTCAGTGGATCCCGGCCGCACCCCCAAGCTCTGGGAGGCCCATCTGCCCCTGCGCGGCTCACTCCGCGGCGGCAGGCAGGCTCCGTGCTGCTTCTCCAGTGTGCACTTGGCGTGTCCTCCTCTCAGGGTCGCTGCCCCACTGCGCTTCCAGCCTGGAAACCTCCAACCCCCTTCCAGGACATCCTCACTCCTCATCTTCTCCACATCTTTGCTCAAATGTCTCTTCCCACCGCGGCCTGCATCAGAGTGAGGCCACACTTCTCACGGCTCGCAACCCCCTTGCTTCCTGCAGACACCTTCCAACTCTTCCCTGTGAAAGGTGCGGTGTGAGAGCCAGGCAGGACGGCATCTCCCGGGAGCTTGCCGGGGACGCACAGCCTCGGCCACCCCAGACTTACTGCGCTGGAATCTGCATTTTGCCGAGGCTCCCAGGCGGTCTGCAGGCACACTCAGGTCTGAGAAGCACTGTGCTAACATACACCATGATTCCTTCTTTATTATTATTTATGGCCCTAATTCCCTGTGCTAGAACATCAATTTCATGAGGTTAGAGATTTTATCTGTTCTATTCGTGATGAATCCCAGAGGCTAGCACAGCACATGACACATATTTGTTGAATGAGTCAATGTTTTCCCACGAGTATCTGTGAAGGAATTTCTCCCTACATTTCCTGTAGAAGCCAGTGATTTAAATTACTAGTCTGAGATTTAAGTCTGGGTAGGGAACAATAGAAAAATAAATTTTTTTTCACTTCTTCTTGTCATTAAAAAATATCAGTTCGGTGAAGGAAAATACCTTCAAAGAATGAAGCATGACTAGGGAAAAACAAATGACTAACCATCTAAGAATAAGGAAATAGAAAAATAAGCCGAAGAAACAAAATCAAACCACCTGTGGGTGGATGTCTGTCTCCCGTTCCCTTGGACACGCAGCTGGCGAGCACAGGTGCAGTGAGCCCGTGTGCAAAGGGCCTGATGCGGCGGGGGAGGCTCGTGGCCTCGCTCCAGCCCGGGCACTCACCGGCCAGGCGAGCCCTTCAGCCACGAGGCTTCAAGAGCTCCGTCTGCAAAATGCAGATGTTGGACCACAGAGTGGCTTAGGTTCCTTCTTGTTCTGTGTTCTCTAAATCCATCCCATGGGGCGGCTCCCATGCTTATTTCCAGGAAAGCAAGGCCCAGGCAGAATCGCTTCTTTCTCTTTGCTCATGTGCAGTGCGGATTCCCTCCTTGACCTACACTGAATTTCAACACATGACTATAAAACCCGTGTGTGTGTGAACCCGACAAGTTTCCACTGGGGGTTGTGTGTTTGGGGTGAGGAGACGACCCGGTAGTAGGCCCTGAGTCCTGACCTCGCTACTGTCCTGGCTGAGCACCCCATGCTTACCGCAGCCTCTGCTCCCCTTTCCTGGGGGCGCACTAAGCCGCCACAGCACCCCCTTCACGCCACCCAGTCTTGGCTGGTAATAGTATCTTCTGTCTCTCCTTAGGCTTGGGGGCCTCACTGGAGAATGTATCAGTGTAGATTTAGGCAGACAGAGAAGCCCTAGAGTTCTAGTGCTCTACTTGGGCACGAGGCCAAAGCCAGCGAATACATTCTTACCGGATGCCTATTATGCACCCAACACTGGAAGGCAGTGTCCCCAAAGGGCACTACTGCAGAACACTAGTTTTGTGGGATGTTGAATGACAGTACCTGGACAAAAGACTCCATGACCTGAGAAGTGTGGGAAACACAAGGTTGGGTAAAGTTAACCATGTTTCTTTCAGGCAGTGCTTTTCCGAGTTGAGATGCTGGCGTGCATTGGGGATTTCCAGCGGAGGTCGTGATGTGAGGCATCTCCCACGCTTCTGTAACCATGCAGTCCCTTTTTATAACAGATCCTATTTGGGAAAACATATAGGCAGTAAAGACACAGACTCATGGAACCTTGGGGGACCTGGTGCAGCCTATCACTTCGTAGATGTGAACCCTGGACCTGAGAGAGAGGTGGAGTGACACGCCCCAGGCCCCAGACGAGGACGGGAAGCCAGGTGTGCCACCTCACAGCTGCGTCAAAGGCACATGACTGTTGCAAGTATTTAGTTGCCTGTTAGTTCACCTAAAACCAATGACTTTCATAGAGACACACAGACTTTAGAGGAGAAGAATCAGTAATAAAGTGAGAAAAGAGGCTGTCTGGTAACTGCGGCTTTTTAACAGCCAAGAATGTGTTCTCTGTTACCCTGAATCCAGCAAATAAATACATTAGAAAAAAAATTGTATAGATTGCATTATCAAGTTTGGGGGTTATACTTTTTATTAAGAGAAATAAAACTAAGGAAATAAAGCACAATAATAAAGACAATTTTAACTTGTAAATTTTAAGAGGTATAATTTCATCAAAAGCATAATTATGTTTTACCTTGTTAATAACCTTGTTGATCATAACTTTGGTTATTGCAATGGACTGAATGTGTCCTCCCCCAAATTCTTATGTCGAAATCCTAACCTCCAAGACGATGTTCTTAGGAGGTGGGGCCTTTGGAAGGTAATGTGGGTGGAGCCTTCATGAATGGGATTAGTGTCCCTATAAACATGACCCCAGAGAGCTCTCTGGCCCTTCTTCCACCATGTGAGATACAACGAGAAGTCGGCAATCTCCAACCCAGAAGAGAGCCCTGACCACACTTGCTCCCTAATCTCCAACTTGCAGCCTCCAGAGCCACGAGAAACACATTCCTGCTGTTTGTCAGCCACCCAGTCCCTAGAACTCTGTTACGGCAGCCTGAGCTAAGACAATTACTCTGATTATATTTTCTAAAGCGAGATGAGATATTTGGACCATAATATGTGTACTGACACACCAGTTTTTAATCCACTAACCCAAGTGAAACAATACAGTAATCTTTCCAGCATCCCAGTGATTCACATGTTGGTAGAGAAGAAAGTCCTCTCATGTCAGAGAAAAACCAAAGTTCGGAATCACAATAAGTGGTATAGTGGTGTAAGTGATATATGCGCAGTCCTTCCAGCTACAGGGAAATTATCAACATTCTTTGAGACCGATTTCCAGGAGGTCATTCAAATCAGAGCCCATGTTTCTGGAAACTCATTAAGCACAATATTTGACGTCTGGTGTAACTAATGACAAGTTGCTTCTCTGAACTTTTCCCTCTTGGGCTGTGCCATCCTACTACACAAGGACATCAAAAAGGATCACAAGTAGTCATCACCAGTCTTCTGCTTCATCAATAGGAATGAAACATGATTATTTAGTGGAGCAAAAGTAATTAAAAATATATTTGCATATACGAGGCTGTATAACATCCAACTGCCTGGCCATGTTATTTTCAATAAAACCAAGATCATTCTTTTTTATTTCATCACATCACCTTGTTCATTAGCATGAGAAAACCTTTTAGTAGTAAAAGCTCATTTTCTTTTATGTACTTTTCTGTGCTCTCACATTGAACAAAGTAATTTAATTTCAACACACATATAGAATATGAATCTACATTCCCTTCTTTTCTGGGAGACAAATAGGACAGGAACTTCTAAAACTAGAGCTGTTTCTGGAGAGACAGAATCAAGGCTATGTATAATAGCTGTAGAAATTTACAAAGACAATGCCACGAGTTTGTTGTTTCAGACCATCAAAGTTGTAATTGCTTTTGTTTTTGCAAACAAAACCCACAAGATTTAGTACATAACTACATAATTAAAAATGGCTTGCTATCTTTGCCTTAACTTGGCTTTTTAATTAATAATTTGAAAATGATACATGTAAAATAATTTGATATATATATATATATTTCCTCATTCTGTCCACTGAATTAGAAACAATACCCAGCCCAGCAGCAATAGGTACCCCCAGCACCCAGATTATGGTCTTGAAATACTATTCCCCACAAAACAAACAAAAGGAAAATCCACAGGGCTCCGTGGACAAATGGGTGACTCTAGGTCTGAGGCAGAGAAGGTAAGAGGGGAGCCTAGACCATCTCGTCCCCCCAGATAGCTATGACTGTCAAGACCGCTGGGACTTACACAACCTGAAAAGGCTCCCAAAGGCCTCAAATCCCCAAAAATGAGACAATTTGAGCATCAATATGCATGATAGCTTCAATGGGTCAAAAGATCCTTGAGTTTGGAATTGGTTTTTGCTTGTTTGTTTGTTTTAAGCAAAAGCCTAACTACTCACTATCTCACTATTGGGGGACACTGATGAACCTTTTTTTTTTTTTTTGGAAAATGGGTAAATAAGGGGAAATAATCAGACACGTATCCATCTTTCCTAGCAAACTGCACTACTGGTCACCAAATAGTAGAAGAGGGGAGTTTCTCTCTCCAGGAGGGCTCTAGCTAATAAACGAAGAAGGCATGACCGAGAATCACCATTTTGCAACTCCTGCAGTGGTCCCCAACCTTTTTGGCACCAGGGACTGGTGTAATGGAAGACAATTTTTCCTCGGGTGGGGGTGGGGCGAGGGAGGAAGGCGTCAGAACTCAGGGTTCCTAACAGGCCGGGGGCGGGGCTGGGCGGTCCTGAGGGTGGGCACCCGGGAAGGACAGGTGCATTGAGCCTCAGCAACTGCTACTGGGAGAGGGAGAGGGAAAGAGGGCGAGCGCGAGCGAGCGCGCAGATACCATGTACCTGGGCAGAAGAACACGCACACCTGTGAAATATTGCCCTCCTCCACTCCCGACAGAAAAAAGAAGCTGAATCTGAGCAGGCCTCTGGCTACAAGTAGCAACTGGGAGGAAGCGCAGAGGCCCGCGAGGCACGTTAGACCCTACCCTGGGAGGCCGCCAGGCTCCGGCCGAGGGGACTCCGCGGGGGCAGCCCGTGTCCACCACAACGCGCAAGGGGGCCTCAGACTGAGAGACACAGGGGACATAACCAGTCACAGGTGTGGGCTCTATTTAGATCTCAATTAAAGCAAATAAACTATAATAGGAAATAAAATTAGGGCATTTATGAGTCAATTAGAAATTCCAATGTGATTTGATACTTGGTGATAAGTTGAGGAACTATTTTTGACAGTTTAAAGGCATGATATGGTATTGTGATCACGGAAAGAGGAGGAGAATCTTATTCCTTTAGTGACATATGCTGAAATATTTACAGATTAAATGATGAGGTCTCTAGAATTTGCTTCAAATTAATACAGGAAGAGGGTACCTAGGGGTGGTAAAAATGAAACAAAATTGCTCACGCCTAGCAGTAAAAGTAAAAGCTAGTAATCCTAGCACTTTGGGAGGCCGAGGCGGGAGGATTCCTTGAGGTCAGGAGTTGGAGACCAACCTAAGCAAGACCTATACCCCATCTCTACTAAAAATAGAAAGAAATTAGCTAGGCATGGTGGCACATGCCTGTAGTCCAGCAGGAGGATGGCTTGAGCCCAGGAGTTTTAAGTTGCCGTGAGCTATAATGATGCCACCGCACAGTAGCCTGGGTGACAGAGCAAGACTCTTTCTTAAAAAAAAAAAAAGGTTAAAGGTATGTGGGGATAAATTATACTATTCTGTGTTGTGCAACTTTGGTAAACATTATGAAAAGTTTTTTTAAAAATAACTACATGTGAAGAGTAAAAGCAAAAAGGGGAATACCTAAGAGTATTCATAATTAATGTATAATTAAATTAATGCATACCTTTCTTCCTTTATCTAGAGGTTCATGACATTAAGTATGTGTCTACACCAACTGCTTTTCTTCAAAACAAGGATAAGGATTGGAAACGTTCAATTAAACTGTGATGACAGTTTCATTTCTCTTGCATTGAATTCAAAACTCTATACTATTTCTACCAACTGCCACTTTTTGAATAATGATGTGTGCTAAAGGCTCTTCAGAGTGTGATGAACGCAATGCAGTGCAGCTATGATCTTTTAACGGGCATGCAACTCACCAGCTTAATAAAGACTTTCACCGACATTTTATTTCCTTCTTACCAAGCCATGGGATAGTCCAGCTAAGCATCATTAGTGCCGTTTTTATAGATGTGGGGTGGGGGAGAACAACATCCAAAGTTGCACAGCTATTAACTGTCATAAGTAGCTGAATCCACAGTCCTTTGCTTCTTGTTTAGTATTTTTTCCCTATATAATGATGTTTCTTAGAAGAGCAAGGTAAGTTTTAGTTTAAATGACACATTAAGATAAAAGCACATTATGTCATCTTATAAAAATCAAGAAATTAGATTAATATGATGTAAATGATAGGGTTTAAATTTAAGAGATAATTTATTTTACACTTAATTTTTTTCTAAAAATGTAGCTCATAGTTTTTCTATAAACTTTAAATGCTGTCAAGGTTTTCAAAACAAAAATTATACTCTCTAGGGTAAGAGACAAACTTCCCACTAATAAATCAGAATATAACTTGCTGACACATATTACTAAGGAAGAAATGTATTTAATTCAGTTATTATAAGCCCCAATAGTCCTGGCTTTGTTATTTCATCATTTCTTTTTAGTTCTACATATTTTATCCCCAATAAAAGTCATCTTTGGGAAATTCTGCAACCTCAGAGAACTATTAAATGCATAAATATTAGAGAAAAATATCATCTGAAACTCCACCGTCGAAGGCTAAAGCCCACAATTGATAAGTATTATTGTCCATCAGTTTGTCTCTAGCTAGAAATGATCTCACAGTGTCTTCTGTTAGTAATAAAAGAAAAGGAAGGATTAAATCCAAGCAAACCCAAACTGAAAACGAAGAAGGCATTGCCTGTACAAAAGCCAGCACAAGTGCATGGAGAGAGGACAGGCTTGGATGAGGTAATGGGAGAGGACTCCAAATGAGGGACAAAAGGAGAAGATGCAGCCTAGAAGGACAGCCAGCAGCCCAGACACACAGTAGCAGAAGTAAAATCTACTTGTGAGGTAGGAGGAAGCATAAGTAATAGTCCCGAAATAAATCAGTAATGCAGACAAACTCGAGTTGTTTTCAGAGGCAAATGACAAAAAGAGAAACACATGGAATAAGATGATGCTTATGGAGAAAAGTGGATGTAGAACAAGCCCATGCATATATACTCTAGAGAGAAAAACCGGAGCCAATGGAACAGGACAGAGACAAAGAGACAGAAAGAGAGACTTCCAAGCTGAAGGAAAACCTGTATCTTTAATATAGATTAATAGGGACCATCATGTTGTAGGGTGGACCAAACATAGTCATGTATGTGCTGGAAAATATTTAACAACAAAAATAAAGAAAAAGTTTTATAGTCTTTCCGGTAGGAAAAAACTATATAATCATAACTATCAGAAAAATCAGGCTAGACTCAGAACCTATGAATGCCATGTACTAAAGAAAAGTGACATCCACAGAGGTCTGCAAGATAAATTTTTGACCCAAGAGCTGCCAACCCGGTCAAGTTGTTATTACATGGGAAGAGCGTAGATAGTCTCATACACACAAGAGCTTGGAAAATATACCATTATGTATTCCAGCCAACTAAGAGATGAAGTCAAATTAAGAGCTCAAGAATGAAGATATAAACAGATTTGCAATGAACACTGAAATTAGTTAAAATAGAAATAGGCCTAAAAATGGTTACAAATATAAATATCCCAAATAAACCCAAATGCAAAAGCTAAAAATTATTCTCAAAAGAGAAGATATGAGAAAAAAGGTAATGTAAATATAGTCTGGATTTGATAAAATTCAGCCTCCATAGCTGATAATTAACAGAACATTTAAAAATTTTTGTTAGTAAACATCTAAATGTAAAATAGCACCTATTCAATATGCTGTAGAACATTTATCTGAAATGAATAGGAAGCATGAAACCTGGTGGAATGAGCCATTCCCTGCAAAGTCCAGGGCAAACTAGACACCTACTACCAGTGCTATGGTACGCATTGTCCTAGATACCCTAACTACTGCATCAAGACAGGAAAAAAGTAGGAAGATAGTAATGGAAGAGAAAAGGCAAAGGCATCATTATTTTCAAATGATATGATTGTCTCCTGAATGACCTAAAGGAATAAACTTAGGAACCGTTACAATGTGTGAATAAATGATTTCAATGTTTTTCCTATAGATCAGTGATACAAGTAAAATAAATGGGGAAATTGGACTCAACATGTCAACCAAAATGTAAAATATGAGAGTGAATTTGATCAGAAAAATAAGAATCCTTTTAAAGAAAATGGCAGGATTTTACTGAGAGATTTTTCTTAAAAGACAAATAGAGTGATAAAATATTCCTAGAAATAAAAACTACAAATATATATTATAAATTCTCCTCAGTTAATCTATAAATTTAATATAATTCCAATCAAAATCACAATGTTTTCAAAGTTTTGATTCTGGTTTTTGGTGATGAGAAGAAGAGGGAGTTGGAGAAACTTAAATAAATAATAAAGTTTATCTTGAGAATTAAATGGGCTCACTCAGCTTAGTGTTTTAGTTTTTCTGTTTTTCTGAAAGGCAATGAGAGATGGCCTTGCCTTATGAAGTTACAATAATGAAAATACTGTAGTATTGAAATGGAGTAGTATCTAGAATCAGATCTCATTATAGATGAGTTTAATATATAAAAATGCCAGCATTTCAATAAGGTGGAAACAACTGGTTAACCCGTTAGGAAAAAATAAAGTTAGATTCTTTTCTCATATATCAAAATAAATCCCAGGTGGATTAATAAATTCAATGTAAAACTGGTAAGCTACAACAGTACTTTCTCTGCTATAAACCACAGAGACAAGATTAACAGATTAGTTACATAAAATTCTCAAATTCATATATGCCAATCATTCCTCCTCCACCCTAAATATAACAATGAAACAAAAACCAAACTCACTCTTGGCTACAAATAACAGTTACTGGACAACCAGTGGTGTAATTAGTAAAGATATTTCATTATCTCACATCACAAAAAGTTGGAGGTAAGTGGTTCCAGGCTTGGTATAACAACTCACTGACACCCTCATGGACACATACTCTTTCCATTTTCCTCTCCAACATCCTTTATGTGCGGGCCTTCCATGGTCCTGCTTGTCACCTCATGTTGCAAAATGGCTGCCACAGCTCCAGCCATCAAATCCACATTCAAGACAGGAATAAGTGGGAAGGAACAGCACGAGCCATAACTATTGTTTACAAGGAGAAAACCTATTCTTAGAACCCCCGCTGGCCTTGACTTCTTCTTATGTCTCTATGGTTAGATCTGTGTCACAAGGCCTCTCCTAGATACAAGAAAAAACAAAAAACAAAAAACTAGGATTTCCCTTTTCTGTCTCCAAAGAGGAAGGCCAGCAATGGAGAAGGAGGTTGGCAGTGGGTTTGGGGTTAGCTAACCAACAGTGACTGACCTACTCAGGATTCAGAAAGCTAGGCAAATGACAGGCTGAGTGAAAATTACAGTATCTGAATATATAGGTAACAAAGAGATAGGTCCTTACTCTGTAAAGAGTTCTTACAAATAAGAAAAAAAAAATGGAAATTATAATTAAGAGTCTAAGGATTTCAAAAAGCAATTTATTGGGGAAAAAACCAAATAGCCATTAAATCGATGAAAAAGTTATCTGTCTCATCAGTAGTCTAAGAAATATCAGCTTGGAAATATTGAGTAAGATTATAATGTTCAGTTTTCTCTATTTGTGAGCAATGGCACTCCACACATTTGCTGGTGGTTGTATGAATTAAAGGCACTTGTCAATACATATCAATACCCTTTGTAAAAGTGCACATAACATAGCAATTCTAGTTCTAAAAATTAGCCTAAAAATAATTAGGGAACTACGTAGCAACATATGTACATGGATTTTATCAAAGCATTATTTAAAATAGCAATAAACTTTGGGGAGTTGGTTAATAAATTATGTTATTCACTAAAAATAATGCTACAGTTCTGTACCTGTGGATGTGGAAAGGTAAAATGAAACATCATTGAATGGAAAAGCTTTTTTATTTTTTAAACAAACAGCATGTAGTATTTGCATAATAAGGAAATATTTTTAAGTAAAATAAACTTTGTAATTCCAACTTAGAAATCGTGATATGTATGAATACTATGGGAATATTTCTTTATATGTTTCTGTATTTTCCAAGCTTTATATATATATTATTTCTTCTTATATTATTATATATATATATAAAGAAATGTATTATTTCTTTTTATCAAAGTAAAATTACACAGAGTGGAATGCACAGATCTAAGTATACAATTCATGAGTTTTGACAAATATCTACACAACGGGTGGAGAATCTGTGGCCTTAAGGCCACATGTGGCCTTCTAGGTCCTTAAGTGCAGCCTTTTGACTGAATCCAAATTTTACAGAATAAATCCTTTCATTTTTATCAATACACTTTTGTTCGTCTTTTATATTTTTATTTTATTTTTAAAATGAATGTATTTAAAATACCAAAGAATAAAATAAATTTCAATGAAATAATCCTTCCAGATTGACCGGCACAATTAGAACATTGGTAAGCCATAAGGGCTAAATTGATGGCTGCTATGCCTGCTCATGATTTAGGTCTAACTTCCCCCACCTGACTGATGCCACTACCACACGAGGCTGGTTGGCAAGAGTTCATGGGGGTCAAGTACACCAGACTGTTACCAGCTTTTGACAACAGTGCCCTATGTTTCTGTTTAAAGTGCAATTTGTGAACAGTTGCACAGCTTAACAGTTTTTGTTAATTCTGTTTGCTTAACAGCTCATCATGTCAAAGAAGACCAAGAGAACTCGGAAGGAAGAAAACAGATATTTTAATGAGGATCAGGAATTGCAATATTATCTTGTTTCTGCTAAAGATATGATGACTTGCTTGCTTTGTGATACTGAAATATCAACATTAAAGAAATTCAATGCTCATCAGCATTATAACACTCATAAGGGCCACAAATATTTTAAATTAGAGGAAGCGGCCTGAAAGGTTGTATTGCAGAAATTAAAAGATGAAAAGCACAAGCAAAGACAATTCTTTCAAGCAGCAATAAGACTTGGAAATAATGCCACTGAAGCAACTTATAAAGTAGCTCATATACTTGGGGGAAAAAAAGGAGGCCATTCAGTGATGTAGAAATTGTGAAAGAATGCATTGTTAAAGTTGTAGGCTATTTAGACCCTGATAACGTTTCAAAGTACAAATGACCACGTCTTTCAAGGAGAACCATAACTTATCAGCAGCATGAATTAGCCTTCAACTTAACAGAATAACTTCATGCAATACTTCAAAAGGAAATATATATTATTCAATCACTTTGGATGAATCAACTTATAGTACTGACTTGGTTTTATACTTCATTCAGGTCATAACAGAAGATTTTCTTTGCCATAAAGAATTACTCATGTGCACCCTTGCAAACAGACCATGGGGAATAGATATCTTCAACATCTTTCAAGATAAATGTCTTGAAGTTGGCTTGAATTTGGTAAATTTAGTGATTGTATATACAGATGGTGTACCTTCCATGACAGGAAAACATGAAGGGTTTATTGCACAGATTTAAAAAAGTATTAACAAATCCAGATGCTCTCATTTCTTTTCATTGTATCTTGCATCAGCAAAATCTCTGCACTAAAGCTACTATTTTAAGTGACACTTCACAACAAGTTATAAGTATTGTTAACTATATTCGTGCAAATGCAACATGGCATCATCAGTTTCATAACATGCTTAAGTTGAAGGACGAGATATTTAGTGTGGATTTGACATTATCATTCTAAAGTGTGTTGGCTACTTCCCCTGCAAGTGTTAGTCAAAATTTTATCTCTGTGAGAACAGATAGTTCAATTTTATTAAGAACAGAATCAGCAATGTGATTTATTAAAAGATTTCTATAGGAATGCAGCATTTCTGTGTGATATCATGTCAAATCAAAATGACTTGAATATTTCTTTGCAAGGTAAAACTAAATCTACATATGATGTGTGGCAAAAAATCCAAGCATTTCAAAAAAGCTATCTTTTTTCAAAACACATCTTCTTCAAAAGGAAATTACAGATGAACATTTTCCTCAGTTAGCAAAGATCACTGATGAGCAGGATGATATATGTGAATCACCTGAAGAATACAGAGCTGTTATAGACCTATTAATTGGAGAATACAATGAAAGGTTCACTGACTTTGAGAATCATGACATCACACTCAAATTAGCATTTCGGCCTCACCTAGTTCATATC
>CM052440.1:89856427-89895244 GCA_028533085.1 Varecia variegata
TAAACAGATTCAAGTAGACTTACCATTCGATCCAGCAATCCCATTATTGGGCATCTACCCAAAAGAACAAAGGACATTCTATGACAAAGATACCTGCACCTGAATGTTTATAGCAGCACAATTCACAATTGCAAAGATGTGGAAACAACCCAAATGCCCATCAATACATGAGTGGATTAGTAAAATGTGGTATATGTATACCATGGAGTATTACTCAGCTATAAGGAATAACGGTGATATAGAATCTCTTTTGTTCTCCTGGAGAGAGTTGGAACCCATTCTATTAAGTGAAATATCCCAAGAATGGAAAAATAAGCACCACATGTACTCACCAGCAAATTGGTTTCCCTGATCTTCACCTAAGTACACATTTGGGAATAACATCAATTGGGTGTCAGGCAGATGTGGGTGGTGGGGGGAGGGGATGGGTGTATACCTACATAATGAGTGCAATGCACACTGTCTGGGGAATGGACACGCTTGAAGCTCTGACTCGGGGGAATGGGGGAGGGGGCGTGGGCAATATACATAACCTGCACTTTTGTACCTCCATAATAAGCTGAAATAAAAAATAAAAAATAAAAAAGGAATGTGTCACCTAATGTAAAAATGACTTCTTACAGCAAATTTTCCAGAAATTGTCCTCACCTTCAGGGACCAGGAATGGAGAGGGTTTTCAGAAAAGCTCCCAGGAGCAGAGCACTGGTGTCAATCAGCCACTAACCCAGTCTTGTTCTGAGGCAGCGGCTTTCCTGAAGCAGGTAGGCAGCATAGTTGGACCTCAGGTTCAGTGGAGCCCACAGCTGAAGCACTTAAACTTTCTGCTGAACTGTGCATTGCCCTGGCAGGAAGGTAGGGTGGACAGCATGGGACAGAGCCAGCTACAGCTTCCAGGGCCCAGCAAGGGAGACCATCCGTTCCCTACAGAGACCTAAAGGAGAAAAGACAGAAGGTTGGCTAAGTCAACGTGAACCATGAACTTAGTACCAAAAGACTAGCGGGAGAGGATATGAATGGCTGCTATGAAGATCCAAGAAAGAGGGTGCATTTTACAGCTCTTGGTAATTCTATAAAAAGCTACTATTTATTGAGTTTTTAACCCTATGTCAGGCACTATGGTGAACACATTAAATATATCCCCTACTGGGTACTTTTTATTATTCCCATTTCACAGATGAGTGAACTAAGGCTCAGAGGAGCCACCTAAATTTTCCTGGATCGCCCAACTAGCAAATGGTAAAGCCAGGATTCAGCTTGGTCTGTCTGACTTAAAAGTTCATGTTTGTAAACATGGTGCTGTAAGACTTAAGAATTTTTTATTGATACATAACATTTGTACATATTTATGGGGTGCATGTGATATTTTGTCACATGCACATAATGCATGATGATCAAGTCAGAATATTTAGGGTATCCATTGCCCCTGTATTTATCATTTCTATGTGTTAGGTATATTTCAGGTCTTCTTTTCTGGCTATTTTGAAAAATACAATACATTGCTTTAAAACTATAGTCACCTTATTCTGCTATCAAACATTAGAACTTATTCCTTTTATCTAACTGTATGTTTGTAGCCACTAATCAACCTCTCTTCATCCCTCCCTCCACCCTTCCCAGCCTCTATCATTCTTTCTACCTCCATGAGATCCACTTTTTTAGCTCCCACATATGAATGAGAACCTGCGATATTTGTCTTTCTGTGCCTGGTTTATTTCTCTTAACATAATGACATCCAGTTCCATCCATATTGCCACAAATGACATGATTTCATTCTTTTTAATGGCCAAATAATATTCCATTGTGTATATATGCCACATTTTCTTTATAGATTTATGTCTGTTGATGGACACTTAGGGTGGCTCCATATCCTGGCTATTGTGAATAGTGCTCCAATGAACATGGGGTGCAGGTATCCCTTTTATATACTGATTTCCTTTATTTTTGATAAATGCCCAGCAGTGAGATTGCTCGATTATATGGTAGTTATATTTTTAGTTTTTTGAGGAATCTCTATACTGTTTTCCACAGTGGCTACAGTAATTCACATCCCCACAAACAGTGTGTAAGAGTTCCCTCTTCTTTGCACCCTCACCCGCACCTGTTACATTTTTGTTTTTAATAATAGCCATTCTAACTGGGGTAAGATGGCATCTCATGGTGTTGTTGATTTGCATTTCCTTGATGATTAGTGATGTTGAACATTTTTTCATATATCTATTGGCCTTTTATATACCTTCTTTTGAATAATGTCTATTCATGTCCTTTGCCCACTTTTTAATGAGATTATTTGGGGTGTTTTTACTGCTGAGTTGCATTCCTTATATATTCTGAATATTAGTCTCTTGTCAAATGAATAATTTAAAAGTATTTTCTTCCATTCAACAGGTTGTCTCTTCACTCTGTTGTTTCTTTTGCTGTGCAGAAGTTTTTAGTTTAATATAGTCCCATTTGTCTATTTTTGTTGTTGTTGTTGCCTTGCTTTTGAGGTCTTAGCCATAAAATCTTTGCCTAGACCAATGTCCTGGAGAGTTTCCCTTATGTTTTCATCTAGTAGTTTTATAGTTTCAGATCTTACGTTTAAGTCTTTCATCCATCTTGAGTTGATTTTTGAATATGGTGAAAGACAGGGGTCTAGTTTCATTCTTCTGCATATGGATAGCCAATTTTCCCATCACAATTTATAAGAGAGGGTGTATTTCCCCCAATGTATGCTCTTGGCATTTTTTTCAAAAATCAGTTGGCTATAAATGATATGCGGATTAATTTCTGAGTTCTCTATTCTGTTCCATTGGTTTATGTGTCCATTTTTATACCAGTACCATGCTGTTTTGGTTACTATAGCTTTGCAATACACTTTGAAGTCAGGTAGTGTGATGCCTCCAGCATTGTTCTTTTTGCTCAGGATTGCTTTGGCTATTTAGGCTTTTTGTTTGGTTCCATACAAATTTTAGGATTGTTTTTTTCTATTTCTGCAAAAATGACAAATGAATTTTGATAGCAATTGCATTTAATCTGTAGATTGTTCAGGGTAGTGCGGTCATATTAACAATGTTAATTTTTCCAATCCATGATGTCTTTCCATTTGTTTGTGTCCTCTTCAATTTCCTTCTTCAGGTTTTTGTAGTTTTCCTTGTAGAGAGGTTTTACCTTCCTGGTTAAATTTATTTCTAGGTATATTTTTTTGTAACTATTGTAAATGGGATGGCTTTCATGGTTTCTTTTTCAGCTAGTTTGTTATTGGTGTATGAAAATGCTACTGATTTTTGTATGTTGATTTTATATTCTGTAACTTTACTGAATTTATTTTTCAGACCTAAAAGTTTCTTGGTGGAGTCTTAAGTTTTTTCTAGATAAAGATTATGTCATCTGTAAAGAGGGACAATTTGACTTCCTCTTTTATGATTTGGGTGCCATTTATTTCTTCCTCTTGTTTGATTTCTCTGGCTGGGATTTCCAGCACTGTGTTGATTAGGAGTGGTGAAAGTGGGCATCTTTGTCTTGTTTCGGTTCTTAGAGGAAATGCTTTTAGCTTTTACCTATTCAGTATGTTACCTGTGCGTTTGTAATATATGGTACTATGGCTTGAATACTTGCCCCTTCCAAATCTCACATGAAAATTTGATCTCCAGTGTTGGAGGCTGAGGCCAATGGGAGTTTTTTGGGTCATGGGAACAGATCCCTCATGAATGGCTTGATGTGGTCCTCACAATAATGAGTGAGTTTTTGCTCTATTAGGAGCTGGTTATTTAAAAGAGCCTGACACCTTCCTTCTCTCTCTCTTGCTTCCTCTCTTGCCATGTAATCTCTGATCATGCTGCTTCCGCCTCGCCTTTCACCGTGGGTGGAAGGAGCCTGAAGCCTTCACCATAAGCAGATACTGGTGCCACACCTGCAGAACCGTGAGCCAAACAAACCTCTTTTCTTTACAAATCACCCAGCCTCAGATATTCCTTTATAGCAACACACAGACGTACAGCCTTTATTTATGTTGAGGTCTGTTCCTTCTATGGCTAATTTGTTGAGAATTTTTATCATGAAAGGATGTTGTATTTTATCAAATGCTTTTTCTGCATCTATTGAGATGATCACATGGTTTTTGCCCCTCATTCTGTTGATATGATATATCACATTTATTGATTTGCATATGTCAAAACATCCTTGCACCCCTGGGATAAAATCCACTTGATTATGGTGTATTATCTTTTTGATGTGCTGTTGAAGTCAGTTTACTAGTATTTTATTGAGGTTTTTGTGTCTATGTTCATCAAGGATGTTGGCTTGTAGTTTTGACACTTTGACTATACTGTGCCATGGAAAAGACCTTTTTGGACTGTGTTTATTTGGAGATCTCTGAGCTTTCTGTATCTGGATGTCTACATTTCTTGTAGTCTTGGGAAGTTTTCAGCTATTATTTCATTAAATAGGTTTTCTAGCCCTTTCGTTTTCTCTTCACCTTCTGGAATACTCAAAATTCAAATATTTGGTCCTTTTATGGTGTACCAGTATATCACATAGACTTTGTTCATTCTTTTTTATTCTTTTTTCTTTATTTTTGTCTGACTGGCTTATTTCAAATGACTTGTCTTCAAGTTCTAAAATTCTTTCTTGTGGCCTCAAGGCCACATGTGGCCCTCCAGATCCCCAAGTGTGGCCCTTCAACCAAATCTAAACTTCACAGAATAAATCTCTTTATTAAAAAGATTTGTTCTGTAAAATTTGAATTCAGGCAAAAGGCTGCACTTGAGGATCCAGAAGGCCACATATGGTCCCAAGGCCACAGGTCCCCCATCCCATAATGAAGTTCTTGAATGTACTTTATAGTTTATTCAATGCATTCTTCAGTTCCAGAATTTCTGTTGGGTTCTTTTTAATAATATCTATCTCTCTGGTAGATTTCTCATTCATATCCTGAATTGTTTTCTTGATTTCTTCATATTGTTTATCTGTGCTCTCTAGCACCTAACTGACCTTCTTTAATTGGATTACTTTGCAGTCCTTTTCTGTCATTTCATAAGTTTCTCTGTCATTGGAATCTGTTGCTGGAGAATTATATTGTTCCTTTGGAGGCATCATATTTTCTTGCTTTTTCATGTTTCTTGTGTCCTTATATTGATTTCTGCACATCTATTGTAACAGTTGCTTCTTCCAATATTTTGGATTTGCTTTCGTAGGAGAGGACTTTTTCCTACAGAGGGTAGGGCCCTTTGGCTTGGAATCTTGGTGCATGAAGTAGTGTAGTCTCTGTAATTTCTTCAGCCATAAACAACATCAGTGGTGTCTGTGATTTCTTCAGTGACTTAGGGTGTGGTTGTTAGTAGAGGCTCTGGTGAAGTTTTGCTGGGGATAAGGACACCAGGTTGTCCAGTTGTCAGGCCCCAGTGGTGGCGGCAGTGGGCCAAGCCTGCTTGCTTGCCCTTGGGTCCCAGGGCAATGTATGCTGCCATGTGTTTTATCGTGTCCAGGTGGACCTATTCTTGGGTCTCCAGGTGGGCCTATCCTCGGGCCCCTGGGAGGAGTGCTCAGGTGCCAATGATAGTGGATAAGGCAGAATGATCCCCTAGCCCCAGGACATCATGCTTGAGCACTGGGGTGGGGGTGGAGCCAGGACAGGTGGGCCTGTCTTCTGGCCCCCAGTGGTATGTGGATGCTGGCTGTGGTAGGCAGGAGCAGGGTGATCTCCAGGCCCCAGTGGAGTACTTGAGTGGGGCAGCAGTGGCTGCAATGTGGCCCTGCTACTGGAAAAGGTAGGGTTGCTTTCAGTGATAGTAGCCGTAGGCAAACAGCTGGAGAGCACATGCTTTGGCCCCAGGGGGTGCCTGCTAATGGGGAAGCCTGACCTTAGAGCAGCTGTAAATGCACAGCAGCCCTGCTTCTGGGGGTGCTGGGGTCACTGCCAGTGGCTCATGCTTTGGCCCCAGCAGTGGCAGCCAGCAGCAGTGGTGGCTATGGACAGGGGAGCCTACCCCAAGGGCATGTGCAAATGCATGGTAGCCCCTCTGCTAGGGGTGGTGGGGTCGCTGCCAATGGCTTATGCTTTGGTCTTGGTGGCAGCAGTTGTGAGTGGGGGTACCAATGGGGGGTTCCAGGGATGTAGAGATTTGGGGGCTATTGGGCCCCAGGGCAGGATGCAGTCTGGTGGGGTCCTGGGCTCTAGAAATGGTGCTGCGCTGTAGCTGCCTAGGACTTGGGATTGGTGGGTTTGCGACCCAGAGTGAGCTCCCTCTCTGGACAGTACTGTCTTGTGTTCTCCAGGCAGCTCCCCGTGCGGGTCTCAGGCTCGAGAGCCTGTAGGGGTTCTCTGGTGGCTAAGACTGCGGGAGTCTGCAGTGGGGGTGTGGACCACTGAGGGTCTCCCACGTACTCTCCTGTACCGGGAAGCCTCTGTGGGCTCCCAGTCGATCCCGGCCAAGCAGGCTGACTGACCTCCCTCTCCTTCCATGCCTTAGGTGTTTCCTGTCACTTCTCTGTTGAATTCCAGTGTTCTCTCTTTGATAATCTATTTGAAGTGTGATTATCTACTTGCTATTTTGGTTCTTCTTTGTGGAGGAGGCGAGTACCAGATGCCTCTAGTCAGCCACCTTGAAGCATTTTCAAGCCAAGTGCAATGAGTGCGACTAAAGGAAGCCCTGTAAGGACAGACACCTCTGGGCCCATGAGAACCCTGCTTCACAGGCTGAGCTCTTGGCACTTTGTCCCAGGTGTGCAGCTCAGCTTTAATTCTCTGTTTCTATTGAAGTTTGCAAAGTAGTTGTGATGATTAATATGTGTCAACTTGGCAAGGCTCTGGTGCCCGGTTGTTTGGAAAATGCCAGTCTAGATGTTGCCGTGAAGGTATTTTTTAGATATGATGAACATTTGGTTCAGTAGATTTTGAGTAAAAGCAGATTTCCCTCCATGGTGTAGGTGGTGTAGGTGGGCCTCATCCAATCAGTTGGAGCCCTTAATAGCAAAGAAAGAGGTTTCCCAAAGAAGGAATTTGACTTCAAGACTGCAGGATAGAAGCCCTGCCTGGGCTTCCTGCCGCCCTGGCCTGCCTGGAGGAATTCGGACTTAGGACTGCAGCAGCCCCTCCTTCCCCGTCTGCAGCCCTGCGAACTCTGGACTTACCAGACCCCGCAACTGCGGGAGCCGGTTCTCAAAAGTCAACCTATAAAGTCAGTCTGTCTCTGTCTAGACATATGTCCCCTATTTGTTCCGTTTCTCTGGAGAATCCTGACTAACACAGTAGCAAAGAAAATACAAGGGGATTCTCTTTCTTTAAAGAGAGGTATTTTTACCTTTAAAGGTATTTCTTTAGCAATGAGGAAAAGCAGGAAGGAAAGAATTGGCTGTATCTAACCATCTGCTGCTGGCCTCCAGGTGCGGTATCTCAGGTGGAGTCGTAGCTCCCTCTCACCAGTTGTTCTCCTCGTTTTCTCTGTCCCAAAATGCTTACAAGGCACACCCCACCTTCCAGCATCTCACTGCTGCAGGCATTCCACGTGTGATATTAGTGTGTATGGTGTTTGCTGTATTTTCCCTCTCCTTCCTCTTCCAAGCTAGAAGCCAAATCTTTGATAGTCCCCTGCTTGAAAGCAGAAATCTCTTGGTTATCTGGATTTTTAAAAAAGATTTTAGTTCTTGCAAAGATGAGCCTGGGCACAAGGGGTCTTTGGGAGTACCAGGGACAAGAGGGTGCCTCCCTATTGGCTAGTGCAAAGGGACACATGTGTGCTGGTCCTGCAAGCAGTGGGGCTGGTACCTGCTTTCTGCTTATCTTTTACCATCCCTTCCGGGAGGCGGGACTCTGGTACCCAGTGTCCACGCCTCGGCAAGGAGTCCAGCCCACGTAGGCGGGGAAAGCGGAGGCCCTGGAGTGTGTGGGAACAAGGCAGAGAGACTGTGGGCATGTCAGGGTAGCCAGAAAGGATGGGATGGAAGGCAAGAGCCTCCCAATTCTTGTTACTGCAGAAGCCCCAAGATCTCTCACAATCTTAAAGAGTGTGAATATGCAGGCAGATAAATGGGGTTGGGTTCAGAGTTGGATTTGAGTCAATTAAAATATATATATATATATATGTATATATATACACACACACACGCTCACATATACATACACACATACATATATAATATATAAGCACACACATATATGTAATATATAATAATATTTCTGGCATAGACTAAGGTTCATACCTACTACACCAGCAAGATGATGGGGAACAGAGGAACAGAAGGTTGTGGGAGTGCAACTGGGTTCTTTTAACTTGATTTTCTTTTGATTTGTCTATATTTAAAATTTTTTAAATTTTCCTTAAATAAATACATTTTATTTTTACTGTATAACTAATATTTTAAATGTTATGTTTTTCAGTATTATAACATATTATAACATCCATGTAGGTTAAGTTTAGAAAAAGAAACAAAATTCAAAGTGGCATATACAGTGTAAGAATTTTTTTTTGAAAAGCAAAATAAGAATACCTCCATCTAAAACAGATAGACAAAAACACCCATATAACCATTTATAGAGAAAAGATTGGAAGGAAAGAGACAAAAATGATGTTACTAGCGATCATCTTTAGAACTATTTTTTACTTTTCTCTACTTTTCTGAAATTTCAAAAAAATTTAATGAGCATGCATTCATTACTTTTTTTTTAGAGGCAGAACTTTGCAGGGAATTTAACTATTTTAAAAGATCCAGGATATAAATACTGCTCCACGAATAAATGTTTTAAAATCATGCTTCCCTGGCTAATTGTTTTCTGTTTGGACTTGGAAAGTATGGGCTTTGCAATTTCTACCTGACCTTTCGTAAATAAAAATTTAGTAAGTGGAAATCCTTTTTAAGGCCCTTCCTCCTCTTCTGACCCCCGCCAGCATACACAGAAACTCTTTTACACACACACGCACCCCGACCTCCACATGGACCCAGCCCACACTCACGACCTGCCCCAGATAAACTGGGTGGAGTGCTGAGGGCAGGGGGACTCCTGTGACCTGTGCAGGCAGGGTTAAGCCTCTAGGGTCACTGAACAGAAAGTGCTATTCAGAGAAGCAGCAGCCCAGTTCATGGATGACCACATGTGGGTCCTGCAGTCCAGAACTCTCTGGGGCCAGTGATCCTGAAAGAGGTCCTGGGGGGACAAGGCACAGATTCTAGGGGCCCCGCCCCGGGGACCGTCAGGTGAACTGTCTCATGGGCCGTCTCACCTGCTTCCCCAGTCGGCGTTACACATGCCACCAGTTTGTAGGCATGCTGTCATCGGAAAAGGTAGGGATTCCCTGTTTTGTCACCTTGTCCTCCCCCTGCCTCCTCTGCTGGTCTGTCCTGGCACCGGCTTCAGTTTGGGGGGAAGCTGTGCAGTTTCCCAGGGTCTTCTGTGGCCAGCAGGGCCCTGGCCACCTGAGGTTTTTCCCTCACAACCCCTGATACCGTGGACGACTCTCCCTGGACTTGTCCTGGAGAAGCCAAGTGAGCCTGAGGTGGGGCTGGTGACTGCTTTTGGCTTTCTTCCCGTTCAGAGCTGACGTCCCTTTCTGGTGTTCTTCATTTCTTCCTTCAGAGCCAGGTTGGTGCCCGGGCGGGTTTCCCGTGAGTCTGGTGAACTTACTTTAGCATTCCTTGCCGTGCAAATCTGCTGTAGACGAACTTTGAGCTTTGTCTATCTGAAATGTCTCTGTTTTGCTTTCAGTTTTAAAAGATATACTCTTTAGAAATAAAATTCTAGGTCTTTTGGCATTTTAAAAGTGTTATTCTTTTATTTCTCTGGCCTCCATTGTTTTTATGAAGTCAACCAAAATCCTTATTATTGTTCCCTCTGCACAAAATGTCTTTTTTTCTCCTTTGACTGCTTTTAAGATTTTATCCTTTATCTTTGGTGTTCAGCAATTTTTGCCTGATTTGCCTAGATTTTCTTTTTTTTATCCTGACTTGTGATTCACTAAGCCTAGACCTGTTAGTTGATACTCTACAAATTTTGGAAAATTCTCACCTGTTATCTCTTCAAATATTTATTCTGTACCATTTCTATATCCACTCTCCTTCAGGGACTTCAGTATTATAACTTAGATCATTTGATATAATCCCACAAATCTTGTCATTCTGTTTGTTTTTCCTCCTGTTCTTTTCAGTTTGGATAATTTCTATTAATCGGTCTTGTTACATCCAGTTTGTTGTAAGCCCATACATTAAATTCTTCATTTTTCCTACTATATTTTGTATACCTTACATTTCTACTCATCTCTTTTTTGTAGTTTCCGTCTTTGCTGAAACCCCCCGTCTGTTCACACCTACTGCCCACCCTTTAGCACACTTACCACAGTTAAAGTTCCTCTTATTTTAAAGTCCAAAGTTATTTTAAAGTCCAATATCTCAAATAAGTCTAGGTATAATTATATTTACTGTTTTATCTCTTGACCAAACATCACATTTTCTTCCTCTGGTGCATGTATTGTAATTTTTGATTGTGCACCAGACATTGTGTTTGAAAGCATAGTAGAGGTGGAAGTAACTGAAGGACCCACCCCTTCTTCCATCAGGTTGCATTGTGGAGTGCTGACTCAGTCCAACCTGCGGTTGAACCAGATCTGGGCTTTGTTGAAGCTTTAGTTACATTTGGTTCACCACTAGTTTCAAATGCTTTTGAGGAGGGAGTCATTCCTTTCCACCAAACGTGACTCAGTAGCTAAGTACCAGCAAGAATCTGGGATCTCTTTATGCTACACAGCTCAGCTACCAGCTGTGTAAGTTGTAGGAGATTTCTTTCTGCTGGATCTTTGGATCACTGGGAATTTCTCTTTGGCCACCAGTTCTGCCCTCGTCTTTCTGTTCCTTAGCATAACTCTCTCTAGACTACTGCCTTGACCTGAGCCTTGGGAATGTCACTGCAGGGTGAAGTTGTACAGGAGAGATTTTTGGAGAGATTTTTCTCAGCTCTCCTGCCCTGCCTCTAGCATTCAGTAGGCCATTGCTTTACAATTGTGGCCAGCTTCATGGGTATATGACTTGTGCAGTTGCACAGGGTTCTACTCTCGGAAGAGCCTGGTGATTAGTTTAATGCCATGCTGGAGCTGTCCTGAAATTCTGAATGATTTTATCTTTGCACTTGTGTTTTGCAAATGGAGTCTGATGGGCAGTAGTAGAATATGCCGATACACATGCAGTGAGCTCAGGCCTGCAGGCTGGGAGGCAACACAGGCACTGGGCAATTGCCCTGCTGGCCCTGCCAGGTGTGCAGGTGCATGCCTTGGGGCTGTCAGGGCATTGCAGGGCCCAAAGGTGGCTGGGCAAGAACGTAGGCCCAGAATGGCAGCAATGGTGGCAACAACAGCGGAAGCCACAGCAGACACAGTGGCAGAGGCAGTGGCCACAGTTGTGGGAGAAAGGAGGGGCTCTGCAGGGGGCATCATGGGGACCTGAGGTGGGAGGCTGCTTTCTGTTTATGCCCAGTCCCCTCCTGGTGGCATCAGCACAGATATTAACTCTCTGGTCTGAAAGCCAGCGCATGCAGTGCCAGCACTCAGGCAGTAATTATTACAGGATGAAAGTGTACACATGGTCATTGCAATCAGGCATGTCAAGGAGTTAATTCAGCAACTTTCATCCAGGAATATGTCCAGCTGGGCAACTGTGTTGTAAATCAAACACTAATGCAGAGCGTTAGCACGTTCCCATTGTGGTTTAAATACACAGCCCATAAGCCTCCACGTGATCTGCCCTCATCTGTTTCTGCCACCTGCTCCCTCCCCGCCTCCCTCCTGTGAGTTCCAGCCACATGGCCTGCCGCAGGGTTTTGAACGTCAAGCAGGCTTGACTGCTCAGGCTTGGAGTTTTTTGATTCCCGCTAGAGTTACCCTTGGAGCGTAAGGAATTGGGGAAAATGGTCCTCAGCCCTCCTCATTGTGATCCCCCCTGCCAGCTGTGCGGTGGGGCAGGGGGGCGTAGACAGAGAGGGAGGTGGCTTGATGGAAAGAGCCTTAAAGAGACCAGAAGTCCATGTGCCTGCCACCAGCTGGTGCCCCTGTACCCACACTAAGCACTAAAGCAGACAGTGGGCACACCCTGCAGCCCCCCAACCTCCCCACTCTCTTGTTTTCTGCTTTAAATTTACCCTTAATGTTTATTTTAACCTATTGAAAGTGCTGGTGACTAGGAGAGGTAGGAAAGGCAGAGATGTCTGGCAAAAAGCTACTGTCCTCCAAGACCCAGCTAGGACACCACCCTTCGTGGTCCTGGGCCCAACTAAACATCCGTGTGCTGTGATCCCACTGCACCTTGTACCGGCCTCCGTTCCTGACACTGAAGATACCTGTGGCAGGATGGGAACCTTCTGCAGCTCTGACAGAGAAGGCTGACTGCGTGTGGGCATGCCCTCTCCTTCCTGTCTAAGTTTGACGCGGATACCCCAGTCTTCAGGGAACAGGGAACCAGTTTTAGTCTGATGTTTTCTTATTCCTGTGAAAGATCAGGAGGGGAGAAGGAAGACTGCTGCAAGTTAAGAAGAAGTTGAAGTAAAAATGGTCTTTTTTTTAAAGCAATGAGTTTGACATAAGATTAAGACAATGGTGAGATGTTAGTGGGAGATGTATGGAAGTGAGAGAACAGAGGAAGGAGCAAAGGACAGCATCTTTCTGAATGGGCAGCAAGTCCCAGCCACTTGCAGGGCCTGGTCCCAGCCTGGCCCCCAGGCCTGGGCTGCTCCTAGGATGGGATCCCAGAAAACTCCTCCGGAAGATTCTCTTGCCAAAGCCTGGCATCAGTGCGGCCAAGCACCTGCGGGAGGCACGATGCCAAGGGTGAGTCATTCACTGGGCCTGTTGCTCGGGGGCATCTCAGTCTGCCCACCTCAGGCACCAGAATGGGTAGTGCCTCTCTCTGGGCACGGGGGAATGCAAGAGGGAGGTTAATCCATCAGCAGCCAACTGCTTCTCCAGCTACCAACCAAGAGGCTCTATTCATGCCTTGAGATATTGTTTGGTCCCCGCTGACGAGCCGCATGCATATGACGCCCTCGCAATGCTCAGTGACATCTCCAAGCCCATCAAAAGAGAGGGTCCTGGGGTCATGACGGTTACGGGTTCTGACTGAATTGGTAAGACGGGCCACCGCACCCCTGTTACATGTAGTGGGGCCCTCACGGGCAGGGATTGTAGCTTCTGCCTCTAGCTCGCCAGCACCCAACGTGGTACCGGAAACAGCGGGTGCTCAACAACGAGGACAGAAGAGAGGGAGGAGGCAAAGGATT
Organism: Varecia variegata; assembly: GCA_028533085.1. Classification (NCBI taxonomy): domain Eukaryota; kingdom Metazoa; phylum Chordata; class Mammalia; order Primates; family Lemuridae; genus Varecia; species Varecia variegata. Next base: position 89,869,656 of record CM052440.1, read on the forward strand.
GGAAGGGATTTAGGAGCTGGGGTAAAGAAAAAGTACTGTTGGGGCAACTCCCCCAGGGATGGCGGTGTTCCCGCCTCTTCCTAATGAGTGGCTCTTCCTTTGGAGCACAGATGCGGGGGTGGGGGGGGCAGTGAGCCTGTGTGTCTGCTCCCAGGGAACCCGGTTCCGCCCGGTCTGTCCCAGCGCGATGACCAGGGCAGACACTGTCCTCCCCCCGTGGCTTGCCAGCCTGCCTGGAGGTTCAGCTGACCAGCGCTGGGGACGCTAAGTACAGGTTCCAGCATCATTCCTGTCCACTTCCTTTGACTGCAACGAGCTCCCCGCTCCCACTCGCCCTTGTCCCTTGAGGCAGCAAGACAAGTGATAAGCAATTGCAGCAGTAATGCCATGTGGACACTTGCGCTGGGGAGGACGGAGGGCTGAGTTTGACTCTCCAGGATGCAGATTCAGCGAGTGGGGATTCACACTGTGCATCAGCCCCACGGCACGAACCGCTTTGCCTGCCTCCCACTGCGGAGCCCGCGGCTGGTTCCCAAATGCTGCCTCAGAGAGAGAGCATCCGTGTAGTTCCCGAAGGTAAAGCAATTCTCTTGGAGACGATCTGATTCAGTCTTGTTGGTCCCTTCTCTGGACCATGAGAGACCTCAAACACTTACTGCTGGACAATTCGCCCTGCAGGGCCGGGTCACAGCAGCCTTGTTCAGTGTAAAATCCGACTCCCAGCCCTGCGGTAGATGCTCAGGACAGAAGGAATCTTGAATGTTGTAGCAAAAAGCTCCAACTGTCATTAAACAAGCCAAACCCAGGGGCAGAGGTGAACTGAGTGACGTCCAGGAGGGGTTGGGCTCTAACTCATGGGACTGCGCCCAGGACTTCGCGCTCCCTGCGCCAGCCCGGCCCTCACCCTACATTCGCAACGCTTGTTTCCTTTCGTGCCTAAAATGCACTGGGACAGGCATCAGAGGCAACTGAAATGAAGGCGTGGTGAGCGTGCGCTGACGAGGCGAGGACAGCGTGCGGAACACACCCCGGCAGGGACCCTCTGAGCCTCCTCGGCCCCTTCCATCCGAGGCTTTCAAAGTGCTTCCTTAACTGTGATCGCGTTTTCAGGATGGGACGCACTAGGGGTGGAGAATGAGACCTTTGCACCTGGCCGCCCCACGGGCACCTCACACCCAACGTATCCTGACAGACGTCATCATCTTCCCCCAGTCCCTTCCGTTCTCTGGATTCCCCTTCTTGGCAAATGGCACCTTCATCCGCCTGGTCCCGGAGCCTGAAACCTGGGCGTCATCAGTCCTTCTTGCCTTCCAGCCCTCCTCACGCCCCTTACTCGTCCCACCTCCCAAATATCTCCCAGGCCCTGCCCGGAGCCCGTCCTCTGCCCTGGTCCCTGGGTAAATTCCTGAAAGGCAAATCTGACCCTGGCCATTCCTCTGCTTGAATTCCTTCAAGAGTCCTCCATTCTCATGCGAATACGCTCAAATTCCTTCACCCACATAAGTCCTCCCGTGATTTGTCTCTGCCTGCCTCATTGTCCCAGGCTGCCACATGTTCCCTCAGTGTCTTCCCACAGCACATGCGTGCGCATGTGAGAGCACACTTGCACACACCCCCACCCCACAAGGTGCAGAACCGTAATTGCCTGAGTGTGCCACACTGCTCCAAACCTCCACCACTCATACCTGTTATCCCTCACTCTTTCCTTCCCCATGGAGAGCTGCTACCCATCTGTAGACACAGCGCAGGTGAGACTTCCTCTGCAAAGCCTCCTGTCTCGCTAGGAGAAATGAGTCACTCTTTTGCACCACCCATATAACGTGAGCTTGCTCCATTTCCACTGCTCACCGTGCTGTGTGGCCCTGGGTGGGTCAGAACCACGGCCTTCCGAGGCTGCACTGTCCTCCGAGAGCCAGGCCTGAGTGGTGTCCATCTTTATCTCTTCAGCACCTAGTGCAAGTCTTGACACAGAGCAGGGGTTTCGCAGATGTCCAATGCATGCGTCAGCAAATGAGTGAGTCCCTTCCAAAACTAAGCCAAAGGGAGATTAAACACCTCGCTCCAAGGACAGAGACCAGAGGGATGGATTGCAGCTAGGAGTAGTAAATTACAGCCTGAGTTTAGCCTATTCGGCCAATTTCTGAAAGATAAAAATGGTGTCTTTATGTAACTACTCAGACCAACCGCTGCAGGGATTGTGGCTGAAAGGGCTTATGCCAACCCGTAATGGCGTGTAGAAGTGAGGGTGGGGGAGGGGAAGGTGTCAGGACAACTTCATGAGTCTCTGGGCCTCTAGCGTATCTTTGACAAAGGAAGATGCCAAAATATTTATGAACACATAAGTTGTGCTCTAGTCTCTCAACCAGTGACTTGTAAAACAAGATGTCTCCACAGGAAAGCTCAATGGCGTGGACTAAATTCATGACCCACCAGGCCGGGGTGATGAGCAGGAACAGCAGATTTTACGAGGAGGCAGTTTTCAGGGCGAGAGGCCTGCTGGTTGGTAACAGGGTTGAAAATCAGGGAATAAGGCCAGTGACCACTGTACTGGATGACAGGCAAACTGGACAGAAGAAGAAACTTCTTTCCCTTGAGAATTCCAGAGCCAAAGGAAATAGCGAAGATTATGTTTCTCAGCAGTTCTTCCCAAGGGTGTCAGAATACACTGAGATTCTTGATCCCAGTTATAAGAAAGAGCTGTCTTCAACTATCATCTAGAAATTGCAGTTTCTGCCGGAACATTAAATGCCCAGTGCCGTGTACCTGGGATGTGCCCGTGGAAGTGTCTCCAACGTCAACATGGGTCATAGCAGGAGAAACACAGAAAACCACAGACTTAGTCCAATTATCTCATCATAAGAAGGAAGCAATTAAGGGCCAAATCTAAAGTACCTTGTCCTCTGTCACACTCCTCTCAGACACGGGGCTGAGACGAGGACCCAGGCTCCTGGCTTGTAGCCCAATGCTCTCTGTGCTTCTTGAGCTGATCTTTGCATAATTTTCACCACCATTCCATAGTGAGGTCTGAAATCCCTTGCAGTTGAACAACGTTCCAAAGGTTTTGGAGGTAGGGGGGTGGGAGTTGGAATCTTAAAGATCCTTTGGAGCCTAGCTGCTTTCTGTGCTAATTTTATAACATTAATTATTGTTTTGTGTCATTATTACTGTTAGGATAAAAATTTTAACCTATGGGTATAAAACATCTAAAACAGTGGTTTTCAACTGGGGGCAATTTTGCTACCCTGCCCCTAGGAACATTTGTTAATGTCCAGAGACATTATGGGTGTCACAGCTTGGGGGAGAAGTGCTCCTGGCATCTAGTGGGGAGAGAGCAGATCAGGGATGCTGCCAGACACCCAAAGACAGCCCCATAGCAAAGAATGTCGCAGCCCCAAATGTCAATAGGGCCAAGAACGAAAAACCCTCACCTAAAACAAACATGCTATATTAAAACAGAAATCTCCTGGGTGGTTGAATTGGTTTAAGCAACGGCTCTGTCTCTAAACAGACCCAATCTTTTAAATCATGTTGGCCAGAGAAAAGCATTTCAGAAGACGTGTCCTTCAGCATAAATTCCCCTGAACTGTGGGCTCATTCTGAGGTGTGTAGATAGGAGCGAAGCCAGCGGACGTGCCTGTGTTCAGCGACAAATCCCCAAAACAGAGATTGACCCGCACCAGAGGGAGAAACTTGCAGGACGGCAGAAGCTGGGACTGTGTGGGCCTGAAGAAGAGACCCCAGCGCCTCTGGCTCAGAGGGCCCCTGGGAGAAGTCCTGCCCCCCGGGCCAGGGCTTGGAAGGGAAGCTGTGGTGGGGAAGGGCTGGGTTTGGGATATTTCCGGGATGCAGGTTTTGGTCCCATGAGAATGGTCACTTTGACCACACCCCCCGACTGTTGCCCCTCCAGACTGAAAGGACACAGGACTCTGAAATTCACTCTCAGAAGGTAAGATTGTGCTAACAAAGATGCTACTGGTACGACATGGGTGACAGTGTGCACAGGTATTGCACACCTAAAGGTATCCATTCCATAGGTTCTCCATTACCTTTCAGCATTATTTCCCTTAAGTTTTGCAATCCCCAAACCAAGGACTGTGCAATTCATTCTTTTGACAGAGCCTGTGGCAGAGCCCTGCTCACACACATAGGAAATGTGTGATAATCATGGTGATGATATCGGTGATGATGGTGATGAGGATGAAGAGAAATGCATCTTATTGAAGTGCTTCTCTCCCACATGAACAGTTATCTTATTTGCTAAGTTTGTTATAGTGGCAAGTTCCCTATTAGTCCCTCCTTGTTAAGGGAGAAGAGAAGTGAAACATTGCTTGTTGCTCCTTGTCATTTTAACAAGACAGAGTTCTAGACTTCTTGCCCTTAAATAACCAAAAATCACATGAGTCTCTTCCTTCAAATGTCAGAATGCCATTTAGCCTGACAGCTTTCTCATTATTATGCACTGAGAGCTTCTCTAACCCAACCTGTCAAAAATCTCTGACAGGCAGGAGCCTTGTCAACTTGGAGCCAATGTCTCAGCTTGTGTCACAGCTTTGAAGCTCTCAGTGAATTAAGGGGAGAGAAGCCTGCTTGGGTGTTCTCTGATACCAGGAAACCCTGAGGGAATTCCTCCCCACCGTGTCCTAGAAGAGGAAGGAGCAAGGGTAACATGGGGTGCTCAGAGAGACATCTTCAAGTGACAGCTTTGGAGACAACCCCAGATCCTTCTTCTGCAGACGTTCGGAGACAGAACAAAGGCGGTCCAGAGAGACAGCTTCCAGGGCAGCCCCGTTAGCAGCTCTGAGATCTCACTGGAGTAAACTGGAATTCTGGGGCCAGGCAACTCAGCTTTCCACGTTGACTATTCCAAAGCCTGTGCTGTGTACGTTGAGTCCTCACGCCCTGAAGATGGTGCTGTGATTGATGGAGATATGTCAACAGACATAGGCAGAGAGTACCGGTGCCTCTCGTGTTGAAGAAGCGCACACCTTTTCTATCTACTGACGGATACGCAGAACAGGTGGCACAAGGACTCCCTTGGCCAGAGATCAAGTCTCTCTGGTCCTTCGACTTCCACGGAGGCCCCCAGACTGCCCTTGGTTACCATGGTGCAGGGAAGAGTCTACCTGATCAATTAAGAACTCTCTTTTGACACTTCCCCAAGAGTTTTAGACGCTTCTGGCCAGCTGCCACCTGTTCTAGAGTTCCAGGCTATGTGTCCACCTGCCAGCCAGGGGCGGGTAACCAGGGACAACCTCAGCACTTGCTGAGTTTCACTGTGAGCCTGAGTGTCTCCAGGCCCCTCCTCTCTTCCCTCCCTGGCCACACAGGTGCTGCGCTTTGTGACTCTCCATGGCAGTAGCAGTAGCTGCGGGACCACTCTCCGCTGAGTAATCGTGGTGAAACTGCAAGCCCCGCCAGACGAGAATTGCCTGAAACCAACAGTCTGAGTCAGCTACAATTTTGAAAACGGTGGAGGCACAGCACAGTGCTATTTATTGGAAATGCAATAATAAAAATGAATGTATTTTATTATCCACACTTTAAGCAGTTTAGCATGTTTATGGCTGCCAATAAATTTTGTGGTTTAGAAAATGACACTTAATGAATGAATGTCATAAATCCCCTGTTTCAGACATTCATAAAAGACAGATCATATTTTTTTAAATTGCCACCTCTGCTAAATAAATGTTGGATTATTGTTGAAAGATTATTGGTTTGAAAGGGACCCACATTATTCTCAGGGAGCCCATATGTCTTGGTCCTGTCCCGGGCGCCGGGGTAGGTGGAGCTTCCTCATCATTTGGGAAAAGGTGGTTTAAGCCTTTGTGCCCCGTAGGAAATAATGGGCCTTCCCCGGGCTGCTACTTTGCTACTTGGGGGGGGGGGGGGGTACTGAGAAGGGAGAGGGGGGAGGGAGGCAGAAGCCCCTGCCCTGAGGACAGACTTTGTGTTAAGGTGGAGCTCTCCCTGGCATGGGTAGCGCCAGTTCCACAGAAGGATGCCGGGAAGAGGGACGGAATGTGTGTGAAGCCCCTGCCCTCTTGGAGGCTGAGAAATCGTGATTTGGTGTGTGGTGGCACCTGGGTCTGGGGCCCTGCCTTCTGGACAAGGCTGGCAGCGATTTCCTTGTGTCGGCTCATTATCCTCGCTTTTGACATCTGTCTACGAGCAGACAGCGCTGTGAACAGACGCTGCATTCTGGAGCATACATGCTTGTTTCTGGGAGAGGCCTCAGATTCCAAAGGTGCCATGCCGAGTCTCAGGACTCGCTGTCCCACACTTGCTTGGGTTACTGGGGAAGAGGGAACGACGCCAAGGCACACATCATACTGGGCAGTGTGGGCCCCGGCCAAACCGTTTCTGTCGTGTTGTAAGGAAGCTGAGATTGGCCCTAGTAACTCGGCCTCAATAGTCCCATGGTGGCAAGGGTGGGAGAATGCCTGGAGGGCCCCAAGCATGTCCCTGAGAAGCACCCCCTCTCCTCAGGGTCACACATGGACCACGCTGCCACCACACTGCCGTCCCGTCAGAGCTCTGTCACTGGAGTGGCACAAGGGCTGTCTAGTGCTTGATGACTCGGCAGGGCTGTGTTGAGAAGGGTCACAGCCCAAGGCCGTGGCCCAGCTGGAGAGAGGCCACGCAGTTAGATGTCTGCCCGGTAGGTGCAGTGGCTGCTATGAGGCTCGTGTCTCATTTCCCATCACCAACCTGAAGACAGGAGCTTGTTTTTTTTTTTTTTTTTTAAACTCCTTCATCCAACTAATTCAGGACTAGGAAACTATAACATTTCAATTTCATTGAAAGCTAATTGTGTAGGCTGGAGAGCCTGGCTTACAGGTTGGAGGGGTGGCCTGTCTCAGCCCGGTCCTCGTGAGCGTCCAGAGGTGGTGTCAGCGTCACAGTCCAGGCCGTGGAGACCCTGGGCCAAACCGTTCCTCCTAAATTCTGGTTTCTGGATGCTTCTTCTGTAGATTATTCACGTTGGGAATATCTAAGACCTTCCGAGGGGAGAATCGTTATGCTAACATATCACCAGAGGGCCTGGCATGGCCAGCGCAGATCTGGGAGCTGGGGCTGTTTTATTTGCCATCAGGGGCTACTTGGGGCCCTGGTTCTCTCCTTGTCTCTAGCTCAGATCACAGCCGGACACGTTTTAACAGGAATGTCCCCGAGCAGACATCTCCAGCCGCTCCAGCAGACATAGATAGCATCCCTGAAGGAAGAGAACCGTCATAGAGCATGAAGTCTCTGTATGCAAGTGGTGTTTGAGAGTTGAAAGAAGTGAGATTTTTTTTTTGCCTCTAAAAAATGCCTACATCTCAGCATCATTTACCTCTTAAATCTTTTTAGGGTAGATAGTTTTCTACCATCACAGAACAGAGGTAAGGCTTCCTCTGGGAAGAGGTTTTGAAGTCTAAACAGCTAATGTTCTCTCAATGAAGCAAAAACTCACGTGGGTGACCAGCAAAACACCTGTAGGGCCGAAATGGAGCCCTTTCCCTGCTGTGGCCGGCGCTACGCTGAGGCTCCTCCCCACTCCCACCTGCGAGTGGCCATGCCTGAGTCTCCGGGTGGATTCCATAATCTCTCACCCGGTGAATTGAGAAGAATGAAGTGCTCTCCAGTTGGGACACATTCCATGTTTGCTGGTCTTTGTTGGTTTTGTTGTCTGTTTTCAAAGACGTTTAAGTGCATAAGCAAATCCAAGCAATGAAACCATCCTGAAAGGAACTTCTACACAGGGAGGCGAGGTCTGGACCCTGAGCACCGCTGGTGCCGATCAGAAGGTAGGCAGTTACCGCAGGTGTCCCCACGCCACCCGGCTCCTGCCCTGGCCCCAGCAGAGCCTTTCTCTCAGTGCTTCCGAGCCTCAAGCTCACGGCTCTCCAACTTTCTGGACCCCCACCATCTTCTTTACAGAAGATGTTTTCATTGGAATACAGTATACACACATGCACACACACATCACATACACACACCACATACACACATCATATATACACATACACATCACATATGCACATACACACACCACATATGCACACATCACATACACACATACACATCACATATACACATACAAACACCCCACTAACATGCACACACATCACATACATGTGCATACATGCACAGGCACATCACATGCACACACATGAACACACAATCATATTGCATACACACACGAATACATACACACCACAAACACATACATAGCACTCAAACTTATGCACACAACTGAACAATCAAAGGTGTTCTGGGTCCTGATATTTCCTATTCGGTTTTGCACACCTCCCAGCCTTTGTGTAAGTGCTGGTCACAACATACGAGGTTGATTTCATGAGTCACTGAAAGGGTCAGGACCCAGACTCCACAACCTGAAAAACATGACTCTAAACCCTGCCCAGATCATCAGGTAAAATTCAGCCTGAGCCACGTCCTAAAACCAAGAGCTCCAGGAATTCCTGGTCTCCACACGTGGAAATGTCTCTCACGCCAGAGGGAGGGCTCGGCCTGTCGTCCTGGGCAGGGCCTCGCTGCTCCCCGGTTCCTTGAGGGTGTGCCCTCCACGGGGTACTGTGCCGCCCCTGCTCCCTGCCGTGCCTGCTTCAGCCCGCGCCTCCTCTGCCAGCCTCTTTCCTCAGTTGCCGTCTCTCTCAGCCTCTGCGACCAGCGAAAAGTGGCTGAGAGTCGCTCCGTACTCACTGAAAACTTGCATTCCTAGAATCCATATTTGGACTGAGGATTCTGCCTCTGCCACAGTTAAGATTTAAGAAACGTAAGTCTTTTCCCCATACCACCATAGAATTTATTCAAATAATATGTAAAAACTAAAAATAGTAATACGTAGGCCTTGCTCTGCTCTTGAATGGCTGGCAAGAGTGTGATGGAAGATTTTCCCACATGCATGTCCCCACTGCCGTGATCCAGTGCTTTGAAACCCAGACCTCTGTGAGAACACAAAGCGTCCTGCCTTAGGTGGCAAGTTGCCTTGAAGTCACTTATTCTTATCCAGAAATTCATGTGAGTTTTGCATTCTTCTCCATAAAGCATCTGTTGGTGACAGTACAATACCTTATTTATTTATTTTGCCAGCTCTTCATGTAGAAATGGTGCCAGTCAGATGTACCTGGCCTAATAACACCTTGAACAATAGGGGCATCTTATTGTTTCACATACAGAGGAAGCTCTGGGGTAGGAAGCCTCCAGGCTTGGCCCTTTCAGCAGGTCAAAGCCATCATCCTGGGCCTCCTCTGGGGCCAGCTGTGTTCTCCAGCAGGTACCTCAGGGGTGCAAGATGGAGGCTGCAGTCTCAGGCATCATAAGCACAGCCTACAAATGTCCCTCAGCGGTACATGACCTTCTTGGTTACTCGAGTTCTTTTTTTAAGTGCTGAGAAACTTTTCCAGAAGCCACTGATCAGCCCTCCTCTCTACCAGAATGGAGCCAAGAGCCCAAGAGGAATGGCCTAGAAGGATTGGCTTCTTCCAGCCAGAAACCCCAACCACCACCACCCACCCGCCATGATGTGCTTAGTCTATCAGCACCCTCCCTATCCCACCACTACCATGATTGGCTTATTCTATTCAGAATAGCCACCATTATAATTGGCTTTATTTTGAACTGGGCTCACCTAACACCATGACCAGATTAACCTAATCAGGGTCATCCCTCCCCTAGACTTCTCTGGGTGAAGGAGAGTGGATACCTGAACCAGGTGGAGATGTGTTAGAACAAAGAAAGGCCATGGGGATTTTGAAGGAACAAAAGACTTCAGCTTCAAAACCCCAAATTGCTAGATGCTTTGAGGCTTAACTTTTATACAATCTTCTCCTTCAATTTTGTCAGCTATAGAAGGATGGTGATGCTACCTCCAGGGTGTACCTTACAAGTCATGGTTTGGGATCAGTTGAAGACCACATAACACCAGGTGTTGGTTAGGATGCTTCTCACAAGGACAGAAATCAGATGTTCTTATGTGTGGCAGTTCATCAACTTCAGATTCATCTGGATAATTGTTTTAAAAGCAGATCCGGCATTTCACTCCCAGAGAGTCTGACGAAATAGTCCTTACTTCAACTGTTTAACACTTTAAAGTTCTCCCAGTGAATATGGCAAGCCACCTTGCAGCTGCCTTCAGATGACAGTCACCAGGGAGCTACTCTGTTTAGTCCACTTTTAAGAAAGATGCAGTGAAGAATGAAATTGTTTTTATAGCAGAGCAAGTATCAGAATGAAAACCTATCTTACAAGGCACTTTATGTACCCAGTATTTGAAGAAGAGGTTGGAGTTGGCAATTGGTGAGGTTGAAGGAGTCATGGTGGTATTTTACAGTATTGCTGCGGAGAGGCTGTGTTTTGCTGGCAGAATTCTTCTCCCAATTCTGTCTCTTTTGGCTCTGATTTTTAAATGGACAGAAAATGAATACATTGAGCTGCCTTGAACACAGCTTTGATTTAAAACCCCATGATTTGGATAATTTCCTCCACAGTTAGACCAATGTCTTCATTCCCCCTGGGGTCCTTACACAGTCACGGTGGTGGCCCTGACTGTCCCAGCCGAGCACTGGGTGTGAGTTTAAAAAGCTGAGGGTGTGCTTGTCCCAGGTGCCACCGACAGCTCCGCGCGCCTGCGCCAGCCCACCTCCTGCTCGCTGCACGCCCTGTCCCAGCCGTCCCCTCCCACTGCCACTCCTCACGCAGATTCTTACCAGAAAATTGGTTCTCAAAATCCCCTGGGAAGTTTATGAAAAATGAAGGCTTTTTGCCTCAAACGATGCAGCAGGCCTGGGGTTGAACAGGGGTCTGTGTTTTTTAATTATTAAGAGTCTTTTATTATTTTTTTTTTAAATTGTGGGAAAATACATAAAACGTAACACTGCCTCTCTTAACCATTTGTGTCAGTTCATTCACAAAGTTGTGCAGCCGTCACTCGTCTATCCACGCAACTCACCCTGCCTTCCCAAATCGCAACTCCGCGTCCGCCGGGCGGCCGCGCCCCATCCCCGCCTCGCGCTGGGCCGCGCTGGGCGCCTCTCGGTCTGGGACCGCACAGCGTGTGCCCGTTTGCGACCGGCTCGTTTCACTGGGGACCATGACGTCCAGGTCACCCATGTTGTCGCATGTGTCAGGATTTCCTTCCTTTTTAAGGCTGCGTGCGACATCCCAGCGCGTGGATGCTCCACGTTTGCTTGTCCGTCTGTCCGTGGATGGTCGCCTGCGCTGCCCCCCGGCTCCGGTGAACGGGAGCAGCGTGTTCAATCGGCCTCTCGGGCTGCAGCGCAGGCCGTGGGGAGAAGCCCTGGTTTCGCACGAACGTTTACAGAAGGTCTCAATGTTTGGAGAGCAACTCAATGTGGAGTGGAATACCGCTCAGTAGGGCTAAAAATTCTGCTTTCCTCTCTGACGTCCTCACCCCTGCCTCCCCACCCCCCAACACTCTCTGCACTCGCCCTGGGGCGCTCAGACAGGAACACGCCAGGGAGAATGGAGTCAAAATTCAGTGCTTAAATTTCAAAAGAGGTTTAAAAACCTATAATAGAGGCAATAGTTTCTGGGTTAGAAAAGGGCTTTTTGGGTTGCAAGAGCCTGGGCTACTTTCTTTTCAAAAGCCCAAACTCAGAAGGATCAAGGGCATCATGATGACCCAAGTGACTAGGAAAAATTAGCTGTAGAGCCCAGGCCCAGCCCAGACAGGACAGAGGGCTGTGGCTGGCTGGGTTGGGTGCAGGCGAGGGAGGCCCTGAGGGGAGAACGCTAGAGCCAGTCAACAGGGCTGGGACGCGGAACGGGGTTTGCTCCCTGTTCCCCTGTCCCCAGCCCCAGGTGGGGGAATTAGAGAAACCCCAAGTAAGCTGGAGATTCAAGGGCAGAGGAGGGTATTATGCCCCACTTTCTGGGTGTAGCCCGGGGAGGCTGCAGGCTCAGAGGGACCCCTCAGACCAGCTTGGTGGGGAGTCAGAATGAAAGGGTGGCATGGCTGGCCCAGGCCTGGCCCCGGACAGCCCAGAGCATCCTGGGGTCCCCAGAGGATGGGGAGTACGTCCAGTGGCTCAGGAGGAGTGAGGGTGGGGTCGGCTGGGGACCTGGAGGAGGCCCCAGGTGGGATGAGGGGAAGTGGACAGTCCCGCAGGGCTGATGACTGGACCCCAGGTGTGGCACGTGCCTGTGTCAGGGATGCAGCAAGAGAGGGTGCTGTGGTGGGGCCCGCTGGGGGCAGTGCAGCAGCATTGGCGAGGACAGGTGGCACAAACAGGTGGTGCGGACAGGTGGCGGCAGCCAGCCACGCCCGTGCCTCAGTGTTCTGCAAAGCCCAGAGACGTCACCCCGCCCCAGTGAGAAGGGGGGGGAAGCCCTGACTGTCTCAGAAAAAGGATTTGTTTGAATTCACCTTGAACTGATGAAGACTCATTTTTGAAAGGTAGAAATTAAGTTGTTAGAGAAAAAGTTAATTCTTCCTCCTCCTCCTCTTTCTTCTTTGCCATTATCCGTGCCCTGTGAGGACAAGGTGCCTATGTTGACTCAGTTTGTTCATCTGAATCATGGAAATTAAAACATGTGACCTGATCATTTTTTCATCCAGGGGGTTGTGAAGATTACATGAGGTGAGAAAGGGCTGAAGAAAGGTAAGAATTCCGTCTCTCCCAGTATTTAAATTCTAAGATCTAAGTTAAACCTTGTTGAGGATGGCTGTTCTGCTTGGTTATTAATGACATGTGACAGAGTCCCCGAGGGCTCTTTTTTCCTTTACTATCAAGGTGCCTGGGGTGCCCCTGCCCCATGGCTTCCTGGAGGGCCCTGTATCAGGGTGCAAGGGCTGCCGTGCAGAGTACTGCGGACTGGGGCTTCAACAGAGATTTGTTTCCTCACAGCTCTGGGGGCTGGAAGTCCGAGATCAAGGTGTGGGCAGGGTTGGTGTCCTCTGAGGCCTCTCTCCTTGGTTCGCAGGTGGCTCAGGTGTACTCACGTGGCCACCCTCTGTGTGTGTCTCTGACGTCTGTTAGGACTTCAATTTATGACCTTGAGGATGTGGGGTGGGGAGGGAGTCCCTGTCCTGCTTCACGTCTAAGCTCTACCTCGGTTTCCAGCCAGCCACACTGAGGTTAAAAATGCAGACGCTCAGGCCCCACCCAGCCCCGCTGAGTCAGAATCTGCACTTTAACTAGGTCCCCAGGTGACTCACACCCAATTAAAATTCAAGGACACCTTGAAGGTTAAACGACTCTCCCACTGAGGAGCCCGAGGGAATTTCACAATCCCAGGCTAGAGAGCCAAGCGGCCTTGAATTGCCACTCACCGGGAACCAGGCAGGGCGGAGCTGCCCGGAACTGTACAGGTGTGGCAGAAGTGCATCTGTCACGCAAACTGCCGCACATAACCAGGAAGCTGCCAGAAAGGGAGTGGCTGTCTTGATAAAGGTGGAAGAAGCTTTGTGATGACAGGATAGGGTCCCCAGATTTAGCATATAAGAATACAGGAGGGCTGGGCCCAGTGGCTCACGCCTATAATCTTAGCGCTTTGGGAAGCTGAGGTGGGAGGATCACTTGAGCTCAGGAGTTCAAGACCAGCCTGAGCAAGAGCGAGACCCCGTCTCTACTAAAAATAGAAAAATTAGTGGGTCATGGTGGCATGTGCCTGTAGTCCCAGCTACTCAGGAGGCTGAAGCAGGAGGATCACTTGAGCCCAGGAATTTGAGGTTGCTGTGAGGTAGGCTGATGCCATGGCCAGAGTGACAAGGCAAGACTCTGTCTATATTTGGTACATACTTATACCAAAAAACTTATTGGTGGTTTATTCGAAACTCAGATTTAATGAGGCCTCCTGCATTTCATCTGGCAGCCTGGTGTAGAAGCCCTGCCTCCTGCATGCAGAGGTGACTTTCCTGTCTCCTTCCTGTCCCCATCCTGCCACCCTCCATAAAAATGGACTGAGCAGGAGCCTCCTGGGCCTGGGAGGCAGAGTGGTGGCCTCTGGGACACTGGGATGCCTATTCTTTCTGTCTGTCTGCTGGTCTGGAACAGACCCAGCAGCACCGGCAGGTGTGGAGGAACCACCTCCAGCCGCCCAGATTCCCTCTGGCCGGCCCTGCTGCCCCGCCTGCCGGCGCTCCCCAGCCTCCTCAGGTGGCCTTGCCCACTGCCTTCCATGCAGCCGGACCAAAGAAGGGCAGGGACTCCCACATGTGCCCGGGACAGAGTTCTCCAAAATCCCCCTTGCACTTGCCTTCAGCAGACACAGCCACCGTTGCTAAAGTGCTTTAAACAGCAGTGGCCACTGTTCCACCGAGAGGAGAGGGAGGGCTCTCAGGGCAGACGCCATGTGCTAGCGAGCGCAGCATGGACGTCGGCGTGAGAGGGGACGCGAGGACTTCGAGGCCTGAGGAAAGAGTGGCCCACACAGGGGAGCCAGGGAAAGGGGCCCAGAAGGCACACTGGGGAGCTATTGGGTGACTGTGGTGCTCCCAACGACCCGACGGGGCAGGCCATGCCCCCTGTGCTGCCCTGCAGGGTCCTGGGAGCCCGGCTGCTGAGAAACCCAGACACGTGCCTTGCGAGCTGAGCAGTGATGAGATATGGAATATTTGAAAAAAGAGGCAAGTTGGACATCAGAGAAGTCATTTTAAATATTTATATATTCAACCCTATTCTGGGTGCTGCAGAGTGTATAGAACGATTTTTTTTTTAATGGCCCCTTCCCTTAAGGGAGGGAGACAGCACACTCACATTGCTAAATCCAAACGGAGCATCAGCTGGGACAGGCAGACAGGCCCCGTGGCCAGACAGACGCAGGAGACGCGCAGCTCCCCGGCATGTTGGACGTGGGCCCATGGTGGCTACTTCCCCAGCTGGCTCCGGTCACTGCCCTGACTCAGCCAAAGACCCTTCTCCCTTGGCAGGACATCCAGGTATTCCTGCAGTCACAAACACGGATTTCCTTTTCCTGTGAATATGGGCATGGCCGATGTGTAATATGCCAGACCCCCCCATTTATATGCCGTGAGCCTTTGGCATGGAATACATTTTATGCTGCCCGAAAATTCTGTAAAACACAGCTACGCCCTCCTGTACACATTCTGCAAAGTGAGAAAAAATTAAGTAGGAATAAATCCATCCTTCCACTGTGTACTCAAGCCGAGTCCACACGTTGCATTCGCTCACGCAGGTAGGACGTGTAGAAGAGATGGGGGCCGATAATAGGTCCATGAGGGACACGGATGAATCCTTCAGGGCCTGGCAAAGGGCGCCAGGGAAGAAGCTCAGGAGAGGGTGGTGACAGCATCGCCCAGCCCAGAGAGGGTTTTGCCGTTGTTGGCTGTTTGTTTTTACTGTAAGGAGGAGACATTACCACAAGATGGTCACAGACTTGGGAGTCAGACTGCCTGGGTTCTTGTCCCCACTCTGTGACCTGGCACAAGCCACTTAGTCCCCAGCAGCCTGTTTCCTGGAGGCGGGGGACAGTAGCAGTACCCTTCATCCCAAAAGGCTGTGGAGAGGGCTCAGGGAGCTGTCAGCTGGGAACTGTTTGGCGCCCGCACACGAGAAGTGCCCCCGAGGTTCACTCCTCTTGCAGGGGTGTTCTCAACGATCTCCGCTAAGGTGGTGACAGGGACAAAACTTCCCACACTGTAACCTAGCTGTTTATTCACAAGCCCTTCTCCATAATTAGAACAGGAGTTCCAGGAAGATGCAGACAACACAACAGGGCAAGGACAATGCCTTATTCATCCATAATTGGCACTTAATAAATGTTTATTGAACACGTAGCTGAATAGTGGAATGAATGAATAATTAATAACGAGGACTGCTGCAGCTGAGTGTCGAGTTTTGTTCACACGGAAGCACGTGGAAATGCAAGGAGGTCTTCATTCTTTGCTGATTATCTAAATATTTGTCTTTTCCCCAAAGGGTTCCAGGAAGCAGGTTGCGAAGGGCAGTGGGAAAAATACCGCATCTGTCTTCCAAGGAGGAGGCATGGCCAGGTGGTAGAAAAAGAAGTCCAGGAAGGGGAAGGCATGCAGGACAAGGGAAAGGGCAAGGTTTGCTTTGGCAATGCCAGTAATGTCTTTGTAATCCAGGAATATTTAGAGAAGGATTCCCAGTTTGCGCTTTTAAAGTCATTTGGTATTAGTAAATACAGAAGTAAAAATACCTCTGGCTAGGTATTTTTACTGGACGCCTGGCCAGACTCCAAAAGACAGGGCCAAGAGGACGGCGTGAGTGGGGTGACTGCGGTCCGGCGAGGTACCGCATGCTGCACCCATGGCCACTGTCACCCCACCAGCTGAGGCGCCCCCAGCTTAGTGACACAGCGAAAGTGGTCCAGGCTTTCTTCTTCTCAAAGAGGCTGGCAGTTTTCTGCCTTTTATTTGGAGTTTAATTTCCTTTGTGAAAAAAGGTTCAGGGGAACCTGTGGCCTTAAGGCCACATGTGGCCTCCAAATGTTATAGAGCAAATCCTAGATTTGTTTTAAAAATAAAATAAAAATATAAGAGAGGAACAAAATGTATTCATAAAAATAAAAGGATTTTATTAAAACAGAAGGCCACAGGTTCCCCACCCCTGCCAAGAGTGCCTACCATGTATTTTTAATTTTAAACCTTGAACATTTCAAGTTGTGTGTGAAAGAGGAAGATTAGAAACAAGGCGAGCATAAGAAGTGAGAAGCGTTGAGTCACCGAAGGTGCTTCATTGCCAGCACTGGAAGGACAGTTTAATACACAGTACCATGGAGTGGCAGCTGGGCTGTGTCTCTGACAGCGGAGCCAGACTGTCCTCCTGCTCCAGCCGGTGCAGCGGGACCCCGTGTTCCACGGGCAGTTCCCGCACGCAGCGCATGTCTGAGCACCGGGTGCTCGCAGGAGACGAGCTCTCGCTAGCATCCTTTCTCTGAGAGGTAGGCGGCGATAGGCCACCTCTTCCTCAGAGATAAGAGCAGTGCTGGAGAATGACTTGCCTAATTGTCCACATTGTCACTTTCTTGGAACCTACATTTCCGACTGCCAAGGCCCCCGGCAGACGGTGGGCTCGGCGGTGCTCGCTCACCCCGGGTGCTGTCAGGATCAGTCTCCATCTGCCCCATCGGTGAGGTCAGCGCAGCGTCTTACATAGAGATGATTAAACCCACTAAATCTGCCCATTTTTATTTTGCCTTGAAAGTTCAGTCTCTCTTCATTTTTATCTGGGCACCTCCGAGTGAGTTAGTCGCTGAATGTCTGCAATGCCACCCTGCGTGAAAGGAGCTCCTCAGGTGTCCAAGGACCCCTTCAAAAGCTGTCATGGAACTCTCCAAGAATAAATTAACACACACATATATTTTCTCTTCCATAAAGATAAAATGCAAATGAAAAAAATCCAATTCAAACTAATTTAGGCCAAAAAGCAAATTAATGGCTTTTGCTATCAAGGACAGAGATAGAGTTAGCTGCTGGGATGACTGGATCTGGGATTGAAATGCCCGGGCTCCCCTCTCCCGCTCTCCTCTGCTTCCTTCTACATAGCAACCCTGTTCTCTTCTATCCCTGGTTCCACTTAAGAAATTTCACATGTGGACCTTGGCCACCTGGGGTCAGATGTCCACCCCGCAGCTCATCACTAAAACCGTGGAGACAATTGTGTGAGAAGACGGTATCTGCTATCCCTACCACAACACAGGACAGGGGAGGCCCCCAGGGAAGAAGAGTACAGGTAGAAGAGCAGTAATTGTCTCTAGTAATCCTGTCTCTTTATTCTGTACTTTTGATGCTTCGACGTCTTGGGGCTTTGCTGACCGTGGAGGGAGCCCCTCCCAGGACAGCTCATTCCTGGAGAGGCAGACAGCTCCCTGCCGCTGCACCGTTCACAGGAAACAACCCACCCGGGGCCCACAGCTCCACCACCTCCCTTGTGGGCTCCCAGGCCAGGGCCATTCTTCTCTACCCTAATCACCCAGGGCCAGGTACAGACAACTAGGGCCCGCCCCCATGCCCCAGAGCCCTGCTATTACTAATACCAGCCAATCCTAAGCATGCTAACCCTGCTTTGCTTGTTGCTTCCTGCAGAATACGACATGAGCCTTTGCTGTCTGCCCCCGTCCTGCCCTGGTGCTTCCTTGTGTGGCCCTGCGTGGCGTACCTGCCTCCTGTTTCTAGGGATCCATGAGCTCAACAGACTCCTTCCTTCCTGACGGTCATTTCTGTGTCTGTGTGTCTCACTGCAGCTGATTAGAAAAAATGCCAGGTACCCTTAAAACAATGTCTGCTGCAACAAGTAGCCCAAACCTGCAGCGGCTAAGGAGGAACCAGCATTGCCTTAAACATTCTCGGTCCCAGGTCCTAAAGTATGTTTGATGATAAAACAAAGAATAGGTAGGAATGGAATGCAGAGGTTGGTGAAATCAGAACATATTTAATGAGATATTTTCTAAAGCCAGAAACACAATATAGTGCTTATAATTGAGAAACAGACTGGGAGAAATATAATTAAGAAATAAATGAGGGCTGTCATAATTCTCTTGGTGGAGTGTGATGGATAAGGGTAGAGACTTAGACTGCCTGCGTTCAGGCCCTGGCTATTCCCTCCAGCAGGTGTGTGACCTTGGATAAAGTACTTTTCCCCTGTAAGCTTTAGCTTCTCACCTCTCAAATGGAGATAATAGTAGTGTCTGTTTTCTAGTCTGAAGATTAAATGAGACAATACTTGTAAAGAACAGTGCCTGGTAAGTGTTTAATATGATCTGTTATGGTTTCTTATAGCAAAGCAGGTTTAATATAACAAAATGTAATAACAAATAAAATATAAGTTTAAATATAACAAAACAAGTTTAAATATACAGTAGTTCCCTATTCCTGGAGGATATGTTCCAAGACCCCCAGTGGGTGCCTGAATCCAAGGATAGTACTGAACCGTGTATATAGTATGTTTTTTCCTGTATGTACATATGTGTGATAAAGTTTAATTTATAAATTAGGCACAGTAAGAGATTAACAACAATAACTGATAATAAAATAGAATAATTATAACCACATACTGTCATAAAATTTATGTGAATGTGGCCTCTTTCTCTCTCAAAATATCTTTTTGTCTGTATTCACCATTCTTCCTGAGAGGCTGTGAGGTGCGACAGTGCCTGCGTGGTGCGTGGCAGTGAGGTGAAGCACGCAGGCATTGAGATGCCACATCCAGCCACCACTGCCCTCCCGAGGATGTGTCAGGAGGATCATCTGCTTCACGATCCTGGATCATCGAGCCAGGACAAGGTTGATGGCTGGATGTCAGGAGCATATGGTGACAATGACTAACGTGCAGGTAGCATACACAGCGTGGATATACTGGACAAAGGGATGATTCACGTCTGGGGCAGGACGGAGCAGGATGGCATGAGATCCCATCACAATACTCAGAATGGTGTGCAATTTGAAACTTATGAATTTTTTATTTCCTGAAATTTCCACTTAATATTTTTGGACCTCAGTTGATTACAGGTAACTGAAACCATGGAAAGGAAAAGCATTGATGGGGGAGGGGGGGAACCACTGTAACATAGAATAATGTTTAAAAACCCCACATAGTATTTCTATACTTTAGAAATAGGTAAGGCATTTCTAAGAGTGACACATAACTCAAAAGCCAAAAAGGAAAAGTTGGACATATATGACTACATTAAAATGGAAAAAAAATTGTAGCATAAAACCACCTTTAAAAAGTTAAAAGACAAAGGACAATATACTAAAGAAAAAAATAATTGTGCAACACATATTTCAGACAAAGGGATAATTTCCCTAATAAGCTCTCTAGTAAGCCAATAAGAAAAAAGGAAATGACCCAATAGAAAAAATGGGCTAAAGACATGAGTAGGTGTTTCTCAGCAAAAAAGGAACCAACTGGCCAATAAACATATGACAAGTTGCTGTGTTAGGAGGGCTCTGGGCTGCAAGTAAAGAGCACCTAACTAACAATAGCTCAAACTAATCTGTGTTTACATTTTCACGTACCAAGAAGTCTGCAGCAGGCAGTGGGCAGCCCCTACTGGCATTGGTTCAACATTTAAAAGCACCACGAGGGGAATAAAGCTCTTTCTGTATGTTTGTTCCTTCACTTTACTCATGATAAGATGTAATACATCTTCATATATTACCACTGAGTTCAAGACAAAGAAGAGGGGTTGGTTTGGGGCCAGGAGGTGGGAACAAAACATAGCAAGAACTTTTTTACAAACTCCAGCAAACTTCCATTTAGGTCTCACTGGCTAGGACTGTTCTATGACCCCCTCTAACTGCAAAGGAGGCTGAGCAACTGAGGATTGATACGCAGTGAAGAATCTGGCTGGTCTTTGTCCCCAGGCCCCAGGAGGTAACCTCTAAATTCCTGGAATTTCTCAAGTGACTGGAGTGTCTTTGTTATCTGTGGTGAACCTTTTGGACCACGTGGACCACACATGGTAGTTGGGCTTGCCATGCTTGGAAGACCACCCACATGATAGAGGCTTTGAGCCATGCGGTATCAGCCCAACCTCTGGGGAGAGGAGGCAGTTAGAGATTGAGTTTAGCCTCATGGCCAATGATTCAATTAATCTTGCCTACATATTGAAGCCCCAGTACAAGCTCTGCACACCAAAGCACTGATGTGCCAGGAGGGTAATGCATCCGCAGGGACCATGGGATCCTCATGTCTGGAACCCCTCCTAGCCCTTGTCCTGGTTGTCTCTTCTTTCGGCTGGTCCTGATTTGCGTCCTTTGCAATAATAACATTGTAAGCACAGTGCTTTTAGTGAGTTCTGGGCCTGCAGGCAGACATGGGGACCCCAAATTTGTAGCTAGTTGGTCAGAAATGAAGACAGTCTTGTGGAAGACTGTGCCCTTACCTTTGAGTTTGGCTAAATCCTGGGTGATTAGCATCCTGTGTTTCTCTACAGGGTGCTTTCTATACCTGGGGGTGGAAGATTCTTTGTTGAGAAACTTGTTCCACAAATCATGGGGCACTTATTAATCCTGACCCATGGACACTAAATTCCAGGACCCATTCCCTATCACTGTGCTCACCTTAAACTCTCCCACTGTTTCCCAAGGCTTCCTGTGGGGTCGTGCCACCCTCCAGTTAAGAACCTCCAGCTTAGACTAATCATGGTTGATTACCTGGGACCAGGTATACTGGCCTTCCAAACACAATCAGAGTTCTGTTAACAAAACAGAAGGAGCAATGAATATGGGGTGAGTAACTAACTGTGTTGCCCAGATGCCCAACCTCACTGTAATTTAAAAAACTAATATTTTGCACAGCAACGTATCATTTTGTCACCATTCACACTGGCAAATATCAAACATGTTGGTAATACTCAGTGTTGGCAACATTATGAGAAGATCTGCATCCTACTTTACTTTTGGCAGGAGTGCACAATGGCACAATTTTTTCTCAAGAGCATTTTGCCAGTGTTACCGAAATTTTAACCGTAATGACCCAGGGATTCAACTCCTAGGTGTGTACCGAGAGGAACTAAAAACACGCACTCAGCATCTGCTGTATACAGATGCTCACAGCAGCACTATGCACATTAGCCAAAAGGTGGTAACAACCCCAATGTTCATCAGTGGGTGAGTGTATGAATTGATATGATGAAATATTAATATTATCAATCCATAAAGAGGAATGAAGTAGTGACACATGCTACAATGTGGGTGAGTCTCAAAAACACAATACTAAGTGAAAGAAGCCAGACCCAAAGGGTCACATATTGTACCATTCCATTTATATAAAATATCCAGAACAGGCAAATTTACAGGGAGAGAAAACAGATTGGAGGTTGCCAGGGGCTAGGAGGACGAGGGAAAGGGGAGCTATTGCTTAATGGATATGAGGTTTTATTTTAGGATGATGAAATGTTTTAAAACTAGATAGAAGTGATGGTTGCACATCATTTTGAATGTACTAAAAGCCATTGGATGGTATACTTTAAAATGTTTAATTTTATGTTATGTGAATTTAACTTCAATTTAAAAAAAATAATAACCACAGATCATTTTTGACTTAGCATTTCTGTTTGAGGAATACAAATCCTACACATCTTGTGCGCATGTGCAAAGATATCCGCACAAAAATTCCCATGATAACAGTGTTTGTAATATTGAGAAACTGAAATACCTAAACTTGTGTCAGCATGGCTTTCCTTAAATAATTATGGGATATCCACCTAGTACAACCACGTGCAGGCGTGCCATGGATCTGTCTACACTGATACAGAAAAGAAGTCAGTGTAACTTGAAGAACCAAGTAATAGATGAGGCAGATCAGAGTTTGGCTTTCGTTTTGTTACTGTTCAATAACTTGGATAAGTCGCAGAACCTCGGTAGACTTGTTCCTCTTGTCCTTAAACCACAATAGTAGCCCCACTTATGCATTGCACCTGAAAGGGTGTAGCCCAGTGCCCGGCACATGGCGGGAGCTTAGGGTGGTGGTTGTTATTGTTGGTACTTCCAAGATCCATTTAGCTGTACTTCTTTGGAGGAGACCCCAGTTATGAGCAGTCTCTCTTCTACATTCCTGACCGGCAGCTTCCCCAGCAGAGCCCCTGGCACTGCATGCGGATGGCCTTGGCTGCACTTGCTGTTGTCCACCATGCCCAGCTGGAAAGCAGCAAGGGAGAGCCCACCATGACCGGAGGAGTGGGCTCTGCTTGCTGCCCTCTCCCTTTCTCTCTCTCAGTCGCACCGGCCACCCAGGTGCTCTTGGTTTCTAGTGCCAGCTCCAGCTTACTGGGCCCTGGGTTGGTTTGGCTACTCTCTGTGGCTGCCTGGGGTGCAGAATCCTCCCACGTCCAGTCAGCTGCAGCCAGGGCAGAGGGTGGGGCTGGGGGCACAGCAGCCACTCAGGTGGTCACCCTCTCCGACACAGCCGGGCAGTGTGCTAGGTGCCGGGGTGGTCCCAGAAAAAAGACTTTCCTTTTCCACCGTAGCAGAACTTTCGATATCTGAGACGCGCCCTTGGCAGCCGCACGTTCCATGACACAGCAGGGGTCTCAGAGAGCAAGGCCAGGTGCTCAATTATTCACTCTCCCTGCTGGGAAAGGAGATACAGTGGCTCTTTTTCAACTGCGTGGAATTTTCCAGCTTCCAGTATGGTTTTGTGTAACATGTTAAATTATTGGTTAGTGTCTTAGCAGGGATCAGCAGATCTGAGCTTGAAAGGAAGGGAGGCACCTGCGTGAGAAGTTGGAGGGGGCCGAGCACACACGGCGGCGTGACGCCAGGAAGGCCCAGGCTCACCCCAGGAGGACCCGGCCTGCTGCTCAGCGCGGCCTCCAATGCGTGCTGCAGCTTCACACCGGTGACATCTGGTGCTGCCTGCCACCCTCACAGGACAGGAGGGGGATCAAGTGAGACGTTGGTTGTGAATATTTCTGGAAAATGTGTGGCAAGCACCGTTACTGTTGTTCATCATTTGTCATTGTTAGTGCTACCAGTCCTCATTCGGCCTGACTGGCCCCAAGCAGCCCATTCAGAATGATGTCCCATGTGTCCAGGAATCAGTTTTATTAACTCTTTTTGGGGTGAGGGTGGGGAGCACAGTGAGTGTGAGGCCAGGACCAACCTCGTCTCGTGTCAGCCACGAGCCCTGCAACACATGGAGCGAGGAGAACGCTCCCAGCCTGACTCCTGCAGGTCCCACTCAAGCCCGTCTCCAGGGCCATTCCGAGTCTTGTGTGCCTGCTTCACTGCGCGTTTGCGCCCCCAGGGCAGTGGCCCTCAATCTTCTTAGGAAAGGATGTTTTTTAGCCTCTTGTAGGTCGGCCACACAGAGATGGCCTGAGCCAGTGACAGAAGACTAACGTGAGTCCCATGCACTGTGGTCTCGGACAAGGTCTGACCCGTGGCCCCGCTTTGCTCCTGGGTTCTTCTGGAACAATGATGTAGGAAGGTGGGCAAAGTGGAGGTCCCCTCTCCTCTCCTAGCTGACCACTGGTTCATCCAGGGAGCAAGGCTGACTGTGCTCCACGTGAAAAACAGGGTCACTGGGATCCGGCAGCCTCCGCAGTCTGCAGTAGGTCGTGGAGAGGACGTCCAGGCTGTCAAAGGTCATCCTTCCCACCAGCAGTCGATTAAATGGGTTGGCCAAGCAGGAAGTTTTACATCCCAAAAGGCCATCTCCTGCTGCATTCTCTGTTAGGTATTCATAGATTTTACATTTTAGTAAAACATGCTCTTTGGAGCATGAACGTAGGGGAAGATGGAATTTAAAACCACATATAATGGTCACGTCAGGGCCGGGCGTGGTGGCTCACGCCTGTAATCCTAGCACTCTGGGAGGCCAAGGTGGGTGGATCGCTCCAGGTCAGGAGTTCGAGACCAGCCTGAGCAAGAGCGAGACCCCGTCTCTACTAAAAATAGAAAGAAATTATCTGGCCAACTAAAAATATATATAGAAAAAATTAGCTGGGCATGGTGGCGCATGCCTGTAGTCCCAGCTACTCGGGAGGCTGAGGCAGTAGGATCACTTAAGCCCAGGAGTTTGAGGTTGCTGTGAGCTAGGCTGACGCCACGGCACTCACTCTAGCCCAGGCAACAGAGCTGAGATTCTGTCTCAAAAAAAAAAAAAAAAAAAAAAATGGTCACGTCAGTGATTTCTGGATGGTGTTCCAAAAAAATGCAACTGGGTGCTTGGAAATCAGGCAATCATTGGAATACAAGAGTCCTTAATACTATATCTCAAAAGATTATCAATCCAAAGCAGTAAATATCATTAGAAAAACAAACATCATTTTTGGAGTTATATTTAATATATTTAGCAGCTTCTTATGGGGCAATCATATATGCTCTGACACTTTTTATTATTGTTGTCTGTAAATTTTCCTGTACTTCCAAAGTTTACCTCTTTAAATTTTATAGGAAATGACTCTCTTTGCCAAGAAAATATTGAGATTTCAAGGCTCATGAGTGGCAAGTTTAGACCCCAGTAAGTGGCTCCGAGCTGTGAAACCAGTGAGATTTCTCTGGGTCTCAACTTCTTCCTCTGGCATATGGGGACAGCCACAATCAGCCAACTTAATTATTGTGATAATTAAGTAATGTGTCTGTAAAGCACGTTAGAAATTTGAGACAGTTTACTGATGTTGGTGGCTAGAAATAAGAATAAATGCTGGGGCTGGGGGAGGGGATGTGGGGAGTGACTGATAGGCACAGTTGCTTCCACCTGGGGAGATAAAATATTCTGAAACTAGATGGTGGATGGTTGCACAACATCATGAGTGTACTTAATGCCACTGAATTATACACTTCAAAATGGCTAAAATGGTAAATTTGGTGTTATGTGTATTTTACCACAATAAAATTTTTTTTAAAGAATTAAAGGTTGAATGTCTATTTCCATCTATGACTGAGCAACTTGAATCAGACCAACTCTTAAGCTGAGAAAACCTATAAAAATTAAATACAGCTTTTTAGAAAATAACTATCTGAAGGCATCAAAAGAGTAACCAATGCAGTTGGGGGTGATGGCCATGACCCCAGGGGAAAAGCAAATGCATCAGGTCAGCCCAACACTCTCTGTTACTTTTCACCCTGAAGGATGAAGAGGAAGACTTACAGCACCAGACGTCGAGGTTGATTATAAGGCTCCAATAATAAT
>CM052440.1:89895744-89916480 GCA_028533085.1 Varecia variegata
GATTTAAAAGCTAAGTTGTTGGAGATTAAAACCGCCACACCAGCTTTCTTTTGGCTTCCTTTAGCTTGAAATATCGTTTTCCACCCTTTTATTTTCAGTCTAAATGCATCCTTGCAGGTTAGATGAGTTTCCTGAAGACAGCAGATACTTGGCTTGTGTTTTTTTATCCATTGGGCCAGTCTACGTCTCTTGAGTGGGCAATTCAAGCCATTCACATTTAATGAGAGAATTTTTCTCTCTTGAGCCATTGTGATTACTGGGTTTTGATCTTTATCTCTTGGGTAGTTTTACATTCGTGGGTCTTTCTTGTGCTGAACCGTGTGTAACTCTGTTTTGAGTAGTTCTTGGAGAGCTGGTCTTGTCTTGGTGAATTCTCTGAGTTTTTGTTTATCTGAGAATATTTCTTAAACAGGATACATAAAGGAAAAGATCATTTGGATTACATTAAAATTAACTTCTAGTCATCAAAGGACACCATTTGAGAGAGTGAAAAGGCAAGCCACAGAATGAGAGAATATATTTAAAACATACATAACAAATGACTCATAACCAGAATACAATTTTTAAAACACTTACAAATAGATAAGAAAAAGGCAATGCAATATTTTAAAAAATGGGCAAGATATTTTGATACTCCAAAAAAGAGGCTATCCAAATGGCCAATAACATGTGAAAAGGTAAAAATGCAAGTTAAAACCATAAAGAAATACTACTGTATACCTCCAAGAATGGTTAAACAACAAAAATTGATGATATTATGTTTTGGTAAGAACATGGAACAACTGAATGCTCAAATGCTGCTGCTGGGAGCATAGTTTGGTCAACCAATTTAGAAAACTCTGTGGCAACTACTAAAGCTGAGTATTCTATGTATACCATTAGCTAGGCACAGTGGCGTGTACCTGTAGTCCCAGCTACTCAGGAGACTGAGGCAGGAGGACCATTTGAGTCAAGGAATTTGAGGTTGTAATGCACTATGATTGCACCTGTGTATAGCCATGGCACTCCAGCCTGAGCAACAAAGTGAGACCTCATCTCTAAAAAATAAATAAATGAGTATATCTTCCACAAAAATGCTTATTTATGTGCAACAAAAGAGATGTATAAGAATGATTATGGTCATGCTATTTGTAATAGGCCCAAACTGTAAACAACTCAAATTTCCATCAAGAATATAATGCACAAACAAATTGTGAATACATTCCGATAATGGAATACTCTGCAGCAACAAGAATGAATGGACTTCTACAAGCACCAAATGGGTAGATCTTGACAAGCAGGAAGTTGAACAAAAGAACCTGGACACCAAAGAGCACAGACGATCTAATTCTACTTATGTAAAACTCATATTTTGGCAAAGCAATCTGTGATGACAGGAGTCATGTCGCACATGACACATGTCATCTTTGTGGAGTGATAAGGGGGCAAGCAAAGCAGTTCTGTGGTGGGGCTCATGTTTTCTTTTTCAGCTGGCTGGGATTATGTTGCTGTGTCCACTTTGCATGGAGCTGTATACTCAACATTTGTGTACTCTTCTGTATGTATGTTATGTTTCAATGAAAACAGTCAACTTAAAAATAAACAGATAACAAATGGTTGGTGAAATACACATGGAGTCTCCATAGAAAGGAGTTATGAGTGATGGGTTTTTTTGTCTACTGCTTTTTCATAGCGGTGTCTCCTGGGTTTTCAAGATTGTGTTTAGATCAATAATGACATGGAGACATGCAGATGACACATTAAGTTGGAAAAGTCGATTAAAAAACATTAGGCTCGGCCGGGCACGGTGGCTCACGCCTGTAATCCTAGCTGAGGATTAAAGGAAGGCCGAGGCAGGTGGATCGCTCCAGGTCAGGAGTTCAAGACCAGCCTGAGCAAGAGCAAGACCCCGTCTCTACTAAAAATAGAAAGAAATTATCTGGCCAACTAAAAATATATAGAGAGAAAATTAGCCGGACGTGGTGATGCACGCCTGTAGTCCCAGCTACTCGGGAGGCTGAGACAGTAGGATTGCTTGAGCCCAGGAGTTTGAGGTTGCTGTGAGCTAGGCTGATGCCATGGCACTCACTCTAGCCCGGGCAACAAAGCGAGACTCTGTCTCAAAAAAAAAAAAAAAGAACAAAACAAAAAAAAAAACATTAGGCTCAACTGCCTCAGCATAATAAAAGCCACATATGAAAGGTTCACAGCGTGCATCATATTTAGCAGTGAAAGACGGAAAGCTTTGCCCCTAAGATCAGGAACAAGGCAAGGATGCTCATTTTTGCCACTTAACATAGTTCTAAAAGTCCTAGCTAGGGCAATTATGAAAGAAAAAGAAATAAAAGGCATAGTAATAGGTAATGCAGAAGTAAAATTATCTCAGTTTGCAGATGACATGATTTTATATGTGGAAAACCCTAAATATTTCATTACAAAAAAAAAGCTATTAGAACCAATAAATGAATTCACCAAAGTTGCAGGATACAAAATCAACACATGAAAATCAATTGCATTTCTATAGACTAACAATAAACACTTCAAAAAGGAAATTAGTTCTATTGGGAAAAGGACCTGAATAGACAATTTTCCAACAAAGACGTTCAAATGGTCAGCAGGTATATTAAAAAACACTCAGCATCACTAATCATCAGGGAAATAAAAATCCAAACCACAATAAAATATCTCCTCCCACCCATTAGAATGGCTATTATCAGAAAGACAACCCATAACAAGTATTGGCATGGATGTAGAGCAAAGGGGACTTCGTATACTGTTGGTGAGAATGTAAATTATGTATATTATAGAAAACAGTTTGGAAGTTCCTCAAAAAATTAAGAATAGAACTACCATATGACTCAGCAATCCCTCTGCTCGTTATACACCCAGAGGAAATGAAGTCAGCATCTTGTAAAGTGATCTGCATTCCCATGTTCGTTGCAGCATCACTCACAATACTCACGATGTGGAAACAACCTTGGTGTCCATCAATGGATGCACGGATAAAGACATTGTGGCATATATACATGATGGGATATTATTCTGTCTTCAACAAAATGAATATATTGCTATTTGTGGCAACATGGATGAACCTGGAAAACATTCTGCTAAGTGAAATAAGCCAGACACAGACACGCCAATACTGCATGGTTTCACTCATATGTGGAATCTAAAAAAGCCGAATTTATAGGTGTAGAGAGTAGAATGGTGTTTATCAGTGGCTGGGGGTGAGAAGCATGGGGAGATGTGGGCCAGAAGGTAAAAAGTTTCAGTCTGATAGAAACAAAAAGTTCTGGAGACCTATTGTATAACATGGTGACTATAGTTAATAATGGTGTCCTGTATATTCGAAAATTGCTAAGAGAGAAGGTTTTAAATGTTTTCATCACAAAAAATAAGCCTGTGAAGTCATGGATATGTTAATCAGCTTAATTTAATCATTCCACAATATACATATATATTGAAACATCATGTTGTATACCATGATTAAAAAAATAAAGGCATGTAAAAAATAAATTAAAAATGGGCAAAGGACTTGAATAGATGTTTCTCTAAAGAAGATATACAAATGGCTAATAAGCACATGAAAAGATGTTCAACAACACTAATCAGTAGGGAAATGCAAATCAAAATCACCATGAGATACCACTTCAAACCCATTAGAATGGCTATTATTAAAAAAATAGATGTTAAATGTTGGTGAGGATGTACAAAAGTTGGAACCCTTGTTCACTGTTGTTGGCAATTTAATGTTGTGTAGTCACTGTGGAAAATAGCATGGCATTCCTCAAAAAATAAAACATGGAATTACCATATGATCCAGCAATTCCACTTTCGGACATGTACCCAAAGAATTGAAAGCAGGGTCTAGAGGACATAGTTGTACACTCATGTTCAAAGCAGCATTACTCACAATACCCAAAAGGTAGAGGCAACCCAAGTGTTCATTGACAGGTGAATAGATAAACAAAACGGGTATATACATTCAGTGGGATATTGTTCAGCCTTACAAAGGAAGGAAATCCTGTCATTTGCAACAATATGTATGAATCTGGAGGACATTATGCTAAATGAAAAGGATAAATGCTGTGTGACTCCACTCATATGAGGTTCCTACAGAGTCAAACTCAGTAGACTGGGGGTGCCAGGGGCTGGGGGAGGGAGGAATGAGGAGTTATTATTTACCGGGTATGAAGTTTCAGCTTTGCAAGATGAAAAGAGTTCTGGAGACGGATGGTGGTGATGGTTGCACAACAATGAAAATGTACTTAACACTACCGAACTGTGCACTTAGAAAAAGATTAAGATAGCAAAGTTTAGATTATGTGTATTTTAATTACAATAAAAAGGAAAAAACTCAGTAGTCTCTATGATCTCAATTTGGGGGGTAGGGGAAAGGGATTCATGTGCAAAGGAAAAGGATAAGAAATTGTAAACTAAAATGCAAATTGTCAAGCAAGATGAAAAAATAACGCAAAATGTTAATCCTTGAATCCATGTGCTAGATATAGAAAGTGTTCACTATACTGTTTTTTAACCATCTGATATGTTTAAAATTTGCATAATAACTATTAGGGTAAACTGATAATAGTAAGTATTTCTACATGGCGAGATTATAGGTATTTGAGGGTTTTGTTTGTGTGTGTGTATTCATCTCTATAATCTTCAAATTTTTATTTGAATGTTTATTACTATTCTTAATCAAAAGAAAGATTTTCAGAAAAATTGGTTGGTTGTGTCCTGGCCCTATTTCTTTTTTGCTACAGGTGAGAATCTCATTTCTTCAGTTCCAGTGGAAACTGAAGGCCCCTAAGCATGAACCGCACCCACACCCTCACCCAAGGGTATGACCCCAGCGTGTTCCATTGGGCTGGGAGAGTTAGTTTGTTAGTGATGATAGTAACTAATAATAGTTACTTAAAAAATAATAAATTCGATCAGTTCCAAGGTAATTCCTACAATAACATCACTTCCACTCCTATGCATTTGAGTATGCTTTTTGAGACAGAAACGGCTGCTGGTGCAGATAGAATATGGAAATGTGCATACAATCATGGGTCCACCACTCCCTGGCGGCAGGTAACACACAGCCAGGTGTCCCTGCAGTTAACAGTTTGAGACTCTCTGGTGGCAGCAGGATTATAATGGTGGAAGCAGCAAAGGTCACCTCTCCACAACATAGCACCATGGGTTTCTCTTGTTTTTTTGAAAAATCCCTTGGCTATGCCCCTGAAATCCGCTGCATTTCAGAGCAGAAATCTGGCTTTCTGTGTGTGTTTGTGTCTCTTGGGCTCAGCTTCCTCATGTAGCACCTATCGATTGAGGGAGTAAATTGCCTTTCTCTTCCACACTCTCTTCCTTCCCCCATCCCGCCTGGGGACTGTGACCTTAGCATTTTACTGGCTAAGCAGACAAAACAGTGGTTTAATTAGTGCTGTTAAAAAGCCCAGGGCTAACATGAGCCAAGGGATATTTAGTGAAAATTCTGTGCTCTGGGTAATCTTTTTTTGCCAAAAATCTGTCCCTCTTCCACCCAGGCAAAGGCACCGGCTGGCTGCTCAGTCCCGGTGTGCACATAGCTGATTACAGCAGTGAGTCGGGCACTAGACAGACCCGTGGCTTCTGAGGAGGAAGGCACAGCCCTGTGGGCTTTGGGGAACACACGCAGGTGTTTGACATAGACAGTACCAGGTATAAACCCGAAGCGTGCAGTGCAAGGGGGAATGAGCTCTAGAAAACAAAACCTCGATACTGAGAAAACAACCACACATTTGAACGCTCTGTCCCTTTGCTGGGCGATGTGTTACCTTAGTGTCCCTATTTGGGGTTCAGAAAATCCGGACACAGTAGGGTTAGAGAGGACGCCTGCCTCCCTTCCCATGAGGCCTGTCTTTTTGGTGGTTGTTTTGAAGCAAGCAACGCTTTTCCCTCTTCCCTCGTCTGTTACTCATGGGTGTCCGCAGACAATTTACCTTAGATTTCATACCTCCTTGCGTTTGTCTGGTCTGTGTGTGAATCCAGCTTCTCCAGTCACATTATAAATTCCTCAGAGACAGGGAATCCGATCTAAACTTTCCACGGTTTTATTGCCCGGCACCTAAACGGACGTGTGTGGCCTAAACGGTTCCTATTGATTGAATTGGAAGGAAGGTTTGGGCAAACCACGTAATTTCTGCAGCCTGGTACAAATTTAAAAAGGGAGTCCCCCCATCCCACGTTTGAAAAGCAATTTTAAAAAGTGCCTTAAAGGCACTAAAATAGAAAGTGTATGCCTCTTCTCTGTGGTCTCTCTTGGACTGACATGGTAGTTTTTGTTTGCTCTTTAAGGTTGTTCTAAGTAAAGAAAAAATAAAATTTTAAATTATTAGCATGATTTGTTTCTGTTCATCTTTATACTGTGCCAATGGCAGTTTTAAATGCAAATATAAAAGCATTTAACATGCGTGAGGAGTCACTGAAATGACACACTCCCTGTCTCCCAGCTGATGGGCTCCACTCTGGCCAGAAGGCGGGAAGGCTGCACTGGACTGTCCTGAATTCCCTTCTTGCTGCCCACAGTCTGCCAACACCCTCTGCCTTGGGCCTCCTGATGGGTGGGGAGCACCGAAAGGAAAACAAACCGGCTTGTCCTGTTTTCCTTTTCTTCTCTGCATCCTTTTCAGCATAAGTAGTTGAAGAAACACAAGCAAGGAAGGACATGGTGGGGGTTCCCGGTTGTTTGTGTTTCTTAGAACGTCACCACCTTCTTTCTGTGTTCCAAGCCAGTCCAACTTCAAGAGGAAAGTCATATTTCAAGTTTTGGGGCTGCCAGTACCCCCACTTACCGAGCCGTGGATATAGCATGTTTTTGCCTTGTCTTTGCTTCGAGTCTCCACGACTCCCAGGCATCGAGGGGCCGCTGGAATTCTGAGTCCATGGGGCATGCGGGATGCCACGTGCAAATGGGGTGGCAAGAACTGGGGACATGCGTACGGCTCAGGTGCTGCACAGATTCAGAGATGAGACTATGAATATTTCAAGACAGCAGCACTAGAACATTAAACCGAGCACAGGGCTTTTCTGGGCACGGGCCCTGTGTGACTGCACAGGTCACATATCCAAGAAGCCAGCCCTGAACTGAGTGTCTACAACTGAAAGATCAAAGAGAAGCCAGTTCTGTTATTCAGGTGGTGGGTACCCTAAAACCCTTGACTTCACCACTTTGAATGCAATTTATCCATGTGACAAAATTACACTCGTACCCCATAAATTTATACAAATAAGGTTTTTTTTTAAAGAGAGAAGGCAGTTCTGTTCTGAATACCCACAGGGCAGGTGATGCTTCCCCCCAGAAATTTACCAACAGTTAATGGGGTGCCCATGAGGAAAGCCCACAAAACTACCCTTACAGAGCAGTCACATCAGCTCAGAGACAGAGGGTTACCATCCCTGCCCACTCTGTGCTCTCCCAAGTCTGGTGTCTCCCCTGCCCAAGGCCATCCCAGCTTTCAGGGAATGTGATAAATAGAGCTTGTGACCTGTCTGCAGGGCTGGTGGCCTCCAGGTGTGCATGCTTCAAAGGAAATACCAGAAGGTACCATGTAAAAAAGAGGGAGGAACTCAAGAACCTTGAATATTTGCTGAATAAACCAATAAGCAAATAAATGAGTAAAAGAATGAACTGTCTGATGTAATGGAACATTTGTATAAAAATTAGTGATAGATACCTATCCTGATGGAGCTGTTTGCAAATTTTGAGAATAGTCTCACAGAAACAACCCAAGTGAAAAAAAAAAAAAACCTCTAGGAAAGTCAAAGTTGTACAAAAAAGGGAATATCACCTTAATATGATACTTACCTCAATAGTGGACTATGTAGTCAAAAGATTGTAAATATTGATTGTTGATTTTAAAACATGGTGATCTAACTATTGGGGGTAGACGTAAGAGAGTTAAATAGCCAGATACCATGACACAAAGCCAGTAGAAACTGTTTCATGTTGCTAAATCAACAAATAGAAGAAAAAACCTATGGTTTAGAAACATGAAGGTATTACTAAAATAAAGTAACAAAGGAGCTAAAATTGTTTGGAGAGGGGATGGGTGGAGAAGAAATAGAAACTGATTGGTATGTTTAAATCATGTTGTATTACTTCGATGGGCAAGTGTGGCTCCTAGTTATGATTGTATTTTTTTTATCTTCAAAAGGAAAACTGTACCCTGCGCTCGTTGGCAACAGAGGTATTTCTAGGAGATGCGGTCACCAGAACTCTTTCTTCCCATGTTACTTGTCCTGCAATGTTTGGAACTTGTTTGCAATGAGTTCTTACATATTTGTTCTACAAGAATAAAATAACCTTTAAAAATATTTTAAAGAACAGAAAGAAATGAGCTATGACCACGTGAGCAGCAAGGGGGGCGCTCAGGGATGCACTATTACATCTTACAGTCCACTGCGACCGGTGGGTTTATCCATCCCCCGCACCAGCAAGCATTTTGCAAAATGAGCCTTCGCTGCTGACAGTAGGCGTTTGAGAGGTAACTTTCATTATTAATGCTTAACAAATACGAACAAGCTTCATTTCTGTCCAGATGATATACTAGGTATGCTGGGAGCACTAAGATGCATCAGAAATGGTCCCCATCAGTATTAAATGGGGCATGTGTCATGGAAGAAACTCCCCTTTCTCCTTAGTACCAGAACACAAATATAATTCAGGATGGCAGCACACTAGCTAAAAGACCCCATTTTTGCAGCCTTTCTTGCAGCTAGGTAAGGGAAGATTGCTTTAAGAGAGCTGATTTAGCCTAGAGAAGATATTTCCCCTTGTCTTGCTTCTCCTGTGCCAGGCTAGGACATGGACGTGATGGCTGGTGTTCTAGAAGCCATTTTGGACCATGAGAAAAGCCTGTGTCCAGAAGCCACAGACACAAGAAGACAGAGGAAAATGACAGGACTGTGGGTCCCTGATCACACCGTGAACCTACTTTTGACTAGTAACTGGAACTTCTTTTGCTTGTGAGAAAAATGCACTTCTATCCTGCTTATGCCATTGTTACTTAGTACAAGTTTTCAGCTCCACACAGCTGAAGTGACACTGTGCCTTCAGTTGCTGGCTCTCTCATTTCCTATCTGTCCTCTGATGGGGGAGAGGCACAGAGACCAAAAACAAAAAAATGGTTTTCAGTTTTTCTTTGAAAAAAATTTGTCTGAGGAAGAGATTTGAATTGGGATGGGCATAAAATTATATTGCAACATAAGGGTAGCAATAGAATAAATTCCTCCTTTATTGTCCAATGGTAGATTATTCTGGAAAGTGTTTAGACCCATAGGTTCTTCCTTCTGTGTCGCTTACCTGCGGCAGGGCCTCCATTTCCATGCCTGTCCATGCTGCCTTTCCTGGACCCTTGTCTGCAAATCTCCTTCTGCTCTTCCTCCAGCAGCAAGCAAAGCCCTGTGTTAAGATAAGAAATGTGTGTGCAGGACTCGTTAACTCAGAGAGCATCGGAGCCAAAGGAGAGTAGAAAAGTGGATCTCTTACAAATGCAAGTCTCGATGTTCTTCTCCATGACGAAACGTAAACTATCCCCGAACCAACTTCAGGCTCACTGCTCAGAGAGCCCGCAGGTAACAAGCCCCACCTCCTGCAGCACCCTGGAATCTACACGGCTCAGTAACAGGTTACCTGTGGAAGGGCTACACAGGTCACATAAAGGTACGGTCCTACCCTTCCTGAAGGAAAGTGTCATCTCTGCGGAAATGGCTGTTCAGCACAGTATGAGTCCAGTCTAACGTGACGTCCCTGGACCTCAGAAGCCCATGGTGGAAATGAAGTCCATTCACACCTACGATTGTCTGGTGCCCATTCCTCCCACTGGGCTGGGGGCCCAGTGTCTCTCCACCCTGCCCCTCCATCCCAGATGGGCTCAGGAACACGGCCAGCCCCTGGGCACATCTCAGCTCTAGGCTGGGACCCAGGAGAGTGCCGCTCCCCCGAGAGCGCGCAGCCTCAGGTGGTCAACCGCACAGGGGTCTGAGGCAAAATGGCGGGTGAGCAGGGTGAGGAAGGGGCACCAGGCTGAGGACGGGGGGCCTCCTGCACTGCTGCTGAGTGTCCTGAGATGTCGGCTGGGCCTGGACATGGCACTGCACACTTTCCCTGCCTGGCACACCTGTCTCTGTGGAGATCACACCTGGCGCCCGGAATTGGCTGGGGTGATAGACTCAACCTGCCTGTCCATGCTGTCTGGACCCTTGTCTGCAAATCTCCTTCCATCCTTCTTCCAGCAGCAAACAAAGCCTCATTACCAACCCCCTGCATGGTAATGGAACTCCGAGCAACAGTGCCAGCTGCAGCACGTGGTGAGCTCCATCCCGCCCCGCAGCCCAGAGCAAGCCGCTCCAGGGCAGGGCGATGGCGAATCTAACAGGGTGCCTGGCACAGCCCACTGCTGGGAAGGAGAGAGGGAGAGGAGGGAGGGAAGGAGGGGAGAAGGAAGGAAGGGGAGAGGAAGAGGGGGAGGGGAGGTGAGGTCTGAA
This sequence comes from Varecia variegata, assembly GCA_028533085.1. NCBI lineage: Eukaryota > Metazoa > Chordata > Mammalia > Primates > Lemuridae > Varecia > Varecia variegata. The sequence continues at coordinate 89,906,242 of CM052440.1, forward strand.
TGCCCTTGAGATCACCACTGGCTAGAAATCTACAAGGTCACGTGCAACTTCTCATCCAGTGGGAGAACAGCCAAGTCAACACAGGTTCAGCCCTCAATTACTGACCAATCGTGCCTGTCACTACTGAGCAGGCCTGTGAGACAAGGCCTGAGCGCCACAGAGAAAGTTCACACTTCCCACCATTTTTGGTTTATTGCCAAATTTTAAATAACTTTTCTTAACACTTTGATAAACTAACTTTTTCTTCCTCTCCTCAGACCACGTTTTTGGCAGGTTCCTCCTCGTTGCTCTGAGCGTGGCTGGACCACTCCACTGACCAGCCAGACCCGACGGGCGCAAGCAGAGGCACTGTTGGCTCAGTCCCCGTTAGAGTTGTTTTGTCAAGTGGATCTTTCCTGCCTTTGGTTGAAATAGGACAGACCCCGCAGCTTTTCCAGACACACATGTAGATAATAAAAAGTTCAGTACATTTTAATATCAAACTTGAAGCTCTCATCTAATTAAAATGTCTTGATCCTCCCGGCTGGTTTCTGCTTCGGGCTTGAAACCCTGCAGTGTGGACGGGCCTGTCCTCTGTCTCTCACCCCACTGGCCCCGGACTTACTCACATCTGTTTGGGGCCCTTCTGGGGACAAGCACAGAGGGCAACAAGGGAAGTAGGGGCAGAAACCTTGTTCCCTGCCTGGCATGGTGGTAATCTGCCGATGGTTCCCCTGCACGTGGCACAGTACCAGAGTGACTGTCTCTGATAGAAGGACCTGCCCTCCCCAGCCCTCCCCTTCTCTCATGCTAGTCCTGCAAGGTCCAATACAATAGTGGCCAGCCACAGGTTGCTATTCAAATTGAGTAATACGAAATAAAATTGAGAACTCAGCTCCTCCGTCGCACTAGCCACATCTCAGGTGCTCACGTGGGGCTAGCTGCTACTATCCTGGTGCCATCTTATCTATTGTGACGACACACCTGACTGTACGCTGAAGCCCGTGATGGCACTTGCCAGAATGCGGTGCTATACATGAAAGTGCACTGCCACAGCAGGTTAACAAAACATTGTTTTGTCTTCTCCTTCCAGAACCGTACAAGCTCCCCTGTTGTTTGTCACTCAGAGAGGAGGGATGGGGGGAGGAGACCGCGGAGCACAGGGGAACACAGGAAAGGCAGCAGCCCAGGGGCAGGGCATGCAGCTGGCACAGAACCTCCACCATCATAGAAACTTGTCTGGACAGCACTGCCACAGGCCAGGGGCTCTCAACTGCAGCACTGCTGACATCTGGGGTGCCAGCTATGGGGACTGTCCTGTGCACTGCGGGATGCTTAGCAGCATCCTTGGTCTCCACCACTGGGTGCTGGTAGCATGCCCCCCCCCGCCAGTTGTGACAGGCAGCAGTATCTCAGACATTGTCACATGTCCTCTGTTTGAGGACCACTGCCCTGGATCCCCTCCTGAGCGATTCACAGCTCCTGTGGCTCCCAGCTTTGTGCCTCCTGACCTGGTCTCTTGCCTGGGCCTCAGCCCCATGTATCCAACAGACAGCTACACTTACAAGTCCTGAGAACTGAAAATTCACAAGCTCTATACATTTAGAAAGGAGAGCTTTATTTCTCATAAAGGGTTACGGCCTGCAAGGTGGCCTCTGACAGGCTGGGGAGCATAGCCTCCAGCAGGCACTTCGAGGGAGGGGAGGACAGAAGAGAAATTTATGCTAAATGGGTGGCTGAGTATACATATTCAACAGGTTATAGGAGGAGCGATGAATATTCACAAAAGGGGTACGTGTGCATGTGTGATAAGCAAACATGCATGTTACATGCATCCCATGTTCATTTTGGGGTGAAGACTTAACATTTAAATGTATTACAATCAGGCCCTACACATCAAAAGGTGTTTTCAGGACATAAGAAAAGTCTGTGCACAGCTTCTGTAAACTGGCCAGAACCAGTCCATTGTTGGTGGTTTCATATCAGGAGAAAGTTACTGAAATCAGTTTCGTGTCCAGTCAAAGTTGTAGCTATGGCTTGTGGAACAGGGATCAATTAGTGTCCAGTGGTGGATGAGCTGCAGTTGTTTCAATGTTGCTTTATCTTAAGGCCATTGCTTGCTAGAGAAAAAAATCTTACAGCAGTTAGAACGTAGTTTATTCTTTAAGTGTAGGGGTGTATGACTTAACCCTTGCCTGGCATGGCCTTAGGTCCTGTTTATAACTTGGTATCTTATTGCCACAAAGAGTGTCTCTGTCAGTCTTATGATCTTTAGTTTAATGTTAATTCTGGTCAGTTGATGTATCTAAACAGCAAAAGGGAGGGGGTGTAAGGACGCATGTCTGACCTCCTGTCCTGTCATGACCAGGAACTCAGTTTTTAAGGTTTGTCTGGGATCTGCAATGAAGAGGGGTTTATTCTCTTAGTTGGAGGGCTTAGGATTTTATTTTTAGTTCCCAGTCCTCACCCCATCTCACCACACATTCTATTTTGTTTACAAGAACATTTACTTGCTTACAGATATTTTTGTATTATTCATGATCATGCAGAAACATTTAATGTACCAATTTTTTATTTCTGTCATCCTCCTTTTAAAATTTTTTAAATATTTAAACATTTTAATTTATTTTTTAAATTGTGGTAGAATACACATAGCATAAACTTTACAATCTTGACCATTTTTAAGTTTACAGTCCAGTAGTGTTGAGTATGTTCACATTGCTCTGCAACCCATGTCCAGAAAACTAAGCATCTTGCAAAATTGAAACTCTGAACCCATTAAACACTAACTCCCCATTTTCCCCAGTCCCTGGCAACCACCATTCTACTTTCTGTCTCTTTGATTTTGACCACTCTAGAAACCTCATCTAAGTGGAATCGTACAGTATCTCTCTGTGTCTGGCTTATTTCACTGGGCATATCTTTAAGGTTCATCCATGTGGTAGCATGTGCCAGCATTTCTCTCCTTTTTAAGGTTGAGTAATATTCCATTGTACATACACACCACATTTTGTTTATCCATTCATCTGTCAATGGACACTTGGGTTGCTCCCAACTTTTGGCTATTATGCATAATGCTGCTATGAATATGTGTGTGCAAATATCTGCCCACATCCCTGCTTTCAATTCTCGTGGGTGTATACTTAGAAGTGGAATTGTTGTATCACAAGGTAATTCCATATTTAATTTTTTTTGAGGAACTGCCCTACTGTTTACCACAGAGAGTGTATCATTTTACATTCCCCCCAGCGGTACAGAAGGACCCCAATTTCTCCACATGCTCTTCAACATTTGATATTTTCTGTTTTTTTTGAAAGTAGCTGTCTCATTCTGTTCAGGCCGCTATAACAAAATACCATAAATTAACATGGTGTTTCCAGGATTTTTGATTGGAGAAAACACCTTACAACAAAACTAACAATTGTCCACCATAAGCCAATGGGGGCAAAGACAAGCTGCCTGAGCCTGTTTGACACAACTAGAATCAGATGTCCAATGAGTCAGATGGGATGTGTTTGGTTCCAAGAACCAGAATACCCTGTGGAGAGAGCAAAAGGAAGATGCTATCATACACCAAGAAGTCCAGACATGAGGGTTCCAGAACTGGCAGACTCAGTAGGTTGACAAGTTCAAATCTCCAGGTTCAAGTCTCAGCTTTGCTTGGTTTCCCTCTAGGGGCTTCAGTTCCTGGTACCTGGCCCTGCCCTGTTGGTGAATTTCAGATCAGACACATCAGCTTATCAAAATGGTGGGTATCTAAACAACGGGACTAGGATTTCAGACATATGCCACACCTAGCCTGAAGAAATTTAGAGGAACACCCTGCTCTGCCCCCTGGCTATCCTGAGCATGGCCTGACTCTCTGTGAATCCAGGCTGTATCAGTAATGCTACCCACTCTCTCTGTAAAGAGGCAGGTGCCCTTGGGCTATAAGCCCCTATTCATAGACACAAGCTGTTCATTGAATGTGAAAGCTCAACCGCACTGCAGGAACTTGTGAGGGGGCTGGGAGAAAAGACAACAACGATTCTTCTAACAAACAATTGTCGAGTATCTACTCTGGATAATTCTGTGCTTGGTACTAGGCACACAAAGATGCAGAAGGTGCAACTATAGCCTCGCTCAGAGATTACAGTCGACAAATTCTAGCTCCCTCACTAGCCAGCTCCCCTGTCCAGATAGTCCGATGAGTAGAAACTCAGCAGAGTCCCAGCCCAAGTGGTCCAGCCCTCGTTCCTCCCTGTGATCACCTTACCTTTGCCTCATACTGAATTCATGACGAATTACTGGTCTGGGAAAGGGTGAGAAGAAAGTGGCATCTCTTCAATTTTTAATGCAAGGTTACAAACACATTGAAAATAATGTTGTCCCCTTTGCACACCAGCTGTCGAATGATCACGCAGGGAAGATGGCTCGATGGGCCACCAGTCACCTTCCTGTGACTGCATCTGGTCAAAGCCCCTGGGTGCTGCTGCCACACAGAACTGCGTCCTCAGGTTTCTCTCACTGTTGGCATGTGTCAGCTGCGGTCGGTCCTGCAAGTCTTGCCAAGAAGTAGTTGCAAAACATGAGGCATGTTTATTTTACCCTTTGGTAGAAAAAATCAATTCAGTGCTTGTTGGAGAAACCTCATCTTGTATGAGGTCAGGGAGGTGAGCATTTCAGTCCATGTTTTTTGTGTGTGTCTTCTTATTTTCTCCATCAACACACGTGCAGAGAGGTATCGGTGCCAGTGCCTTTAGCTGGCATCCTCATTCCGTGTCTCCAGGAGTCTGCGGTTAGAGGGAGGGAGCTGGGGAAGTTTGTGTTAAAGAAAGAAGAAAGTTGCCTCAAGGGCCCTGTCCTCCTCCCAGAGCACCCTCTCCTTTCCCAAGTGCAGGTGGGACATCTGTGTGGCACAGAAATCTGCATCAGATCATACTGAGGCAGGTCAGAACAAGAGGGTGCCCTTTCCTATCAGACTAGAAATGTGTGCAAGTCTCCCAATAATGTATGCAGATCTTGCAGCTATCTAAAACAAGGGTAATGTGGGGGTTTTTGTTATGTTTTGTTTCACTTTCTATATACTATTAAGATTTAATGGTTCGCTGATATGATAATCGAGTGACAGAATTTGGCATTGTTATGCCCTCCATTAGAAACCTGAGTGGCAAAGATTGATCCAGGCGGCTCTCCCTAGAGGAGTGGGCTGGAGGGGGAAGGCAGGCCTCCTTCATCGGACCCATGAACACATCCAAAAATGCAAATGTCAGCCCATGAGACACATTCAGAGGCATTTTTCTCACATGCCTAACAAAAGGACCAATGTTATAAAGTATTTAAAAGTCAACCTTCCTTACGTCCGTCTATTCTTGCAATCGGTGTTAAATTTACTGTGGTTCTCATGCATTCAGTCAGCATTAATTAACTGCTGAGTAGGTTCTCAGTGCAGTGTGTGAGAGATTGCGTGTTCAAAGCCAGTGCCCTTGAAGGGCTGGCCGGGTTTTGCAGAGACAGCACATACACATCCAGGGGCTGCCGTACGGGGAGGCGTGAGGAAGCTGTGCCCCCCCAGCCTAGTCTGGGCCAGATGGGGGAGGCTCGGGTGGGAAAGCAATGAACTGACTGAACCGAGTAGAGTATTTGGGACGTCACCACTGACCAACCCCCAGGGCGTTTCTCCCTGTCCAAGTTAAGACCTCTAAATAAATAAATACCCACACCAACAGAAGTCTCCAATTCAAATTACAGGGATGCTGCCCAATTCGTATTCCCAGCTCTCATTCACACACACACACACACACACACGCTACAAATTCTTGTTTATACAACGTTATTCCTCAGAGTCCCGTTGGAGACTGTATAACTCTTGATAGTTCTTACTGCCAAAGACTTTCCGACAATTATTTCAATGTGTTGCACCATGGCCCCTGTCCTTCGTCCACTTCCTCTGGCAAGGATCACACCACCCCAGCGCCATCCCTCCCGCTGCTCCAGCCCTGACCTGCCGCACCCCAATTCCCCAGCAAGGGGGCTGCCCTCTTCATTCACACACATCCGTAAGTTTCACAGGTGTGACTTGGGGACTTTCGATGTGGGATCCTTGGAAGTCCGAAAGAACCTGCCACCCTGAGCCCCTTTCAATCCTCCAGACAGCTGCCAAGATTCCTACTGAGTCACGCACTTCTCAACATCCCCCAATCCCCAAAGAGCCACCTGTCCCGCCTCCCCTCTCAGATTCCTTTCACCAAACCTGCCTTTCTCCTAAGAGTCTCCAGGCAAACTCTCTTTCTTTCTGGACTCAGAACATTGCTGTAAATCTGAGATCACCGATACCTTTTTCAGAAAAATCTCCCAGCTGGACCTGGACCCCTGCCTTAGTTTGTTTTCTGTTGCTATAACAGAATACCATGTATTGGGTAATTTATAAAGAAATGTATTTCTTACAGTTCTGGAGGCTGGGAAGACCAATCTCAAGGTGCTGGCATCTGGTGAGGGCCTTCTTGCTGTGTCATAACGTGGCAGAGGGCATCACATGGAGAGAGGGAGATAGCGCAAGGACATGCCAGCTCAGGTCTCTCTTCCTCTTCTTATAAAGCCACGAGTTCCTTCATGGGGGTCCACCCTAATGACCTTATCTAATCCTAATTACCTCCCAATGGCCCCACCTCCAAATACCATCAATATATGAATTTGGGGATTAAGTTTCCAACACATGAAATTTGGGGCACCCATTCAAACCATAGCCACTCCCACAGGACTTCAGTCACTGATTTGGTTAGAAAGCATCAGGTTGCAAGCAACAGAAAATTCATCTATCAGTGGCTTAAAACATAGGACATTTTTTGTTTGTTAACAAAAAGTCCCAGAGTGGGTAGCCCCAGGCTTAGCTCACTGGCTTCATTGTGACAAAAAAGACTCCATCCTGCAACTCCCTCCACTGTTCTCCTAGAACTTTCTCTACCCTTTTAAGTGGAATTTAAAAAAAAATAGCATCTTCTTTATTATTTAAAAAAATGGTGAGAATAAGAAAATACCATTTGGAATGTATTCAGTAAAATTAGAGAAGATGATTAGCAGCATTGGTATACTTCTACCTTAACATTCTTCTGATGGAGGATCAGTTTGCTTGGTCAGGCTAACTTGGATATAACAGATCCTCTGTTGTGAACACAGTGTCTCCATCTCTATGCGAGCCAAATGCATTCGTATGAGAATAAAAATTGGCAGGTTCAGTCCTCCCACTTTGCCAACCTCAGGGTGTTGGGCTGTTCTCCACCTTGATCACAGAATCACTGTAGGAGCTCTAAACGAGGGGTCTTCACGTAACAACACCCAAAGTTTGAGTACCCTCCTTCCTCAACGTGTAGGGAAAGTTGTTGTCCAAAGCCAAAGTCTCTCTCACCCCAGGCATGTTGACTACCAACTCTGGCTCCATGTGAAGGACTCTTGCTAGGAGGAGGCAGTCACTCCAGATCCCATTAGATCACCAGGAGTAGAATAACTGACTGTGCCCTGGGCAGGTCAGGGGAGGCTTCAGAGAGGAGATATGATTCTGTTGGTCTTGAAGGATGAGCAGGAATTCACCGCAGGTGAGGAAAAAGGGTGTTCCTGGCCAAGGAACAAGGCACAAAGGCACCAAAGTGTGAAGAGCAGGGCAGAGGCCAAGAAGGCAGGTGGGGGCAGATTCTGATGGGCCTTGGCATGCTGTCTGAGTCCATTTGTGCTGCTATAACAAAAGACCTGAAACTGGGTAATTTATAAAGAACAGAAATTTCTTTCTCACAAGTTCTGGAGGCTGGAAAATCTGAGCTCAAGGTGCAGGCTTCGGCGAGGGCCTTCTTGCTGCATCCTCCCATGACAGAAGGCAGAAGTCAAGAGGGACTAAGGCTGTGCCCTCCCATGGCAGGAGAGCAGAAGAGAGTGAATGCACTCTTGCAAGCCCTTTTATAGCGGCATTCATCCATCCACGGGGGTAGAGGCCTCAGGACCTAAACACCTCCCAAAAGGCCCCACCTCCCAACACTGTTGCAATAAGCATTTCCAAACACATGAATTTTTGGGAGAAAAGCTTTCAAACCATAGAATATGCCAAACTTGAACTTAAAATTACAAAGAATAGAAGCAACGAAATATTCTTGAGAAAGGAAGAGATAGCCAGACTCAGTTATGTTTGTTCTTGAATTTGACCAGAGTTTTACAGGTAAGAAGGTTAAGATAAGTTATAAGTCTCCCAGGTTCCACGTGTACATGAACCTCTGAGGTCTGAAGAGTTTGCAGCACTCTGTCCATGCTGTATCCTGGCAAAGACTATTCCACTTACCTCGTCATGGTCATTGTTGACAGGCTAAAACCAGTCTAAATTCCATGTACCTGAGAAATCATTGGCCATCCTGGTTTAATTTAAAAACAAAACAAAACAAAACAAAAAAACTCAACAGCAAAGCTATTAAACAACATGACCAGCCAAGCTCAGATAGAGTCATGCACAAAAATCAATAAATTCTAATTCTTTATAAGTAACATATGCCTTCTGAATATTGGCTTAAAGGAGAGTTGGTGAGAGGTTTTGGGGATACTATTAGGGTAAAATATAAAAACAGGTAGGGGAATTGCCTATCCCTGCAAGAATAGTTATAGAAACACAAATGTCTACTGATATGCAACAAATAATTCCATTTACCTTTACAGTCCCATGAAATTGTCACATTTTTTAGATTTCAGGATTCTGTGTAGCTGCTCTTCAAAATGTCTTATTATTTTAAAGTGAAAAAGAACCAGCAGCTTTCTTGCCACTGGAACTGTCTAGGTCGGAGGTGGCAGATGGCTTCAGCGCTCACTCAAGAGCACCAGTGAACAGCCCGGGAAAGAGTCTCAGACCCACGCTGCGGTCAGAGGGGGAGCCGGGGTGAAATGGAGGTGCTGCCACAGGGGAGGGATCTAAGTGTCCTCATGGTCACCATTCTTGTCACCCCTGGCTGAAGCTGTACTCTGGATGGAGGCTTAATCATTACCCAATGGGTCAATGTAACTCCTCATGTTCCAGATTTGACCCTGTCTTTGAAAAAGAAAAACTCCAAGCTCTCCAAATTTGCTGACCTCATTCTAATGGACATTTCTTGAAAACTCAGACACTCATTTCGAATCAGCAGAAAAAAACAGGTCTGTAAAATAGTGGAACAATAAACATGATCATTATTGTACATCTACTGTATGCTAGGTATCAGGCTGAACTCTTTACATAAGTTGTCCCATTCGAGTTTTACAACAATCATGTGGCTGGTGTGGCATTGTCCCCAACTTACAGGTGAGAAAATGTACCACAGAGCAGTTAAGTTGCTAAGTCACACAGCTAAAGAGCGTCAGAGCCAGGATTGTAGACCGGGTCCACCCATCAGCAAAGCCTGGGCCTTAACTGCTTCAATACACTTGTTGAATGGGGCAGGAATAGCTGTTTAACTGACTGAAGAAAACACATCTGAAAGAAATAAAGTTGGATGTCCTAACTCATACCTAAAGTACATCTCACGATGACATGGAATCTTCTAGAATGTAAGGCAGAGCCTTTGTCTGCCTTGCTCCCGAGGTATCCCAGTCCCCAGGACAGTGCCTGACATAGAGTAGGTACGTTCTGCCAGGAGCAAAGAACTCGTGGACTCAACCATCTTCCTGGCACAATTTACTTCCTTTAGCTGAGAACACATTAAAGGACCATGTGATATTTGGCCACTTTTATCCTTTGTCAGCTTTTGATGCAATTACCAGAAACTGTGTAGCCCAAGTTCCATAGAGAATTTTCTGGCTTAAAAGCAAAACAACAGCAAAACAAAGGTGTAGCTTAATCCCGCCAGAATTGAAGTGGACCAGAACTGTCAGAACAGACCCTGCTCGCCTCCCTTTGAAAATATATGTCACAAAAACAACTTAGAACAGAGACTAACCGCCTCCAATGGAGGTTTCACACACTTAGCAACGAGGAAGTCAGGGCCCCTAGTGTTTTTCCCTGGCAAGTTTTATCACAAATCAGGAGTGGTCAGAAGACACAGGGTGGCTCAACCTGTTGCGATTGTTATCTGGTTTAACAGCAGCAATCAAACAGAACTTATGGAAGTCAGCAAACATTTCCGTCGCAGACATTAGTGTCTCCACCGCGGGGCACTGGGGCAAAGGGGTGGGGGGGGAGGGGAGGGCCGGGGAGGACAGAGTCTGCCTGGCAGGGAGGGTGCCTGTTAGGGGTGCACGGATGGACAGAAGGAGGGGACAGAGATCGGCCATACAGAC
>CM052440.1:89916980-89928982 GCA_028533085.1 Varecia variegata
TATCCCGGATGCTAACCAGGTCTCATCGACGGCATACGCTCCTTGAAGGCATTCCAAGGGAAAAAACTCTGTTGCCTTGCAAATTAAGCAGAGTGTGTCAAGAGGGATCAGAGTGATCCCTCCAATCCAATTAAGTAAAGTATTCCAGGGACTTCCATAACTGAGGTTAAAAAAAACAAAAAACAAACAAAAAAAAAAACACAGACTAAATGCAGCCTGGGACCCTGGCCTGGATCCTGGAATGGAAAAAGGACATTAGTGGAAAAACTGGCGAGATGGGAATAAAGTCTGCAGCTCAGCTAGAAGTAAGGTGCCCATGGCACCGTCTGAGTTTTAACAGGCGTGCCGTGGTCACGTAAGATGTTCACGTTAGCAGAAACTGCGTGCGGCGTCTGTGGAAACTCTACGTACTATCATCTCCACCTTTCTGTAAATCCAAAGCCATTCCAAAATAAAAAGGTTACTAAGGAAAACGGACAAGGATAATGGAGGAAGGACACACTCCCAGGATGAGCATGACAGAGCCCCGGTCTGTAAGGACAGGCGGGAGCATCTGCGGTGTCTGAAAAAGAACAGCAGCAAGAAAGGTGGATGTTGGGATGTTGCGAACCACACGGAGTGAGCCGAGTGGTCCTCCCCGGGGCGCCAGTGCAGGGTGAGCACCGCTGGAGGAACGGCGGCCGCACGGTGAGTGCAGACGAGTGACTCGCTGCGCTGCGTGTCGGCAGCTGCCTGTGTCCATTCAAGCGGGATGATCTTTGAGAAACGGGGCAAGTGGGAGAGGAGCCAGGAGGCCGGAGGCAGACGGAGGTGGCACTTATATTGAACAACAGGAAGAACGCAGATGCTGCAGACTATAAACCAGAGGGCTCGATGTGCACCTGGGGAAGCGGTGACACAGATCACCAGGTGAGAGGTCTGGGAACGCTTAGAAAGAGAAGAGGAGATCACAGGCTGTAGGTACCACTGCCCCCAGAACCGGAGAGGCCAGACTGCCTGTGGACCCTTTTTGGATAACATCGCTAAACTGATAATAGATCAGGCAGAGACATGGGCATAGAGTATTTGGATTTCTAGAAGACAAGACTTCTCCTTATGTCTTTGTGGGCACAGCGGACTTTTGAGGGACAGTGATAATACAGCTGGTGAATTTAGTACCCAAAGATGCAAATTTATCTGGAGGGAGCCGGTCTCCAGTGCTCGGCTTACTGTGCCTTAAACCAGTGACTCAGATGAAGGCACTGTGTGCACACAGACTGTGCTTGGCTGCTTGGACTAGAAACCAGTGGCTTAGCCAAATAGGGCTCTCTTTATTTTTTAGACAAGAAGACCAAAGAAAGCAGCCCAGGGCTGGTCAGTGCTTCATGCTGTTCTAAGTGTCCCGGGTCTTTCTGCCTTTGTTCCATGCCGTCCTCGTGTGGTTTTCATTCTCACCATTGCGGCAGGGCTGCCTCACCTCTGACCACACATCCAGACTCCAGGCAGGACCCAGACTAATCAATGACTGGGAATAAGGGGAAGCTTCTATGTCAGGAAAGCATGTATGTTCCAGAAATCCAATCGCAATTGGCCAGAATTCTGAATCCTAGCTGCAAGGGAGGCTAGCAAATAAAGTGTTTTGTTTTATTTTTTGTTTTTGGTTGGGCATGTGGTCACACTGACTGGAATCAGAGTCTGTTTGAAAGGAAGGAGAGAACGGTATTGGGTTGCTAGGAAGCAATGTCTGCCCCAGGCTCAGCCCTGGGCTGCTGGTCTCCGCCCGACCTGGCCACCACAGATGCCCCATCACAGGGACGGATGCTCCCTCATTCCAGTCTCTCAGGTTAAAATCTTGGGGTCAGTCTGGACACCGGTCACTTTTGCTCAAGCATCACATCTAGGCCTTCACACCCCATCTCCAAATTTACCCAGAATCTGACCATTTGTCACCACCCCGATGGTACTTACTTCACTTGAACCACTGTCATCGCCTACCTAAGGGTGCAAGACTGAAATCTTTCTCCCTAAGATCAGAGAAAAGACAAGAACGCCAGCTTTTACCACTGCTATTCAACACTGTGCTAGAAATTCTAGCTGGAGGTATGCTATGTTCATAGCAACACTATTCATAATAGCCAAAAAGTGGAAACAACCCACATGTCTATCAACTGATAAAAGGATAAGGAAAGTGTGGTACAGCCATACAACAGAGTTAACAGTCAACAATACAAAGGAATGAAGCACTGATACATGCTGCAACGTGGATGAACGTTAAAAACATCCTGCTAAGTGAATGAAGCCAAACGTCTACATGTTACATGATTTCATTTATATGAACTGTCCAAAATAAGTAAATCTACAGAGATAGAAAGCAGGTGAGTGGTTGCCAGTGAGTAGGGGCGGGGGTGAGGAAGGACGGAGGAGTGAATGTGTGACCACTGCTGGGCACAGTGTTTCTCTTAGAGGGGGGAATATTCTCAAATTAGATAGTGGTGACAGTTGCACAACTTTGTGACTTCACTATAAAACACCAAACCATACACTTTTAAAAATAACAAAACAGAACAAAACTCCCTGGGTAAACATATCCACCCTCTCGCTCTCCCAGTTTCTGGCAGATATGTTCACTATCTTATCAAATTATACACTTTATATATATGTATTTTGTTATGTGTCAATTGTACCTCAATAAAGCTATTAAAAAAAGAGAAGGACCCAGAGCTTGCCCCAGGACAGCAGGCATGGCTGTAGAGGATGGAGGTGAGGGAGGGTTGGTCTAAATGGCTTCTAAAGTTCTCACCAAACTTGAGAGGACATAAATCTGCAGAATTAAAAGCATCCAAGTACAACAAATTTTGTCTGGTTCTTGGGTTTTTTTTTTTTTTTTTTTTTTTTTTGAGACAGAGTCTCACTCTGTTGCCTGGGCTAGAGTGCTGTGGCGTCAGCCTAGCTCACAGCAACCTCAAACTCCTGGGCTCAAGCGATCCTTCTGCCTCAGCCTCCTGAGTAGCTGGGACTACAGGCATGCGCCACTATGCCTGGCTAATTTTTCTCTATATATTTTTAGCTGTCCATATAATTTCTTTCTATTTTTAGTAGAGACGGGGTCTTGCTCTTGCTCAGGCTGGTCTCGAACTCCTGAGCTCAAACAATCCACCCGCCTCGGCCTCCCAGAGTGCTAGGATTACAGGGTGAGCCACCGCGCCCGGCCTTATGGGTATTTTTTAAATCGCCATTTCCATCATGAGTTTGCTTGCATGCATTTTTCAGCCCGGAGACCTCCAGAGATCAATGCATACTCCCCTGCAAGTCCCAGGTTCTGAGTTCTGCGTCCCTCCAAGTTCTGATCTTGTTAGAAGTGTAGGGATGCTTCAGTTAGACAGTGGGAATAAATGTATTTGAGGTGACGGATATGCCAATTAGCTTGATTGAATCATTTCACATTATATACATGATCATAACATCACTTTGTACCCCATAAAATATATATTAATACGAGTATAATTTGTCAATAGTCAATACAATGCAAAAAAGAAGTGTAGGGGCTCTAAGAGCCTCACTTAAGTGAGGTTTGTAGCTTTAGTTGGTTTTTGTGTTTTAATTGACATCTAAAAACACAGATGGTCCAGACAATGTTTTGAGCGTCCTGGAAGGCTGTTCTGAAGAGAACAATCGAATTGCAGGAAGCACTGCTGTTGTTCGCTGCAGGGAGGCTCCCATTTAAATGTCAATATTTGAAGATTCATTTCCATCATGATTCTGGACTCATGATAGCAAATATTTTCACAGCAAATTTCTGGTAACACAACTAACTCTTATCAAATAATAGAAGAAATCCTGTCTGGGGGCTAGTATTCTCTATTAGGACTTAGAAGGTATAGATTCTTGTGAAATGTCACTCACTGTCCCTCTGAAATTCTTCCTGATTGGGCCAACAGGATCTGTCATCGTACCCCTGCTGAGACTCCCAGGAAATGCTCCTACTCTGAAGATGACATAACGAACCAGAGAGACTTCTCTGAGGTCTCCAGCTTCTCTGTGAGCTGGTCACTTCAGGTAGTGGGGAATAAGCGTCCTCCTCTGTGGAAACTGACATGCAGTGGTCACTTTGCAGGCCACTGGTGGGTAAATGAGATAGGAAGAACCACTCTGAATTAACGGACACTTACTATCAGTCAGAAGCAAACCGAGAAAACAGAAGCCACTGCAAACGTTGACATCAGAAGGAATTTAATGCAGGATTTTCGTTCTGCAAATGGTGGAGAAGTCAGGAAATCCAGCAGGGAGGGTGAGGTCCCAGGGATTGACACCAGCAAAAAGCCACCAGACTCCTCCACCGAGACACAAAGGAGGGGACTATGTTTTTCGAGTGCAAGAGCTGGGATCACCCGGAGGGTGGAGGGAGCTGGATCCCATGACCTCTCTGAAGTGGGGCCATAAGGAAGGCAGCCAAGAAGATGTCAGAGGGCAGGGGGAGGAGCAGAAACAGATGCTTCATCCCTCTTCCCACCCTCCAGCTTCCAGCCCATGTCCCTTTGACTGAACCTGACTGGGAGCCTGACCACTGGGGAGCCGGGGATGCAGAGGCTGCAGGGGTCAGGCTGCTGTGCAGAGGACAGGAGGGGAGAGAACAGCACGGACTGCGGGCTCACTGGGTGCCTTGCCACCTACCAAATAAGCCAAGGACTGCGCATTGTGCTTAGCATCTGCAAGAGGCTCCGCTGATGTTCCCTTTTCCTTCACTCCCTCCTCCACTCTGACAACATAAAGGGAAACTCTATTTCACTGTTCATCACCATGGCAAGTATATCGCTGTGCAGTTTGTTATTATCCTATCAGGAGGTCCGTCCCCAGGTGGGCTTGCTGTCGGATGTGCCAGAAGCCAGGGCTGTGATCCGCTCAGGGAGCACGCTGCCCGTCCTGCGCTCTGCACTGGACGTGACAGTCCTGTCATCGGGCTCTGCCCTGTCTAGCTGTGTCCTCTTGGCAATGCTGTCTCCATTTGCTTCTGCACTTGCCAAGGGGGGCAGCCATGAAGTCTCTCAAGCCAGTAGGGTCCCATTTAACTGTGGAGAAAGGTGATTTGCTAAATGAGTTCACAGCAAACTGAATTAAAAATATCTGCCAAGAAAAGTCTCTTTAGAGCAAGACTGCCAGTCCCTCCTGCACCTTCATAGCTCCCTGCACTTGGGTCTTGGAGCCGCCTCTGGTACCTCAGTCCTGAGACAGTCCTAAGAGTGGGGATAGGTGAAACATCTCAGCCCCAGAGATCTGGAATCCAGTCTTGTTGCATCAGGTGCAGTGCACCCGGCTCGGCAAGGTGCCCTGTGATCCCAGGTAGACGCCAGGCGGAGGGTCCCTGCTTCCTGGCCGGGAGAACACAGAGAGGCTGGGGCGTATCTGGTGGGACTTGGCAACACCAGATGCTCCGCTCACTTGATTTCTACTCTCCACCTATCCCTGCTCTTCCCTTTAATTTCAACTTTCAGTTGTTCATTACCTGTATGTAGAAATACAATTGATTTTTGTATATTGATGTTGTGTTCTGTGACCTTGATAACCTCACTTGTTAGTTCTAGTCGCTTTTGTGTAGGTTATGTGGGATTTTCTATGCAAACAGTTGTGTCGTCTACAAATAGAAACACTTTTATTTCTTCCTTTGGATGCCTTCCAATCACACTTTCTTTTCTCATATTACTGGCCAGCACGTCTGGTGCAGTGTCGAAGGGGAGGGTAGGAGCAGGCGTCCTTGCTTTGTTCTTGCCCCGGGGGGAAGCGTTCAGTCCTTGATCATTAAGTAAAGGGTTTTGTAGAGTCTCTTTATCAGTGAAAGGAAATTACTTTTAATTCCTAGTTTGCTGAGAGATTTTTATCATGAGTGGTGGTTGGATTTTGCCAAATGCTTGAGCTGGTTGTATTCTGAAGTCTGTTGACACAGTGAATGACATGGACTAATTTGTTTTCCTGAGCATTTAAAGTGATATAATGTATGCAAAGCACTCAGCACAGCATCTGACTCATGGTTGGCCCTTAATAAATTGCAGGAGGTCTCATCATTTAATTACCAGCTCCTGCAAGTATCCCCACCCACCACCCCTGCCCAGGGCTGTGTTGTGTCACCCTGCGTTGTGCCTGCTGTGCAGATCTGGGGCACATGGGACACACCTGGCTCCTGAGTGTTTCACCACAGTCTGGATTTCCTGCTGCTGTTCTCTGCTCCACCAGACTGGCCTTTCTGGCACCAAGGACTTTCCCTTGAGCTGGCCTGAGCTTGTGCACTGTGACTGGGAGGGGCTGGCTGCCCTCACAGAGCTGCCTCTGTCTGGCCTGTTTGTCTCAGCACCTGCTGACCTGGTTTATCAATGTGATACCTTCAGCTGTAAATAATAGAAAAGCCAACGCAAAGTTGCTTCCTTAGCTCATGCAACTGGAAATCTGGAAGCAGAGTGGGCTTGCAGACTTTGAGGTTGGCTGATCCAGTGGGTCCATGATGTCACCAAGAACTGTGTTTCTCCGTGTCTCTCCTACTGTCAGTCTGAAGTGCAGGCTGGTTTGTCCCTCTCAAATGTACTGCCTGGCAGCTGGCGGCAATCCCAGCTACATGTCGGCTCACAGTCAGTGGGAAACATCTTACCTTCAGCCATAGAACGAGAGTCTTCCCTTTAGCCTACCTGGGATGATTTGGTCACTTCTCACATCTGACAGTATCTGTTGCAATGAGAATGCCATTTGTGAGCTGGCTTAGGCCTGGATTTCTGAACCCAAAACTGGAAAGGGAGACAAGTTAACCAAAACTATCCTGGGTTACTCAAAGTCTCCCCATCCTTAGAGCTAGTCAGTTCCCCAAACTGCACTGCTGCTGCCCAGTGAGGGTGGAGGGAGCAGACACGGGGAGTCAGCTGCAAAGACCACACCCTCCCCGCTGCCCAGACCCCAGCAGACTGTCCTGGGTGTGCGCCAGTCACTACCAGAGCCCAAACGACAACTGTTATCTGTAGATTTTTTTTTTTTTTTTTTTTTTGAGATAGAGTCTCACTCTATTGCTCTGGCTAGAGTGCAGTGGTGTCATCACAGCTCACTGCAACTTCAAACTCCTGGGCTCAAGCGATTCTCCTGCCTCAGCTTCCCGAGTAGCTGGTACTACAGGGGCGTGCCACCACACCTAACTAATTTTTTTCTATTTTTTGTAGAGATGGGTCAGGCTGGTCTTGAACTTCTGGCCTCTAGCAATCTTCCCACCTCGGCCTCCCAGAGTGCTAGGATTACGGCGTGAGCCACTGCGCCCAGCTGCATTTGTAGATTTAACTGAAAATCTGTATGGTAGAATTTTTTATATCACCCACAAGTGAAGGGCCAAATTCTTCCTAATCAAGCTCATTCCTTCCTGCCAACTTTTCAAAGAAGAATGTTTTATTCACTGCCTCCGCCTTCTCCCCACACTCATGTTCATGCATCCTGGCTCCTGAAACATGCAACACTTCACTGAAACAGACCTTGCGGGGCTCCCCAGTGGAGTCTTCACTGCGCAAGCCCACATCCTGTTCTCTTCCCCTGGTCCCGAGGTCCTCAGCCGCGGCTGCACATTAGAATGACTGGGCCGCTTTTAAAAGTCCAGATGCCCAAGCTGGACCCAGGAAAACTCAATTAATTTAAACCTTCTGGGAGCGGCACCTGGGCATTACTGTTCTTTAAAACTCTCCCGGTGATTTCTGCTGAGGATGAGCACCCGGGGCTGGCCAGGACATTCCTTCTGTAGCATCCAGGGTGTCACCTCGTCCTGTTTGCCTGGGACTGTTCCAGTTTTAGCACTTGCATCCCAGGAACCCCTCAGTCCTGAGCAAACCCAGATGGTTGGTCACCCAAGTAGCATCTGCCCCAGTGGTTCTTCACCCAATCTTCACACTGGAATCCCTGAGAAGCTTTAAAGAAACGACAAATGATCAAGCGCTACCCCAAGAGACTGATGTAGTTAGTCTAGGCTGGGGCCCAAGTACCAGTTATTTTTGTAAGCTCCCTGCTGGTTTTAATATACAACCAGGGTGGAGAGCATGCATCTATATCCACGGTTCTCAAACAAGGGCCCCAGACCCTCAGCATCACCTTCACCTGGGCACTTGTTAGAAACACAAATTCTCAGGCCTCACCGCAGACCTACTGCATCAGAAACTCTGGGGGTGGGGCCCAGCCACTTGTGTTTTAAGGAGTTCTACTTTGTTTGTTTGTTTGTTTTAGAGACAGGGTCTGTCTCTGTAGCCTAGGCTGGAGTACAGTGGCAGGATCATAGCTTACTGTAACCTCAAACTCTTGGACTCAAGGGATCCTCCTGCCTCAGCCTCTGAGTAGCTGCAACTACAGGTATGCATCACCACACCCAGATACTTTTTTGAAAGTTTTGTAGATGAGGTTTTGCTATGTTGCACAGGCTAGAATCAAATTCCTGGCCTCAAGTGATCCTCCCTCCTCGGCCTCCCAAAGCGCTAGGATTACAGGCATGAGCTGCTGTGCCCAGCCTAAGTAAGGAGTTCTGCTCGTGTGAGTCTAATGCAGCCTCAAGTGCAAGAATCACTGATGGACAGTGCAGACCTGGCCCGTCTTTTGGCACATTCTGACTTGGTTTTAATGGTTGTTTACATTATCAGTCTATCCTACCTAAAATCTAAACACCCTGCTGAAAGCACAGATCATTCCTCTACTGTTCCTAGCTCCTAAGTACAGGGCCTGGCCCATATCTGGCTCCTACACTCATATTTATTTATTAATACACGGTTGCCTCTCAGTAGGGTCACACCACATCAGGATGGAGCTCTAGTCCAAAATTCCTTCACTGGTCAGCCTGACAATCTAATGCCAGCTCTTCACCAGCAAGCACGCTGTGCACCATGCACCACAAAGACTGGTGTTATCAGTGCAGGGTTAGGAGCAACAGACTGACTGCGGTCACTGTGCAGCTCTGTCCATTGTCATCTGGCATTTCCTTAAGCTTCCTGCCCATTAGTGTCTTGACCTGAGAGAAAGGGAATGCTACTACTAACTTATCTCTTACAGGTGCTGTGGTGCAAAATAAAGGAATACAGCAGAGCCTCATCATTCAGGGCCAGCTCATCTCTATGGCTCTGGAAGTCCTTCAGTCACCTTCAAATTCTCCCCGAGGCCTGGATCTTCCCTGGTCGGGGTTCCAGCCACTCCACAGCCTGTCAACACTCGGCTTTGTCCATCTTCTTTAGTTTCACTCATACTAATTGGAGTAAAGTGGTATTTCATTGTGGTTTTAATTTTAATTTCCTGGATGCCTAGTTTTCTTGAGCACATTTTCATGTTTGTATTGGTCATTTGTCTCTTTTTGCAAAGTGTCTCTGTGGTCTTTTGACCATTTTAAAAAACTGAGTTTTCTTCTTATTGAGTTGTAAGTTCTTTACACATTTTGGACACAAGGCCTTTCTCAGATGTATGTATTTTGGATATCTTTCTCCCACTCTGTGGCTTGAGTTTTCATTTTTTAAATGGTATCTGGCAAAGAGCAGAAAATTTTAATTTTGATAAAGTCCAATTTATCAATTTTTTTCCTTTTATGATTGATGCTTTTTGTGTCCTGTGTTAAGAAATTTTTGCCCATGCCCAAGTTGCAAAAATTTTACCTTACTGCTTTTATTCTAGATGTTTTATAGTTTTCTCTTTTACTTTTATGCCTATAATCCACATCAAATGGACTTTTGTGGGGGGTCAGAAAGTACTGTAGTTCAATTTTTTAAATATGAATATCCAGTTTTTTCAGCAACAGCTGTTGAAAAGACTATTCTTTCCCCGTTGAATTACCTTCTCACCTTTATCAAAAATTAATTGATCATAGATGTGTGAGTCTATTTCTAGATTCTGTTCTGTTCTATTGATTTATATATCTGTTCTTATGCCAGTACCATACTGTATTGGTTACTGTAACTTTATAGTAAGTCTTAAAATAAGGAAGTACAAGCCCTTCAACTATGTTCATGTTTTTCAAAATTGTCCTGGCTATTCTAGATCCTTTGTATTATATGTTTATATAAATTTTAGACTCTGCTTGCCAATTTCTAGGAAAAAAGAGCCAACTGGGATTGTGTTAATCTACAAATCAGTTTAGGCTAGGAAGGGATATCTTAGCAGTCCATGAATATGGCATACATCTATCTCTGTAGTTATTTGGATCTTTCTATCTCTTCTTGGCAGTATTTTGCCATTTTCTACATGGAAGTCTTGCACAGATATTGTTAAATTTATCCCTATGTTATGTTTTTGATGCTATTACAAATGATATTTTAAAATTACTTTTTAAATATTTGTTGCTGGAATATAGAAATATAATTGATTTTTTGTATATTTACCTAGATACAATTATGGCATCTCCAAAAAATGATAGCTTTTCCTCTTCCTATTCTTCATGCTTTTTATTTCTTTTTCTTGTCTTATTTCATTGCTAAGACCTTCAGTACAGTGTTGAATGGAAGTTAAGAGTGGATGTCGTTACCTTGTTTCTGATCTTGGGGAGAAAATGTATTTCACCATTAAATTTTGCCATGTGTTGAGGTGATGATATAATTTTTCTCATTTATGCTGTTAAAGTGGTCAATTACATGATTTGATTTTTAATTTTGCAACAACACTGTATTCCCAGACAAATCCCACTTGGTCACGGTACCTTATCTTTTCTTATACATTGTCAGACTCAATCTGCTAATATTTTATTATGGATGTTTACATCTATATTCATGAGGGATATTGATCTGTAGTTTTCTTATGCCGTTGTCTGTTTGGTGTCTGTGTTATTTAAGGCTCATAAAACATGATGGAATATAACCCTGCCCTTTTTGTTTTCTCAAAGAGATAGTATCAGATGAGTATTATTTATCCTTTAAAATTTGATATAATTTGCCATCTGAGCTTAGAATTTTTTTGAGGGGAGGTTTTACATTATGAATTAAATCTTAAAATATATAGGGTATTCATACATGCCATTTCTTCTTGAGACAGTTTTTTCAAGAAATTTTTCCATTTTATCTAAGATATATACTTTGTTGGCATAAAAGTGTTCATTATATTCCCTTATTATCATTTTAATGTCTATAGGATCTGTAGTGCTATTCATGCTTTCATTTCTGATATTGATCATTTGTGGGTTTTTTCTTGATTAGTATTTCTAGGGCTTTATCAATTTCCTAAATCTTTTCAAAGAATCACTTGGGGTTTTGCTGATTTTCTCTATTATTTGTTTTCTATTTCATCAGTTAACTTTGAGTTTAACTTGCTCTTCTTGTTATAACTTCCTAATGTGGAAACTTAGATCATGATTTTGAACCTTTCTTCTTTTCTAATATAGGCTGTTAAAGCTATAAAATTTCCTCTCCATATTGTGTTAGCTGCATCCCAGAAATTTTGATGTGTTGTGTTTTCATATCATCCAGTTAGAAGTTATTTTCTACTTTCATTTGTGATTTCATCTTTGACTGATGGATTATTTAGATGTGTTTTTCATTTCCAAATATTTAGGGAGATAGTTTAGATATTTTATTATTATTGATTCTTAATTTAATTCTATGATAGTCAGAGACCATGTCTTGTAAAATTTCAAACTTTTTGACAAATTTTAAGACTTATTTAATTAACTAGCATAAGGTCTGATTTATAGAACATTCTGTGTGCATGTGAAAAAAAAAGAATATATATTCTGTAGAGGGTAGTGTTTTATAAATATTGATTAGGTGAGATTGATTGATAATGTTGTTAAAATCTATTTCCCTACTCTTTTAAAAAAAAAAGTCTATTTGTTCTATCGATTACTAGAAGAGGGTGCCCAAATTCATAGCACAACTGTGGATTTTTCTATTTCTCTCTTTCTTTCTGTCATTTTCTGCTTCATGTAGTTTAACATTCAGTTACTTAAGACAGAGATGCCTGCCGATGAATTATCTTTTTTGTTCCTATTTGAACATAGTCTTCATGAGGGCAGGGACGTTGTGTGTTCCGTACAGAACAGTGCCTGGTGCACAGCA
>CM052440.1:89934897-89950123 GCA_028533085.1 Varecia variegata
CAGGGAGAGCAGTGCTGGTCTCAAGTCACCCACGGGGTGCCCAGGCTGGATCGGTGTCTCTCCGCCTCAGGATTTGCCCTCCTCTCCTGGAGTCACCAGGCAAGCAGCACCTGAGAGGGTGGGTGGGTAGGGAGCTCGCAATCTGAGTACCCCTCAGTCTGCTGTAGATCCCCAAAAGGAGAGGTCCCATTCCCTGCAGATGCCTCCGGGTGTTGGCAATATTGTCTCTCTCGGCAGTGGCCGGTAGGCAAAGGGGGAGGGGAGAATGAAGCAATATGGCGCCTGCCGATCTGTTTGGGTCTGCGGACTGGGAGGTGCCCCGAGGGAGATGGGAGCCTGGTGCCCTGTCCACAAGAGGCTCACGGCTCACTGGCAGTGGCCGTCTCTGGGCTGGAGTGGGCAGGTCTCTCCGCTCAGGAGCCCACCCGCAGTCCAAAACGCAAGGGAGGGGAAATGTAGCTGCTCCACCTACCCTTGTTGCTGGTCTCCGAGCCTCTCTGGAGCCTTTCTCCTTCCAGTTCTCCTCCGCAGCTTCTTCGTGGAGTCTCCTGTAGTTTCAGGCACTCTCCCTTCCGACCCTCGTCTGATCTATGTTCGTCTGCCTGACTATTTTTCTCACTTTCTTCTAAAATCTGTCTTTCTTGCAGAGACACTCTGGCTGGCAGTTTTTCTTGTCCGCCATCTTGATTCTCATGTACTCTTTGATAGGACACACTGAGGAGGGTACATCGCTTCTGTGATGCTCTTTCCAAAAATGCGTAATCTCAATCTAATTATGAAAAAACATCAGACAAACCCAAATTGAGGGAACAACCTACAAAAGTAACTAATTAATGTTCTTCAAAAGTGCCAAAGTCACGACAGACAAGGAAACACTGAGGAGCTGCCGGAGACTGGAGGAGACGACGGGCACAAGATGACTAAGCACAGGGCACAAACTTGGCTTGGATCCTGGATCAGAAAAAGGGCATTGGAGGGAAAATATGAATAAAGACTGTAGTTTAGTACTGTTTTGTGTCAATGCTAATTTCTTAATTTTGACCACTCAACTCTGGTTACAGAGATGTTAATATTAGGGGATTTTGGGTGAAGGGTGCACAGGAATTCTCAGAACTATTTTTTTTTTTTTTGAGACAAAGTCTCGCTCTGTTGCCCGGGCTAGAGTGAGTGCCATGGCATCAGCCTAGCTCACAGCAACCTCAAACTCCTGGGCTTAAGCAATCCTACTGCCTCAGCCTCCCTAGTAGCTGGGACTACAGGCATGCGCCACCATGCCCAGCTAATTTTTTCTATATATATATATTTTTTAGTTGGCCAGATAATTTCTTTCTATTTTTAGTAGAGACGGGGTCTCGCTCTTGCTCAGGCTGGTCTCGAACTCCTGACCTTGAGCGATCCACCCACCTCAGCCTCCCAGAGTGCTAGGATTACAGGCGTGAGCCACCATGCCAGGCCTCTCAGAACTATTTTTGAAACTTTTCTGTAGGTCTAAAATTATCTCAAACTAGAAAGTTTTTTTTTTCGGTGTTGGGAACATTCCAAGTTTTCTCTTCTAGTTATTTTGAAATATACCATAGACCCCTGGGCAATACTGGTTTGAACTACATGGGTCCACTTATGTGAGGATTTTCTTCCACCTCTGCCACCCCGAGACAGCATGACCAACCTCTCCTCTTCCTCCTCCCCGTCAGCATACTCAACATGGAGACAATGAGGATGAAGACCTTTATGATGATCCGTTCCCACTTCATGAATAGTAAATGCATTTTCTCTTCCTTATGATTTTCTTAGTAATATTTTCTTTTCTCTAGCTTACTTCATGGTAAGAATACAGCATATAATGCATACAACATACAAAATAAGTATTCCTTGACTGTTTATGTTATCGGTAAGGCTTCCAGTCAACAGTAGGCTATTAGTTAAGTTTGGGGGGAGTCAAAGTTATGTGCAGATTTTTGACTGCTGACAGGGTCGGCGTCTGTAGCCTCCACATCATTTGAGGGTCAACTATGCTATAAATCCTTGTTAGCTATAGTGGTCCCACTGTGCTGTCTATTGAACACTAGAACTTATTCCTTCTATCTAACTGTATTTTTGTACCCAATGTTCCCAACACAAGTAAAGGATAAATGTTTGAGGTGATGGATACTCCAATTATCCTGATTTGATCATTACACATCATATGCATGTATCAAAAAAACCCTCATGTATCCCATAAATGTATACAACTATTATGTATCAATTTAAAAAGTTTCTTTAAAGAGAGGCAGAGTTTGTAGTTGTGAAGAAACTTCTAGTAAGGTCAGAGATAGTCACAGGAGTTTAGGCTGCTGGTGAGAGGGTGTGCTGTGGTTGTGATCTTTCTCTTCCTGCAGTGGCTGCCCCAGCAGAAGGACAGCTCCTTCTTTGGGAACAACAGTGAGGAGTTACCAAAAGAGGAGCTCTCATGAACACAGGGTGAGCGAGAGAGCTGTGCGATTAAAAAGACTCTCATTTTGGGTGTTAAGGCTGCACATGAAAAGGCAGATGTGTGATGAAGCTTCTGCAAGTCCCACAACTTCCAGCAGGCCAGGTGGGCAGTGGGAGAGGAGAGAAGACTAGGAGGGCAGGAAGGAAGAGGCAAGCGCACATCTGGAGACCACGAAGGCTAAATGACTAGGAAGAGCCTTTCAAGGCTGGGGAGCCGGTAGGAAGGCAAAGGATACTTGGTGAAAATGTGATTAAACTCATTTATAATTTTAAAAGTATAGATGATAACTTAGGGTTTTAAGTTAACTGTTTCTATTTTAGTATTCAAATCTTTTAAAGTCTTGCTTTAAATTGAATATTATGTTTTTATTTGGCAGCATAAAATGTTTATGTTTAATTATTGTACTAAAAGCTTCTGGTTTTAGTTTGTGAAAAAATATTTGACCCAAAAAGCACTCTAAGCTTAGTTAACTGCACCTTGCTTTTGTAACAATACACCCAAGGTCTTCTCACCATCCACCTCGTGGTGGCTTGCCCTAAGAGCAGGGAAAATTGTAGAAAATGGACAATTTCATGCATATTGGTTTTGCAAACCCACAACTAAAAAAGACAACAAATTATACAGATCAGGAGCCTGAGCAGAAAGGGGAGTTTATTGTCCATATAGTCATGGAAAATGTTCTGCTTTCTCAGCTTACGCAATTCTGCTGGCTCACACTGCTGAGGGCACAGAATCCTGAGGAAAGGAAGCCACGGGAAGTCCAGTCCTCTCTCCCTGGCATTGATGTCCCAGGAGGATGGAGCATGCACAGAATTCCCTTCTTCACGGGGGATTCTTGAGGCTAGGCTCTTCAACCCCTGAGATCCTAGAGAGGGTTTTCCCCCCAATAAGACAGGTACATCTATAGGCTGCTGATCCTCCCTCTAACCTCAGCAAAAAATGGGCCCAAAGAGAGAACAATCAAGAAACTCAAACCAGGACCCCCAATAAACAAAAATGGCTTGTTTTTTAAATCCAGAATAAAATAAATAATTCCTTGTGCCCATGGAATGCAGACAGGCTCCTGGTGATTTTGGAAGAATAGAATCTTATTCAAGAAATCTTCCAGTCCTTCAGCCAGCCAGGGTCTAGGCAGCACCTACAGCACACAGCCTGGAACAGCTGCCCAGGAGAATCACCAGAGGGCGAGTTTTGTTCACCAGAAACATTCAATACGAATTTCTTGGAGAAAAGTTTTCAGTGCTAGTGAAGGCTGACACACCGCAGGGAGCTTCCCCAACAGAGCCCACAGCAGAAGTCTTGAGACTTTCTTCCAGAATTAGAAGGTGAGATGGAAGGAAAACAGGAAGGGAACGGGGAGAGCATCGTGGCAGTGAGAAATCATGGGATGCAGAAAGAGAGAGAGCTGCAGTAGCTGACCTAGAACCAGTGTGGAATTTTGGAGGGAAATAACAACCAGAGAAGGTTCTAAGAAGCTCACTCTATGGTATCCTGTGCAAAACCCTTGCCGGGACCTCATTTAAAAAAAAAAAAAAAAAAAAAAGCCTACAGCATAATTCTTCACTATTCCTCTGGGCTTACGTTCCTTTGACTTCCACTCCGGGCAGAGACTGGACCTCAGGGGCCCTGGCAATTTACTAGGGTTACAAATGATGGCCTGTGAGGTTTCTTCCAAATCTAACATTTTGTGATTATATGCTTTCTAGACAACAAAGCTAGGACCACACACATAGATGAGGTGAAGATCGGGGACCTTTATTTGAATACTTAGAGCCTGGAAAGGGTGGGGATGTGTTGAGTGGTCTGAATTAGACCAGTGGCCGTCGGCACACCACGACATCATCACCTCCCCTCCATTGTTTGCTATTTGGATGTATAGATATCAATTTTTCTTTGACTTGGTCGTCCGCAGAGGATAATGGAAATTTACACACTGAAGCTTTAAGGCGTTGCTCAGCTTCCTTTGGAGAAGCGGATTCCTCTCTGCAGACGCCCTCCTGCTCCCGGTCCCATGTCTACCGCTGCTCAGCAGCTCCAGGGCTTGTCTGCCCACCTCCGTGTCTCCTGGGCGCTCTCTGTCTCTCTCTTTTTTATCACTTCACAAGCTGTTAAACATGAGAGAGACAAGTCTTACCACATTTTGTATTTTTGGCCCCTTTCCCTCGACTTAGAGATGAGTTCACACCCCTCACTGCAATTTAATGTTGAGTCATCTGTTCCTCTCACACCCTCCTTCCCAGACTTCCGGGCACTCCTGTGGCCGAGCAGCTTCCGCGGAGCCAGAGCAGGCCCAGGTGGTTTTACAGACTTCCCAGTAGTTACTGAGATGGAATTGAAGACGTGCTGGAAACACTGGAGGCCACAGAACACACAGAATCCAAGGCCCTGCCCTCCGCACGGGCGCTCCATTTGCACCCAGTCCGACCCAAGCCCTCCCACGGCTGCCCCCGTGATCCGCACGGCGGGTCTGTGAGGGGCCACGCTCAGCCGCGGCCTGCGCGCATTTGTTAAGAGGTGAGGGCTGTGCTGGCAGGAGAGGTAACTGTTCTTTTTATCATCCTTGTGGCACTTTCCTTGACCACGAAGGTTGCCGGAAGGCTCTCCATGAAAATCTAAAAATTTTCTCTCCAGGTAACAGAGGTAACAGGAAAAGACGCTGTTAAGCGTCCGGAGGGTGAAGCTCCGACCGCACAGCAGGAGCCCGTGGGCCCTGCAGGAGTGAGTCGGCCGCTGTGCGCCAGGGGCCGGGCGAGGCACCTACGCCCGCCCGGTGCTAAACCCTTTCTCCGTTCAGACACTCCTCCTTCAACAAATACGCATGAAGTGCCTTCCGGGTGCTGGGGACTGGAAAGGCAGCGGGACAAAGCACAGCCTCTGCTCCTGTGGAGCTAGCAGTCTGGTGGGAGAGCGTGATAAGCACATGACAGAGTACAGACCCAGTGGTAATCGCCACCAGACGGTGGGGATGCCCATACAGCGCCTTTGCACGGGAGCAGGTGCCCCCCCTGAGTGGCCCCGAGCCTGACAGGCAGGACTTGTGGGGTGAAGAGGCGCCCCGCCCCCCGCTACCCGGGGCTGCAGAACACAGGGCTGACTGTCGCCACCCCGCTGCCCCCACCTCCATGCCTGAGCGCTGGCGCTGAGCACCGGTTCTGCAGCTCGGGAGGTGCCTGGGACCAGACTGGCCAAGGCAGTCTGGGACAGATGTGGAGTCAGAGCTGGACTTGGGCTCAGAGCCTGCCATCGGAGCGAGCTGGAGCACATAAATTCAATAGTGAGCTCATTTTCTTTGCCTAAAAATGAAAAAGAAGAAAAAGACGATGATGATGATGATGATGATGATGTTGCCCAACTCACAGGGTTGTTTTGGGAATTCAGTGAGGAAATGCTTATAAAGCCCTGGGCACAGAGCACTCTCTTAATCAACATTAGTTCTTGTCGTTTCTAATACACTGAGACCTGATGGATGACGCAGGAAGGACACTCAGGCAAAGAACGGGGCCAGAGTGAAAAGGGAGTCTGACCTGCTAGGCTGGCGGTGTCCGTGGCAGCAGGCCCTGCCCACCTCTGCCAGCTGCTCGCCGGAGCCCAGGCCTGTCCAGGAAGAGAGGGAGCCCCAGGCCTGCCGTTTTTTCTTCCAAGACTGCTGTGAGTTCGATCCATCCCCTCCGGGTGCCCAGCACGAGCACACCGCCTGCATTCTTAAGGCTCCCACACAAGCAGTGAGCTCAGGTGGAGCTCCCTGGGCGAGGCCAAAGCTGCTAGGCCCGGAGCAGCCGGGCAGAGAGAGCGCAGGCCCGCCCTCCTCTTGGCCGCTGTGCCCTCGGTGTTGGTACTGGAAGGACTCCCTCCAGCCTCCTTCCCCCGCGTTTTTCTGAATTAAAAAGACAGAGAAAGACTCCAATGACACATCTACTGAGTGTGTATGTGCTTGTGTATGCCTCTGTGTGTGTGTGTCTGTGTGTTCCTATGTGTGTCTGAGTGTTTCTGTGTGTGCACACCTGAGTGTGTGTGCCTGTGTGTCTCTGCATGTGTCTGTGCATTTGTCTGAGTACATGTGTGTCTGTGCGTGTGTCTGTGTGTGTGTCTGTGCATTTGTCTGAGTACATGTGTGTCTGTGTGTGTGTGCATAGAAAGCACACATAGAAATGAGGTGGAAACCATTTAGTTGGATGTGCATTTTTCTCCAACAGTCCCAGGAGTGACTGTCCCTGGAGAGACGGTGCACTGACCACAGGTGTGCAGGGACAGCAGGCAGTGGTGGTTGGTGACGCCGAGCAGGCCCTGCAGCTCACCAGCCCGTCAGATCAGGGCCTTCCTGCTCCTTCTCGGTCTCTCCTTTCATCCACACTGTTAGGGAAACAGAAACCCAGGGAACCTCTGCCTCTCAGATCAAGAGTACATGGGTTTGGAAGTAATTACGGAACCTTTGGTTAAAAACTCGGTTTCATTCAGGTACAATAATCCGTAGGTTCCCAGCAAAGAAAATTCTGCTGTATAATAGTTTACAGGGCCAGTCTCCACCCTGGTCCCCGCCTCCCCTCTGGCACTGGGACAGACCTCTGCTGGGGCCCTGCTGCATCCGTGCTTTCCCTTTGTGAAATGCAGTGGGCCACCAGTTTGCTGGAAGTAAATACATAGGCTATGTATCAACACTGGAGCTCACCTGAAAACACCTGAGAGCCGATTCATCTTGCTCAGAGTTACAGATTTATTGAGCACATATTATACAGCCAAGCCCTGTGCTAGATGCAGGAGTCTAGCTGTGAGCCCAAACAGATGCAAAACAAGGACCAATATCATAATGTTTAGAGTCGTAGGCGAGCAACCAAGCAGTAGACAAGGGACAAAGAAATAGATGTGCAACCTCAAATTGTGCTAAATGCTGTGAAGGAAAAAGAACAGTGCCATTTGAGAAAGAACAATGGAGATCTACCTGACACTCTGTGGTCAGGGAAGACTTCTCTGAAGACCTGCAGAACAAGAAGACGTCGGGGGGTCCACGGATGTGGGGTGAGGTAGGTACACTTTAGGTAGAGGGAATGTTGCGTGCCAAGTCCCTGAGCTGGGACAGGGACATCTCTGAGGAACTGACACAAGGAGCTGGAGAAAGAGGGCGGGAGGTGACGTAAGGAGGAGCCGGCAGTGGCCAGGGGAGGCTGGGCTGGGCGCGGCCAGGCAAAGGAGTTTGGATTCACTGCAGATGCAATGGGAAGAGAACACAGGATTTTAAGCAGGAAAATGACCTGATTCCATCTGGGGTTTCAGAAGATAACGGTAGCTACTGTCTGGAGAATGGCTTGAAGAGGGACCTGAGGAGGGAGATTGGCGAGACAGTCACAAAATATCCAGAAAAGAGAGGGCAGTGACTGGGACGGGCGGGGGCAGTGAGGACGGAGAAGTGGATGGAGGTGAGATGATCTGGAGGTCGAATCCGCAGGATTTCATGAGGGCATGAACATGGGGTGTGTGCAGAGGGGCGCCTGTTTCTGGATGGAGCAAAGTGGGGGGTGAAGCTGCCTTCACCAACATGGATCTCCAGGGAGAAGCAGGTTTGTGGAAGGAAAGAAAGAAGAGGTTAGCTGTTGGGATGTGTCAAACCACAGGAAGAGGCGGAATCAAGGGAGGATTTTTTTTTTTTTTTTTTTTGTGGTAGTAAACATTGCATCCAACAGATGGAGAGACTGAAGAAGATGAGAGAGGAAACTGTAAAGGCAATGAAATTCCTCTGAGACTGAGAACAGCTGGGATGAGGATCTCCCCGCAGAGGGATCACGAGAGCGAAATCCCAGCCCACCGAGAATGCGGGTAACGGAGCAGCTGCACGCAGGTCTGCGCGTGGCGGCAGGAGACCCCGCCCACGGCCTCTGTTGTTTCACTGCAGCACGAAGCAAGGTCACCTGCTGAGAAGGGATGTGGACAGGTGGACGTTTGGAAAACACAAATAAGGTAAGAAATAATCATTTTGTAGAATGGTAAAGTCAGTTTACTAGAAGAATAGAAGGATTGTAGGCCAGTGCTGCGTATTCATCCGTATTGATAATTATGAATTTATAATGACAGTAGTCTTTCTTGTATTCTCCAGAAATAGTCTACTGAACTAAGAGAATGAAATGAGTTGATTTGCATAAAGTAGAACTGGGTCTGGCCTCTAGCAGTCACTCAACCTGTGTTAGCTGTTGTTATCGGACAGCTGTGCCTGAGTCAGGCAGGAGAAGGCAGGCGGCTGAGTACGCGAGCTCGTGCGATGAGGGGAGGGGGCGAGAAAGTTGAGGATGTTTACAAGAAAGAGGGGATGGGTGTATACATGCATAATGAGTGCAATGCGCACGGTCTAGGGGATGGACACGCTTGAAACTCTGACTCGGGGGGGGGGGGGCAAGGGCAATATACGTAACCTAAACTTTTGTACCCCCACGATATGCTGAAACAATAAAAAAATCATGTTGTAAAGTATAAATATGTACAAAAATAAATGAAAAATTTTTAAACATAAAAATAAAAGAAAGCAGTGATAATGACAGACTATGGAAGAGAACTTGAGTAAGAGGGTAGAACATAGAAGTGAGTGAGGTTAAATAGATTGGAAGGACTCTGTAAGTAGGATTTTGCTCATAGAAAAACCCGTCTTAAAATTCGCAGGGTATCTCAAGGGTCCCCAAGTATCCAAGGCAAACTTGAAAAACAAAAAGAACAAAATTCAATGTCTCAGGCTCCCTGATAGCTTCCTACAAAGCTACAGAAATCAGAACAGTGTGGTTCTGGCATAAAGGCAGACAAATAGTCCAATGGAACAGAATAGAGAGCCCAGAAATAAATCCTTGCATGTATGGCAAAATGATTCACAACAAGAGGCCAGGCCATTCAATGGGGAAAGAACAGTCTTTTTAACAAATTGTGCTGGGAAAACTGGATGTCCACATGAAAAAGAATGAAGTTGGACCCTAACCTTATACCATATACAAAAATTAACTCAAAATGGATCAAAGACCTAAACACAAGAGCTAAAATTATAAAAACACTTACAAGAAAACATAGGGGAAAAGCTCCACCACATTGGCTTTGGCAATAATTTCTCAGCTATGACACCAAAAGTACAGTTGACAAAAGAAAAAATAGATCACTTGGACTTCAGCAAAATTAAAAACTTTTGTGCACCAAAGGACACAAGTCTTTTAGCAGCCATGTCTCTGGCGAGAGATAAATATCCACAATGCATAGAGAACTCACACAACTCAACAGCATGGAACCAAATGACCCAGTTTACAAATGGGCAAAGGGCTTGAATAGGCGTTTCTCCAAAGAAGATACACAAATGGCCGATAAGCACTTGAAAAGATGCTCAGCATCACTGTCATTAGGGAAATGCAAATCAAAACCATAATAAGACACCACTTCATATCCCTTAGGGTGGCTATCAGTTAAAAACAAACAAACCAAATGGGAAATACCACGTGTTGGAGAGGATGTGGAGAAATCGGAACCCTTGTGCATTCACTCCTGGTGGGAATGGAGAATGGTGTGACTGCTCTGGAAAATGGTTTGATGGTTCTGCAACAGTTAAACTAGAGTTACCATATGGTTCAACAATCCCACTCCAAAGAACTGAAAGCAAGGACTCAAACAGATATTTGTGTGCCGATGTTCATAGCAGTGTTATTCCCAGTAGTCAAAAGGTAGAAAGAAACAACCCAGTGTCTGTAGGTGGATGAGTGGATAAGCGAAATGTGGTCTATCTATATAATAAATACCATTCAGCCTTTAAAAGGAAGGAAATTCTGACACATGATACAACATTGACAAACTTAAAAACGTTATACTAAAAAAGAATAAGCCAAACACTAAGGACAAGTATTGTTTGATTTCCATTTATATGAAGTGCCCAGAGTAGACAAACTCATAGCAACAGAAAGTAGAATGGGCTGGGCAGGGAGAAGGGGAGTGGTGTTTAATGGAGACAGAGTTTCAGTTTGGGATGATGGAAAAGTTCTGGAGACGGGTGATGGAAATGGTTGCACGACATTGACATTGTGAATGTACTTAAGTGGCACTGCACTGTACACTTAAAAATGGTTTAAATGGCAAGTTTTATGCATATTTTATCACAATTATATAAATGTACACACAGATATTTGATTGCAGTTAGAATCAGTAAGATAGTAAGCGCAAAAGGACAAGAGGTTGTAGCCAGAGGGTGGTGTATTTCGTTTTATTCTTTTGGAGGTTGAACAGCTCTAGCTCATCAGAGTCCAGCCTGTGACGGTGGCATCTGAGGCGAGCACAAGACAGTGCCTTGCGAGGGCAGGAGAGCAAGGTGCTGAGGCTGCAGGGGCAGCGAGCCTGCCAGTGAGGACGGCGCAGGGTGCTGAGGTCGGGAGGGCGGTGGAGGAGTGGGAGCCTCAGAGACACCAGAGTTTGCTTGAGGAGCGAGCTCACAGTCTGCAAGTGGCCATGTGCAAACCTCGGGGTAGACGGGCTGTAGGAGAATGAACAGCCTCCCTGGGAGGGGTGCAAGGAAAGTGGGGCCCCAGGAGAGAACCAGGCTCTGCCACGGGGAGGAGGTGATGTCGGGCAGAGAAAGGGTGCAGGGGCCCAGAAAGGTGGCCCTGCCATGCTGGTGGGTCATCTCCGAGGAGTCCACGTTTGTCTTGAGGTTGGACTCCCTCTCCTCAGCTCTGCCAATTTTCAATTTCAATTTCAATTTCGTCCCTCTTGGGACGAAAATTTATGCCAAAGATCTGCTTCATGACTGCTACCGAACACATTTCACAACCAATGATCACAGTGCAAACACAAAGGAAATCTTGGCAGAGCTACTATCAACTTGAAATTAACACAGCCTGGCCCCAGGGCCTGAGCCACGCCTCTGGGGCGGGCCCTAGACATGTTTCTCCTCCTGGTCCAGAGAGGGTGACGAGTCACTGCTGACACCTGCAGAGAGCACTGCCTGGAAGTTGGGGGTAAGTCAGGGCTGAATGAGCCCTTCTGCCAGGCACCCATTAAATCCTTAAGGGGACAGCAGGTCCTGTCTCTCAGGCCAAATGCTGTTCACACGGGCTCTGTCTGGTTTTACGGGTGAACCCACATGCTGCACACTCTAATTCATCAACCTGAATAATTAATCCAGCTCATATGAATAATTAAGGCTCAGTTGGGACCTATTGCTGAGAAATCCTACAGTCATTTGGCTTTTTCATGCAGTATGAAGGAAGGAACCAGAAGGTAGGTGGCAGAGTAGAAAATACTCACCCTTGCAGCCAACTGCAGTGGGAGCTAACTGAGACAATAGCCACCTGCCACCTCCCTGTTCAAACAACACAGTTCCACCTCCTTTTCGTTTTACAGGCCAGTCCTGGAGCTGGCTGTGTGGGGCTTCTGGCTTCCTGGATCCTGCTTGTGGCAAAATCATCTAATTCCAGAACATTCACTCTTTTCGAGGGGAGCCAAATTTTCTAGGGCTTTAATAAGAAAGAGATGGACTTTGGTAGTCTTTGGACAAAGGAGAAGACCTACTACGTGCCAGCACTGGGCAAGGCACTTCATATTCACTATTTGTTCCTTTAACTCACTCTTCTTGAACCATTTGGGAAGCAGATGGTACACTGGTATGCCCACACTCAGGGCCTTTGCACATGCCAGTCTCTCTCTTGAGCTGCTCTTAGCCACCACACAAATCCTCACTTATCTTCCCTCCACATTTCAGCTTAAGAGTCACTGAGGAAAGCCCCCACAAACCTCCAAGGCATAACAGGTTCCTCTGTTGTATGTGTGCCTGCTTGGACAGGGACCCCAGTTGTAATTAAACACTGCATGGTGTGTCCCTCCAGCGAGAACACGGGCTCCTTCAGGGTCAGGGGCCTCGTCCGCCTTGTTATGAACTGCAGGGCCCACACAGAGCAGCTGCCCTACACCCGCTTATGATGAATGCTTGATTGCAGGCAGGAAGGAGGGTCTAAACCCACATCTCTCAGGCTCCAAAACCTAGGCACGTTTAACCACACCAAACTGTGCAGAAGGAAGAGAGGAGAAGGAGGAGGAAGGACTTCTGAGGTCATGATCACAGCCATAGGACAGCCTTATATAAACTCAGTGTCTGGAAGCTGTGAGGAGATGACGTGGCAGAGCAAGGGCTCTCCTAACACACCTGCCCTGCCTCCAAGTCCAGTCGTCAGGGAGGTTGGTTTCTAGCAGGTCACTTAGTCCAGAGGCAAAGCCTGTCACTTCATCATAGCTTTGCTAAGACAATTCATGATTCATACTCAACACTGTATTAAGGGTGAACGTCTGGGTAGGATGGGGTTTCACCTTTATCGTGACATTGCATCCCCAATCCTTCCCTGCCCAGAGGCTGAGCACCAAAATCCTACCGTCGGAGCCTCTTCCTTTGTGTCTGAGATTGTCATCCCTGACAAAGGCTCTAATACCTAGGGAGGGATGACTGCCTGTACTATAGTCGGACTCCTGAGTGTCAGGGTAAATAAACAGTGTGACAGCAGAGAGCGCTGAGGTGATGGGCAGTGAGGAGGCTCTGATGACAAGTGACTCTGGTGTGAGTGCGTATGTGTGGGGACGTGGGGGGCAGACAGCACCTCAGCACGCCCTGGGGAGGA
This sequence comes from Varecia variegata, assembly GCA_028533085.1. Lineage (NCBI taxonomy): Eukaryota > Metazoa > Chordata > Mammalia > Primates > Lemuridae > Varecia > Varecia variegata. The sequence goes on from CM052440.1 coordinate 89,947,978, forward strand.
ACAACGGCCCGGTCGGCATCTCCTGGGGAGGCTGCAAGGCTGTACGGTGCCCGGGGCCTTTCTTCCCTGTGTTTGAACAGGGACGAACAAGAGCTGGTTAAATTCAAACTGTCCTTTATTCACTTTCTTCACCCTGTTTCTCCCCGTCCTGTTCCTGGAACGCATTTCTCAGATGCGTGCTGCTTTATCCTGAAGACACAAGATAAAACCTCACTGGTCTGACCAATGGTGCACCCGGCTTACGGCTGCCAAACCAGAGCAAGGATGCCCATGGCAGGGCAAGGGTTGTTCCAACCTCAGAAACAAATAGGCCCCTCGCACCCATTTTTTCAGCTTCCCTCTGAAACTAGTTGTAGATATGCAAACTGTGAATCATTCTAACCCTTGCTATACTCATTTAGAAATATAAATGTGCGTTTATAAATATGAACAGCTCATTTCATCTTTAAGGAATTAAATGTAATTGTTCCAGACCAAACTCTAATACAAATTGCACTAAAAATAGATATCTGGTAACAGAACCTATCATTTATTTGCCATATTTTCTAGACACTGTGCTAACAGTTTTGCATCCCTTATTTCATTTAATTCCCATAACAACCCTGAGAAGTAGTTATTATCATCCCTGTTTCCAACTGATAAACGTGGCTCAGAGAGGTCATGTGATTGGCTTAGAGTCACCTGGCCATTCAGTGGTGTAGCCAGGATTTGAACTCAGGTCAGTGTGACTCCAGAGACCGTACAGTGACTGTGCTCTGCTGTCACCTTTCTGATTTATCATAGCAACTTTGACACGTTTTAACACATAAAAGAGAAGAATTGTAGTAATAACCACTTCATTACTAAAGTACAACAATGATTAACAGCAAGTAACAACAGAGCAGCACTTGAACCTACTCTAGCTGAGATAGTCGGGAAAGAGCATGGCAGTGCTAAATCAGGGGTGCCAGTGCTAACTCAGGGTTCGCAGAGCGGCCTGAAGACTTCGCTATGAGAAGGAAGCCGCTGGGCTCTGGGAAGCGGGGGCTGTGCTCCCGCAGACCCACCTGGACCAGCGGAGCGCAGGCCCCGCCCTGTGTCCATTTCTCAAACTGATTAGCAAGACAGTAAAGTCAGCGATGACGATGACGTCTACTCAAGCTTCTTAGATGTGTTTTTTTTTTTTTTTTTTTTGAGACAGAGTCTTGCTCTGTTGCCCAGGCTAGAGTGCCGTGGTGTCAGCCTAGCTCACAGCAACCTCCAACTCCTGGGTTCGAGCAATCCTTCTGCCTCAGCCTCCCTAGTAGCTGGGACTACAGGCATGTGCCACCATGCCCGGCTAATTTTTTATATATATATATATACACATATATATATCTTTAGCTGTCCAGATAATTTCTTTCTATTTTTAGTAGAGACAGGGTCTCGCTCTTGCTCAGGCTGGTCTCGAATTCCTGACCTCGAGCAAGCCTCCCGCCTCGGCCTCCCAGAGTGCTAGGATTACAGGCGTGAGCCACTGCACCTGGCCAGTCAAGCTTCTTAGATGTTTATAGAAGATTTGTGACATGTTTATAGAAGATTTGTGAACACTTCTTAGAGATGTTCCTGTCAATTCATCTCCAAAACTGACTTCTACCTCACTGCGACAGAGCCAGCCACATGGAATGGGTTATGCGGGCTCGGGGCTCTGAGAGACAGACAGACAGACAGAGGCTGAGGGAGGCCCGAGTTTATAAACGAAACGTGTGAAGTACCGAAGGTGCTGGAGATCGGGCACCCACTCCTGGTCACGCAACACGGTGGCTGGAGGATGTCGGGGCAGTGGTTTGGGGGCCGTGGGCTTGGAGAGGGCTGCGAGCCCCAGTGTGAATTCCAGGAGCAGGTGCCTGTCGGGAGAAAGGCAGGGTATTGGGGGCCACACAGGACAAGGTAGATTCAGGAAAGGACCCCGTGTCCCTGCCATGAGGTGTCTGGATGTTCCAGCAAACTCAGACTGCAGCGCAACATGGCGGGGGCTGGAGCAGAGGCAGCCGCTCCCGGACCACATGGCTCCTGGACACCCAGCCCACCTGCGGGGCAGCGGAGCTCCTGATGGGTGGCTGCTGCCTGCTGGACGAGTGGGAACTTCCAGACCTCAACTTCCACCTTGCTTCTGACGAGCCCAGAC
>CM052440.1:89950223-90094879 GCA_028533085.1 Varecia variegata
CCTCCCCCCCCCCCCTGCCTCGGGACTACTGGAGATGAAGCTGAGCCAGATTCCCAGGGACAGGAAAGACTCCTGTGGGAAAAGGCATGAGCCTGTCCAAGCCACAGCGATGCGCTCGCTCAGTGCGTGCTTGTGTGGCACCTTCCGTGTGCAGAGTCTCTCCAGGGGCTGGAGCGCGGGTGGGGAGCCAGGCACGCTAGGTCTCCGCTCTTGTCTCATCAGATCCAAGGGGCCCTGAAGGAGCTCCTGGACTTCCACACTGCTTGGCTCTTGCTTGGATGCCAATCACACACCAGAGTTGACCTCGAAAGAAAGAAGTTTCTGGGCCACACAACTCTGACTCCCAAATCTGAGCAGGGAGTGCAGGCCAGACTGTGGGACAAAGGCCACACAGGTGGGTGTGTCCTGCCACAACAGCCAGGGACGGGGTGTAAAGCTCGGACTCTCCAAGTTGACTGAGGCTAACAAGAGACTGAAATAGAGCCTCTTTCGACAATGGCTAAAGAACCTTCCAGTGCCCCACCAGGTAGTCAGTCCTTACCACACCTTCTCACCGTCCTTGTTTAACTGGAATTACTTTTATTCTAGCTTTTTCCATCTTCCCTGTCTCCTCCACCTTCTCCTCTTCCTCGTTCATACCATGTTTTTGTGGGTTTTTTACACTCGAGCCAATGTCTGTTCAGGACTGCCACAGCATCTCATATGTCCCCGTGCACTCGGTGCCTTGTGCCACAGTGCTTGCATACAGTAGGTGCTCAAGAGAAGTCACTCCTCTTCTTCTCTCTTCCTGCCCCTGTCAAGGGCCCTCCTTGGCTTCTCAGGCCTGGATGGGTGACAACATCATGTCACAGCAATGCTTATGCCTCAAGGGCTACATCGTCACTGTCACCTGTCTACCCAAACCCTCAGAGGACTAATTTCATGGATATTATCACAGACAGGTCTCCCCCGACAGCAGTCTCCTGGACTGACTCAGTCAAGTCAACCCCATCTATGAAATGAAAAAAACACATCGGGTGGGGGGAGTGTAAGGAAGACTGTTTTCAATGAGCCCAAATTGCAAGTCACTGGGGAACTTTTCAAGCCAATCATCAAGGGTTCCGGAGTGTTCTGAAAGCCCGGGTTCACACGGTGTCTGTTTCCACTGAAACACATTAGCAGCTGAAGTCAGCAAAGATCAAACCCGCTGTCCGGGTTGTGTGGAATGCCAGAGGGATACCTAGTCATTAAGCTCCTTTTGAGTGAAAGAAAACAAACTGTGTTGGAAAATAGAAGTCTGTTTTTGAAACCGCAAAAATGAGGTCCATTCCCCATCCTGCAGTAGTCCTGCACCTGGGACTTGCAGGCTCTGTCACCATCACACGTGCTGTCTCTCTGCAGAAGAAAAGAGTGTCAGCATAAAGAAGCTCATATTCTAGAACTGATACTGTTATGATCAGCCGCTTCAAAGATTATTGCCAATCCTGGCACAGTGCTTTGCTTTATCAATAAAGGGGACTAGAATGATAACCCAAAATACATAAAACAGAGAATTAAGATTGGGCCTTTATGGGCTGTCATGGACTGATTGCAATAATGGTCTCCAGATTTGTTGACACCTCCCTGTCTCCATGTCCCTGGGTAGTATCTTACCACGTTGACACTGAACTGGGCTACTGGGCTGGCTTAAGCCAATGGGACGACACAAAGGTGATGCAAACAGACTTGAAAAGCACTTGTACATGGGGGTTCGCCCTCTAACTGCTCTAGGAACCATGACCTGGGCTGGCCAGGTGGAGGATGAGCGATCACATGGAGCAGAAAGGACGAGCTGTCGCAGCTGAGCTCTCCTGCCCCAGCTATTCCTCAGTGAGCCCAGCCAAGGTCAGCCAAGCCTGGCCCCAAATAGCGGAACCACCCAGTGAAGCCCAATCCACATTGCAAGCCCACAGAACCAGGAGCTAAATTAACAGCTCTTCAGCCATCAAGTTTGGAGCTTGTGTTATGTAGCAAAAGCTAACTGATACAACAGCCAGTTTCCTGCAAATACAAAGAACTCCTACCTATCTTTCTCGTACAAAGAACCCTTAAAAATTAATAAGGAACTTTATTCTACAAATACATTCTCATTCACAAGCATTTTTATATGTCAGTTTTATCCTTGGCTTCATACTTTGCAATGGAAAAATATTTGAAATCATCTCTCTTTCCATCAACAGAGGCCTAACTATATTCACATACATTGCTGATGGGATACAAACTGGTATGACCTGCATGGAAGGAAATTTGGCAATATCTACCAAATTATAAATTAATCTACTCCTAGACCCAAAAATCCACTTTGAGGGAATTGTCATACAGATATACCTACATATGTATTGTGAAAAGGTCATTCACTGAAGTACTATTTGTACAATCAAACAATTATAACAGAGCATTGGAAACACACATCTATCAATAGGAACCCGGGCAGGGCACATCCACAGTGAAGCATTGTGCAGGTGCCAACCAAGAATGAGAGAGCTCTTTAGGAACAGACAGTTAAGGATCCTCAGCATGGCTGAAGGAAAAACAGCAAGGTGTAGAGAAGTGTGCACAGTATGATGACTTTTATGTAAGAAAGTGGAGAATGAGAAATATATTTTCACGTATGCTTATGTTTGCATAAAAACTCTTGATCTATGAATAAGAAATTAGTAAAAGTGGTTACTTGGGTGGGGGTAGGGAGTTCTGGGAAATGGGCAGATGGTTGACAGGAGGGGGAAGGAGAATTTTTACTATAAACCTTTTTATTCCAATCGTGTCTTTGCTGCCCTCGTCATTCTACTAAAACTGCTCTTGTTCAGGTGGACAGTGACTTGGCTGTGCTCAAATCCAGTGTCTTTTTCTCCAACTTCATGGTACATGATGATGAGGAGCGTCTGACATGTTGATCCTTCACTGCTCCTTGACACACTGTCTTCATTGGGCTTTCCTCATGCTCCCTGGCCCTCCTCACTGCTCTCCTCACTGGACCAATTCATGGACTAGTATGTTGAAATATGTGAGAGTTTTACCTATTTTCAAAATTAAATTAAATGGGAAAAAATAGAAAGTTTTATGGGGAAATAAAAGGAAAAGTGTATCTTAGCTAAATAAATGCACTTAGATAAAAAGAATGAGATAACTCTATGAATAATCTTCAGTCAAATCAGTAAGTGAAAAGCCAGATGACAAAGTATGCTAGCTTAAAAAAATTATATTCATATATTTTCCTGGAGTGTTACCCAGGAAATCGGTAATGATGGCTGTCCCTAGGTAAGGGAACTGGGTGGCTAGGGGACCAGGGTGGGCAGAAACTAGCTTTTCAATGAGCAACCCTTGCACTCCTTGAATTTTGTACCACGTATGAATACAAACAATATCTGTCCAAAAACTAAAATCATAATAAAAGATTGCCGTTTGGAAGTCATACTCCAAAATTAATACTTAATTGATTAGAAATGAGATGTGCAAATTCTCTTACTTCAGAAAGAATGGATCTCAAGACTCAGAAGTAAGACCTGTCTGGCATGTCGAGGTGTCCAGGAAGCGCTGCAGAAGCAAACTTGTTCAGTGTCCGTAAGTACCAGCGGGTGGGGAGCAAATCTTGACTACAGCCCCATCTGAACATTTCAGTCCAATTGTGTATGGGCAAGGCCATGCTGACTCAGCAGATGTCATAGCTTACATTGGTGAAGTGGGTCTATTGTCTCTTCATTAAACTCAGAGGTTTCCAATACATTCATTGCCTGTGTCATGTTTTTACTTGTCCACAAGGGGAGAAAAAGCACAGTATAGTCACTTTTTTTTTTTTACTGCTAATTTATTGAATTTTTATAATGTGGAAATGCCTTCTATGAAAACTCCAAAGTCTGGTACCAGTGATATTTCCAGTGATGTTAATCTAATTAATTCCCTCTCTTACAATTTCAATATTGACAGAGCCAGGTTTAGATCCTTATTTGACTTTTCCCACTTGCAGGGAGTGAATGCGCTGGCTGGCTGTGACTATTAAGTACTTTGATTTGGGGCTGGCTGTTTCTATTGTAAATAAATAAATGGGCAGCCAGTATGATGTTTGGGCATCTGCCTCCGGATTGTTCCATGTGAGCGTGCCCACGGAGACAGGCCTGCTCTCAAGGGCGCCATGTGTAAGACCAAGAGCATCCCCTTGGCCTGTGGCAAATTCACCATCCTTGGCCACCTCCCCTTCACCCCCATCCTCACCTCTGCCCCCAAAACAGACAGGAGTGCATAACAGAAAGCCTAATGCTTTGCCCAGAAGCTAATAAAACTGATCTTATTTAAGACAGGATATGCTGCACGCACACTGGCCAAGCCCTTTAGCCATTCACACCTTTTGATTAGAGGCAACACTAACAAGGTTGAGCAGATCATATATTAATATTTTTGAAGTGGTTCTCATAAATATACACATCTATAGCTTCAAGATATATTATTATTGACTATGAATGCTAAATTATACAGACTACAGTGGAATTCTCTTAGTTATTGTCTAAAAACGTTATTTGTTTGGTATTTGCATAAAGAAATATTGAATGGATATACCAGAAACTAGTCAATATTGCTGAGGGGTGGGGTACATGGGGACAGGAATAGGAGTAAAACTTTCTGCTGAAAACCTTTTAAATCATTTTAATTTTTGGACCACAGGAATATATCACCCATTCAAATTTTTATAAAAGCAACATTTGTATCTATACGGAGCCGTGTTCCTGTTGGAAGGTTTTTGCATGAAGGTACAGGCATGCCACATTTTTGGTTTTCTCTGGGCCCCTGCAAAGGATAAAATCAGATCCTTCCATCGACTAGGGGTTTGCAGGGCTTATGCATAACTACCATGTTTTCAAGTTTCTGCATTTGATGCTTTGACATGTCAGGGATGTGCTCTCCCAGGACCACCCCTAAGAGTTAGCCAGTCCTTAGAGATAGCAAAGCACCCAGCTGCTGGCTTGCCCTGCACATGCAAACAACCAACCCAGAGCCCACACCCCAACCACCTCCTTTACCGAGCTCTCATACTCTGGGAGACTATCCACCTGCCCTGATCACCCCAGGACCAGGTCCCAGACAACTAGGGACAGTCCTACATCCCAGAGCCCGCTGAAATGATTCAAACTGGCCAATCCTAAACCTGTTTACCTGCCTCTTCTATTCCTTCCTGCACAAACCACAACAGAGGCTGGTGCTACGTTTTGCCTTCTTCCTCTGTCTCCTGACCTGCCCTGGCACTTCCTGAGTGACTTCCACAGCATGGCATGCCCCTCCTCTTGTGATCTGGTGGTGTAACAACTGTCTTTTCAATGGCAGTGGCCGCCTCATCTGTTGGCCTTGCCATACCTGAGTAATAAAATCTACATTTTAAAACCTTGAGCCTAGAGTGGAATATTGGTTTGCAGGAGGCACCGTGGACATGAGACAGAAGTTTCAGATGCAATAAAAATGCTTATAATTTGGCAGAATACTCTTAAATGAAAGCTAAGAACGTGTTCTATCCCAAGGAAGAGACTGTGGTGATGGTTAGGACACGTCGCTCAGGGCAGTTTGGCTGCCAACACCTCTGCATATATTTCTATTAATAAATGTTATATCCAGGAGAACTTTGTGTTTACTAATGAGCCCACAGTCTGCTCAGTTACCAGGTAGCTCCTGCTTGTCTGCCCCCACAGTGAGGGCAGGTGCTGGACAGTGTGTCATCAGAGGGTGGGTCTACGGAATGTTTACCCTGCGAATTTTTCACGTTAGCAAGCCTCATATGTAAAATCCAGCATTTATTAACATAACAGACAAAGAAGAAACTTCAATAATGTTTGCTGAAGGTTCTTTTCAAAAAGGATATTTAGGTGACTTAAATGATTTGATTTGCCAAAAAGAATTGGTTTAATTGCACCCCACTTTGCAGGGGCCTGTCTAATATAGTAAACAAGGCTCATGACAGTAGCTGTCACCCAACTGTCAGTAATAAAAGGGAGTGTCCAGGCCACTGCTACCAGGGGTCTCTGGTTGCCAGGGCAGCAGGAGGGACATGAGACCAAATAAGGAGAAGCAGATCCCTGGAGGAATATGTGGCCGGAGTGAAAATTCACGTGTGAACCTGGACTACTCTGCTGTTGATTCTCTGACAGTTTAGAGGCTGGAAATTCTTCATTCTTTTACTTGGTCAAGTTCCTTCTTTTTTCTGTTTGCCAACACTTCAAAATTGGGATATTTCACCTAAAAATCAGATTTCTAGCTTCTATCAAAAAAGCAGGAGACCTGGTCACACCGGGTCCACACTTCCAGGCAAAACAATCCGGTAAACCGGGCAGCAGTGGCTGCTCCCTTCACGCGGTGCCTTAGCTCTCGCGCTTGCCACAGGCCCCACCACTCCGCACTGTCTTCCCACAGGGATGCTCAGTGCCACTAACTACGTATCATTGCACTTAAAGAAATATTTATTTGTATTATGACTCTTTCAAATATGGGAACATGAACACTGGGCTTAGAAGACCAGGTTTTTCTAAGAAAGAACAGAAGCCAGAGACTACTGATATATTTAACAGGACAACAAATGTCCACACATCTGACCCCAACTTGAGAGTCCTCGTTGTACGCTGAGTGGGGATAGCGCAGATCCTTCAGTAAAGGCTGAGAGGGCGACTTGGGGAGTCAAACTCAGGTCTTAGCAGAAAAATACAACCTGAGCAAAGGAAGCTGCCATCGCGGTGGCTGTAGGGCTGGCGAGAACGTGGACAGTGAGGACAATCCACAAATCAGTCATTGAAAGGTAGATGGGAATTAATTGAACATGTTGATCAACTCTAACCTTAACTGCTGAGCAAGAAGCTTTATCCTTGTACAGAAATGAATTTGACTCTGGTCAATTTGGCAACTGGTCAGCTCCGGTCAGCCACCTACTAGCCTATTTGAAATCAGGATTAAACTGAGCACAGCTGCACGGCAGAAGGGGAAATGCAAAATCCACAGAAATCCCACATGCTTTGCAGCTGGATCATCAAAGAGGCTTCCTGTGGCTGCCAAAGAGGAAACTGGAGAAGAGGGGAAACGCTAAGTCAAAAACAAAACAAAACCAAAAACCAGGCTGTTTTTCCTTTTTTCAATCTGAACAGATCGTTCGCTAGGGTGAGACACAACACATCTCCTGAACTACCACCTTACAAGGCGAGCACAGCGGCCCAGCCCCAGGGGTCAGCGTTTGGTTTCTACCCCTGCCCTGGGCAGGGGCAAAAAGAACCACACCTTTACACATAAGCATCTTAAAGAGACCAAAGTAGAGTGACAGATTTTATTTAATTAAAATAGATTAAAAAGACTGTGTAAAAGAATTAGAATTCTCAATAATTTACTATTATTTACATTAGCAAATGTTGGTCATTAGTAAAACTGAGGAGAGAGGCTCACAGAACCCAGACCCACCCCGGGGGACAGTGGAGCCTCAGTTTCCCTCTAGACTCCCATCCTTTCAGGGTCGCTGTGGCTGCAGCACCGGGCACCCAGCCTGAGCCAGGAGATGCCCGCGGGCCTCATTCCCTCTTGAGGACAATCGTCACCTCTTGGTCCTAGCTCAGGTGGGCACCGATCTCACTGACTTCCGCTCTCCCTGCAGCCGGCACTCCCTGTTTGAGCTTGACCTTCTGGGTTGACCCAAACCAGTTTCCAGATGGAAGATGCAAAGCAAAATAGAAAGGCCTTGAATCCTGCTTCCCAGGGAATCCTGTGTCGTCCAGAGCGTGGCAGCTCGCCAAAATCCCCCTTGAAACGTTTTGTGCGTTGGACGTGTGAAGGAATGGGGAGGAGCTGGGTGGTCAGCGGCCCTGGGCCCCCTGGAGGCAGTGACAGCGAAAGCAGAGCCCGGCAGGGCCCGTCCCCACCCTGGCAGCACCGAGTGCAGGGAGCAAGGCCCAGGGACAGAGGAGCAAGCTGGTGCAGTCACATGGAGAGAGAAGACCTTGCCGAGCACAGGCCCCATGACCTCTGTGACCCGACCCCTAGTCCCTGCAGACCTTGTGGTCAGCCGGAGCCACCAGAAGCCCCCACTCCACTTGCAGGACACCCAGCTTGTGCGTGTGGATGGCCAGTGGGGCCTGGGACCTCCAGGAGGTCCCGGGCGGGGCCAGGGCGGTGGCCAGCGCCAGAGCTGCAGTTGGGCTGAGGTGCGGGAGGCCCCACGGGGAGGCTCAGTCCAAAATGTCCGTCTCGAAGGGGACCAGGTGGTAATAGGACAGGTTGGTGACGTACGCTGCTGGGTCGTCCCCGTCCTCCAGCTCTGAGGGGAACTCGCTGCCGTTCTCAAACCTGGAATTGGAAAGAACAGAGGTGAGGGCCAGCTCATCGACCCCAGCTGACTTGGGGAGAGACGGGGCAGGAGGCGGTTGGTGGGAGGCGCCGAGGGATCGACGCCAACCCCCCCGTGGGAGCCCAGCAGGCCCGTGGTGCGGGCTGTCGGCGCCCACGAGGGCGGGTGCGAGGAGCCATGGGTACGAATCAGCTGGTGAAACGGATCCTACACGGCGACCGCCAGAGCTCCCGGCTGAGACTGCCCTGGAGACTGCAGTCCGCGCTTGGCCTCCATTCACTCCGTTACGGAGCCACCACCCTCCTTCTCCTGCCGTGTGCCAAGCCCTGGCATCAGCGGCGGGCGCGGCGGGCAGGGCCTGTCCTCAGGGAGCGGGCAGCACAGACAGCACAGAGACAGGTGAGAGGAGCCTGCGAGGCCTGTGGAGGTGACGGGGACGGTGGGGGTGGGGGCAGGGCAGGGGGGCCGTGGTTGATTCGGGCTCTGTGTTGGAATGTGGGGTGCTCACGTGGGGCGCGGGGAGCTGAGGGAAGAGTGTGTGCCGGGTGTAAGGGACAGGAAAGCCTCCTGGCGTGGACTCTCTGTGAGCTGGAGCTGCCTCCACTCCCCGTCCACCCAGACGCCGCCTCCTAGGCTGGAAAAAGAGACTCCGAAGTTTTAAAAATACAGAACTGAGAAAAAAATCCTAAGAAGGACATTCCCTCCAGGAAGGGAAACGAGAGGTGTTGCTGTGCTATTTCCATTCTCCCCAGCCTACGAGGCAGCCGAGCCGCGGCAGGCCATGTGGACGCGTGGGCAGTGGCAGGCCGCCTCCCCCCGCTGTCCCAGGAGCCCACCCCACACACGGCGTCCCTGTGTCAGTCCCCAGTGCCTCGCCCAGCGGACAGCTGTAAGACTTCATTGTATCTGGGCAGCTTTGGGGTGACCAGACCACGCAGCCCCAGGCCTCTGGCTTGGAGACGCTGCAGCACAGTGGCGTTGGGTGGAGACGTGTCCCCCACAGAGTACGTTGTACAGAATCCCGCTGACCTCAAACAGCGGGGCTGTGATGAGAGCTTTAAAACGTTTGAAAAGAACAGGCTGAAAAGGTGGGCTTTCCTCACACAGCCGCGAGGCCTGGCTCTTGGTGCCCAGCTCCTGCCTCAGCCTCCCTGTGGCCCACCACCCTGGGGGCATGAGGCCGGGCCTAGCTGTGGACAGGAAACCGGGCAGCCGTGGCTCATGAGGCAGTCGAGGATCACAGAGATGAGAGCAACTCTCCAACTGCGTCGTAATGAATTAAATCTCTTCCCCGAAACCAGGGCTGGACCGAAACCCAAGACAGAGTCCTGGGCATGTGCGCAGGGCTCAAGCCAGGTGAGGCGCAGGGCAGCAGCGACGGCCTAGACAGCGTCCCACCACCTGACCTGCCCTCCCCACCCAGGTCAGAGGACGACCCCGAGGACATGAGGAGAGCTGGGATGCTTGGGAAAAATAAGTCACGGGTCTGAGGCCTGGATCCACCTGCCCTCCACACCCCCAGCAGAACTACCAAATGCCTCAGCCCTGGTGACCTCCTGGAGCTAGGCATCCCTTTAGCTAACTAGGAATGCCACCAGCAGAGGCCCAGCTGTCCCCACCGATCCCATGCCCACTGGGCACACCCGCTCCCTGAGTGCAGTCGAGTCTGTGGTCCTGGGCACTGGTGCCCACTCGACCCTGGGCCAGAGTGAGGGCTACCCGCTGTGGCCCCGTCATGCCAGCCCTGCCACCGGCCTGCTCTGGATTCACAGGCCCGGGGCAGACGGAGCCCTGAGTGCCTCTGTGGTGGCCGCGGTGGGGGGTGAGGCCTCCAGCTCCACAAATGGCATCTCTCCATGACCTCCAGCCCGGTCACCCACCCGGCCTGCCTGACAGCCGGTGGAGGGTTGAAACAGACGGCTCCCGAGAGACGCAGCTGTGCTAGACCATCTGCTGAGCTCCGTGGCCCCAGAGCAGGCGGCCAGAGAGACGCCCGGCGAGCCTGAGTCCGAAACTGCCTCTAAACGCCCCCCCTGAGCAGCTTGGAGGTGCACGCTGCTTCCTCAGGCTTTCCTGGGATCACAGAGATGTTCGCTGGTCTCTCCCTCGGGAACCGGGCATCCTGGAGCAGGTGGCCGCCTATTCGAGATTTGTCCTTCCTGTCCAGACAGAGCCCTGGGCAGCCGGGAAAGCCACACTTCTACCCTTTCTCCTCAGCTCAAAACTGCTCACAGTTGAAGCCACTGCTGACATCTGGCCCCGTTCCAGGGTGCTAAGGGCCTCTCAGGGACAGACAGAGTCCCCCTGGGGACCATGGCAGAGTCAGAGCTAGGACCTGCCCAACTGGGATGAGGAGGGGCGTCTATCTGTCTTCTCCACCAAACACTGCCTGGCTAGTAACACCCCCCAAGCTAACGGACCCTCCTTCCTCCCTCCGTGAATATACACAGCCTTGCACCCCACGGCACCAGCCCTGGCAGCACGAGCCCCACAGGTGCCGAACGCACGAGCCGTACGTGTGGGAGCGACACCGCGTGGGGCGAGGCAGGGTGCGGGGCAGGCAGGGGGCCTTTGCCCTGGCCTGCGGCACAGCCTCTCCAGCAGCCCGTGACACCTCCATCGCGAAGGGCTCTTCCACCATCACCCAAGAGACACCCTGAGAACTGAGAAAGTGGGGGCTGCTGGCCGGTGCCAGTCCCACAAGCCTGACAGGGGTCCCCGTGCTCAGTCACAGAGCAGGGGCCCAGCAGAGGAGGCTCATCCTGGGGTCGCACTGTCTCCTGCGGCCAATGGCCCAGAGGTGGGTCTTGGCACGTGTGCCCGGCCTTGTCCTAGTTTTCCTCTGCGACTGTGGCAGGCTAACAAGTGGGTGGACTGGACCTGAGCCGTCGCTGGGCTGTGCCGCTCCTGGGCCCACGGCAAGACTGCAGCCGCAGCTGCCTCTGCAGGGGCTCCCGGGCCAGCGTTTTACATTCATCATCTGTGGTCTTCGAAGTGGCCCACCCTGGGAGAGCAGAATGGTCCCCCTTGAGGGTAAGAGAAGCTAGGAGAGGTTAAACGACTTCCTGAGCTCACACAACCAAGAAGCAGCCTGCCCTTGGCTGTGGCATAGACGGAGGCCAAGCTGTGACTTCCCCTCATGCTGTCTGGGGACCCTGCCCCCCAGTAATGCACAAGGAGCTGCCTGGACCAGAGCCACTGCTGAAGGCAGCTGCGCCTCACGGTGCTCTGGGTGCCATCTGGAACACACATTATGGCCAAAAGTTCTCTTACCAGCGGTAGAAAGAACAGAGCAGACGGGCGTCCAACTTTGGCTGCCCATCCTTTAGTAATCAGACACACCCTCCGCTCCTCAGAGCAGGCCCAAGGGCCAGACTCCACCCTGTGAGCCGCAAGGACATGAGGCGAACACGTCTCAGGCCCAGGGGACCAGACCAGGCCCTTTGAGTGTGGGGAGTGGGGCCCTCCCGGCACCGGGCCCTGGGCACGGGGCCATCACACCCCTCATGGCCCAGCACGAACTGGGCCCTGGAGCCTGCAACTTCTCCTAAATGCCCCTCACAGCCAGCGACTCGGTCTTCCCACAAGGTTTATGAATCAAGATCTCACCAGACTCCGGAAAAGGCAAACTTTAAAACCGGTATCCAAATACAGGCAGGGACTGCTGGGGGGCTCTGGGCACATCCACCCCCTCCTCATGGGCAGTGAGCCCATCCCCGCACAGGCTGGTGGCTCTGAGATTCTTCTACAAAATGATATTCAAATCAGTGTACTTACAAATGCTCCGTAGGATCCACACCCAGGTGCTGGTCTTTTCCGTTCGGTATACTGTGGTCAATAACTATTGTTTCTGTATTTGCTAAACAAAATCCATTGGACCTCATGATTTCTGAAAACCAAAGCAATAAGGTAAGTGTTCAGGAGGGGTCTGAGTTTCAGGTTTACACAGATCATCCTCCTTCCCCTCCACCTATTGCCTCCCTCTCTCCCCCACGCTTCAGGAGACCTCTCTGCCATGCAGAGGCCGAGCCCACGGGGGCTGCCTGCTGGCCCTGTGTGAGCCGGGAGGCAGGTCACTCCCCACCCAAGGACGCCCTGGCTGTCTGAGCTCTCTCCCACACACCCTTCCCCATGGGCTTAAAGCTGGGGCAGAATGAAAGAGCACTGGACTCACATCTGTGAGCCTGCATCTGAGACCAGATCTATCGCACAGACACGTGGACCCTGTGCAGGTTACCCACCTTTCTGGGCTCTCACCTGCGGCTAGATAGGAACGATATCTACCACTTTGGGTGGTTGCGCAGATGGATTGAGATCAGCATGCATTTTAAATTCCAGTGAAAGTGGGTGACTTTCACTGTTTTGCTTTATATAATTCTGTAACTAAATGGATTTATTCCCAATAAGCACAGATTTTGGAAATTTAGAAAAGCCAATAAAGAAAAACAACTTCCTATGTCTACATCGGCCGTATGGCGTTAGCTTTGGAGGGAGGAAGTCTGGTGCTCGTCCAAGGCTGGAAGGGTTGGAACAGATGACGTGGAGCCTGACAAGAGCTCTGTGCCCTTAAGACTCAGTTTCTTCCACTGAAAGATCTCAAACTTTATTAGAAAATCTCTGAGGGTCCTTCTAACTCTAAAGTTCCATGAACTCCTGGATTCCATTACATCATCTGATCTGTTCAAGCATAAAAAGCAAGCGTGGCTTGATTCTCTTCTTCTCACTATCTGCTGTAGCTTTATTTACAGAGCCCAAGGGACTGCATTTCGTCCCTTTCCTCCACAGATGAGCAGGTCTGGTCACCACAACCACCCGGTGTCGACGTCCTCCAGCTCCCTGTGAAGCTGGCTCCTCCCAGCCTCAGCTCGGAGTCAGCTGAGCTCCAAGCTCAGGACCACTTCTGTCCTTGTAATCAGGCCCTCTACTGACCTCATTGTAAAAATCATGCTTAAAATGCACTGCAAATTCCTGGTGCCTTCTCCAATCCAAGGGATTATCAGCTTCCCATTTGGGGCCCAACACACGAAACACACAGCTGCTCTTTCTAGGTATTTAATTCTCAGTTCTTTGAACTTCCTTCCACATGAAGAGAATTAGGGAAAGAAACTATTAATACACAAAAATGAAGAAAGAAAAACAGATTTCTTCCTTTCCCTTGTGAGAATAAAGTGACAATTCATCAATCAGATGTGCTCAGTAATTGATAAAATTTCTGCCTAACGTTTTGGAGAAGGGGCCGCTCGTGTTTCACAGGAGCGTCAGTTCCTGGCTGTGCCTCCCTTCCTCCCGGGACCACCTGGCAGGGGCCGCAGGTCCTGAGAAGGAGCTCTGCAAACCCATGAGGAGTGGGTGCTGGGTCTGGGTCACTCCATCTCCAGGTGCAAGAAGGGCAGAAAGAAGATACTTACCAAAGTCTGGCTGAACAGGCAAGACTTTGAAAATTACTAAGTCTTAAGATAGATTAAGATCCTCTCACCTCTCAATTTAAAATGGGTGTCAGCACAGAACCACTTTCTTTATTGTTTTTATTAACTCCGACCCAAATCTGTCTTTCTCAGGAAGCACATAAAACCTCAAAGCAACCCCCGTACAGCTAGCTGACAGCCCCCGTCCCCTTTCTCCCACCCCTTTGCCAAGAAAATCTGGGGGGAGGGGTACCAGTTAAAACAAATGTCACTGCTGCAAATCATTTCTGAACAAAATTCTTAAGAGTTACTTTGCATACCTAATTTTTCTTAAATATGAACTTTGAAGCCCTAGAAAATGGAATCAGCCCCCCCAATAGATTTGTCAGAAATCATTCCTTAATTGCCTATGACAAGAAGCCTTTGTGCACATAAATGTGGCTTAATTGTTTGCAGATCTGGCTGGGCCCTGGAGGACACTAAGGTATGTCTGGTGCCCCCTGCGTGGCCCTCGCTATCTCAGGCCCAGTCTGAGAAGGCCTCACTCAGACGCAGCACATTTCACTCAAGACGGTCCCCAGGAGCTCTGGGTCCCTCCTGGGTCCCACCTCCGACCTCCATCAGCCCCAGGGCCTCGAATAATCTCTGGGCAAGCCAGGCTATGTAGCTAGCAGGTTTGCAACAACCTTCCCAATATTCACTCCAAATTGGTTTGGAAAGGGATGGTTTATTGGACAGCACATTGTCTTTTTTTTTTTTTTTTTTTGAGACAGAGTCTCACTCTGTTGCCCGGGCTAGAGTGAGTGCCGTGGCGTCAGCCTAGCTCACAGCAACCTCAAACTCCTGGGCTTAAGCGATCCTACTGCCTCAGCCTCCTGAGTAGCTGGGACTACAGGCATGCGCCACCATGCCCGGCTAATTTTTCTATATATATTTTAGCTGTCCAGATCATTTCTTTCTACTTTTAGTAGAGACAGGGTCTCGCTCTTGCTCAGGCTGGTCTCGAACTCCTGACCTCGAGCAAGCCTCCCGTCTCGGCCTCCCAGAGTGCTAGGATTACAGGCGTGAGCCACCGCGCCTGGCCACATTGTCTTTTTATACATAAGCAAGTATCAGACCACGGCACACTTAAAACCTGGGAAATAGGCATGGCTTTTATCTGCCTGTGCCAGTTAAAAATGGAGCACACAATCTACCACAGTTTATTATTTTTATTTATTTGGTCACTTTAACAAAAAGTCTTAACTTCTTAATTACAAAGCTGTACAAATTAGTGGTGGCCCAAAGTTTAAAAAGAGGTAAAAAGCTTTTAGCTCTAGCCAGCCTCTAAATGCAGGGACCACCAGTTTAAGCTGATGATCTTGCTAAGGGAGAGGGACTCGTAGCAAGCTCCGTTTGGTAACTTTGCCATGTGCCTTTAGCCACAGCACTAGCAGGTGTGGAGGGTCAGCCGTGTGGAGCGTGACTCACGCAGGCACACACAGATGGAAAAGCACACAGACTCGGCCATCTAGGCAGGGCTCTGCCACTTATGTCTGGGGAGCAGGTTACTTCCTGCTCAGTTCCTTCATCTGTAAAATGGGGATAACAATATTTTCCTAAAGGGCGTGGGAGTAGACTAAATGAGATGCTATGCGTAAAGAATCTGACAAATGCTGGAGGTGCAATACTCGATAAATAGCAGTTATTACATCCATTATTGGTAATGTCCCCATATCTGTTGTGACATGAATAGAAAAGAAATGAAGAAAATGTTATGATTGAAGAAAAATTACAGCATCTGAAGCCTCTCTTCAAACACACTTCAAATGTGAATTTCTCAGAAGTCAGTTTAGTACCTATAGCAAAAATTGCTGGCCAATTTAATTCTTTAGTTGCATACATAACTGATTCCATGAGATGGCTCATTTTCAAGCCACTTTTTTACATCTGTATTTTTCACCCAAACAAGAGCCCTGCTTTACACGTCTCACCTTTTTTAACTTTTCATTTTGAGCTAATTTTAGAATTACAGAAAAGTTGCAAAAGCAGTGGGGAAAGAGAGACCTTGCAAACCCCACACCCGCTTCTCCTAACGTTATCGTTTTCTACAACTATGGTATTTTACTTTGATCACATCCAGGAAATTAACACTGGCATAGTACTGTTCATTAAAGACCTCCATTACTCATGTTTTTCCCACTAACATCCCTTTTTTCTGCTCTGGACATGCTCCAGGGTCCCTCACTGCATTGAGTGGTTGTGCCTTGGTCTCCTACGACCTCTGACAGTTCCTCTGTCTTTCCTCGTCTCTCTCAACGGGAACACTTTCATCAAGGACTGGGGAGCTATTTTAGCAAACGTCCCTCAGTTTAGGTTAGTCTGAGGTTTCCGAGTGACTGGATGGAGGTGCTGCATTTTTGGCAGGGACCCCGAGCAGCAATGCTGCATTGTGCTCAGCACGGCATGCTGGGGGAGCATGTGACGTCGGGGGTCCTACTTCTGGGGGGGGCGGCCTGCATCACCGGGGTAAGGAGGCTTCTGCTGGCTGTCTCCCAGAAAGGTGACTATCCTTCCCTTGGCAGTGAATACACTTCTTGGGGGACGACGCCTTGAGACTGTGCGAATCCGGTTACACCTCAGACTTTCACCTAGTAGTCTCAGCATCTATCAATCATGGATCATTTTGGGGGGCAACAATTACCACTGTGCCTGTTTGCCTGACAGTGACTTTTATCTTTTTCCGACCGCAGCTATATCTTCATATGCCCCATACACACTCCCAGCTCTTCACATCAGTAATTGATCTACTCCTTTTCTCAGCACACGTTTAGTCTCAGCCTTGAAAGCATTCATTATGCAGCTTTCTCCCTTTCAAACCCTCTTTTCTATTGTATTTTCAAGGTACTTCAGCAGGAGAACAAAACCCAAAGTGCTAACTGGGCTATCCCTATGTGGTAAGTTTAGGTTGAGATTGTACAGATACTGGATTAATGAAAAATAAAATTATAATTCATTCCCAGCCCCCTAAACCTGAATGATCAGATTCTGTGACTGAAATCCGGAGTCGAGCAGCCTGCCCGAGGCTGTGGTCTGCATTTCCTTCTGCACTGCACAGCTGCAGCGAGATGCACAAGCCACTGTCACATTTCTCACACTTCACAGGCATTTGGATGAACGAGGGCGAGGCGTGGTCAGGGCTGCGCTGGTCCACAGCCTGACAGGCCCCAGTCCTTGGACTGTCCTTGCCGTGGCCCCGGCACGGCGGCGGGACTCCAGCGGCTGGTGCCCGGCGCCATCTGGTGGGCGCCCTGACACCCACCTGTGTGGCCTCGGAAAAGAGACGTCGGGGCACGGGGAGCGGCGTGTGTAGCGCGTGCACGCCCACGTCACGGGCGCAGGGAAGAGGCCAGTGTCCGGCCACCGCGCCCGCCTCCCTAAACGCCACGTGTCAGCAGCAAAAGAAACGGAGGAGGGGTGGGGGTGGGGCTCGGCCGCACAGGGCGCCTTCAGGAACGCCTGGTGCCACCGGAGCAGAAGTGCACGGGCAGGGTTGCAGGGCCACAGCACAGGCCAAGGCTGGCCGCAGTCCCTGGGGAGGCCGAGGGTTTGCAGCGGAGGTGACAAAATCAAGAGGCTAGCACGGGCCAGACTCGGGCGCACAGGGAAAGACCAAGGGACCTGGCTTTATCCTGAGGATAAGGTTTTAAGAAAATTAACGACCTCAGTAGTCTGAATCTGGGGATGACTGCCATCGGCCCTCAGGTTTGCGCTCTGGGGAGGGGAAGACAAGAGAGAAAGCCCTGTGGACACACGCAGGTGACGCCGGGACCCGGGAATCCACAAACACACCAGCGCGGACCACGACCGATAGTAGCACAATGTGCCCGTGCAGGAACTGTTTCTCAAAGGGATGTCGGTGCTACTGTAGACAGCAGTTTCATTAAAAAGCATACCAGAGGTGGTCATAGTTCACCCGGTGGGCGTGCCCCAGCCGCCCGCGCACCCACGTGCGGATGTAGGCTAGGAAGCCATGCCTTTGACTGCTGAGGACCCCCAGCCTTGGAGCGGAGATGGCTGGGTGGACGGGGCTCAGAGGGGGAACCCTCAGACTCAGCGACCCGCAGAGCACAACAGGGAAGAAAACATCCAGAGGAGTCGTGGATAGTCAGCTCCGGGAAGCTAGGGGCTGTCCCCCTGCCTACCGCCTCCTGCAGCAACAGCTCTGACAGCCCCCAGCCTCTGCACTGCAACTCTCAGCCACAGGCCATGTACAGGCTCCACGGTCATGTTAGAAGGTTCTATGCTGAGCCAAAGTCAGCCACCGTCACTCCACCCACAGGCCCTGCACCAGCCCACCCCTGACCCCCTTCCAGTGGCAGCTGCCAACACCTGAGGGAAGCATCCTCTTCCAGCTGCCCTTCCACATGTGCGTCTGCCAGCCCTTCCGACCCCTCCCCATCGCAGGCCTCTTCTCTGGATGCAGTGAGGCCTCTTGCGATTTCCCGGGGCAGGCACCACACCCCGCATGACTTGGGGTCCCGACTTGCACAGGAGGTCAGGACCCCTGCTCTCCTAGACCTGAACACAGTGCTCCAGTCACAACAGAAGGCCAACGACAGCAGCAGGCCAACACCTGTCCTCAGCCCTTGCAAAAAGGCAAAGAGAACATACTTAAAACTGCAACATGGGACTCTCCATTTATCCCTGTTAAATTCCATCTCATTACTTGCAACCGTTTAGGATACACACAGGCCAAGGGTTCATGTAAGGTATGGATAAAAACAGGACATGCCGGCAGAGGGCTGGGGAATGTTCTGGGTTGTTGCACCATAAGGAATTACTGGATCGGAGGCAACTCCATGCAGCTCTAGTCTGTCCCTCTCATGCTCAGGGGCCTCCTGGTCATCCCAGAGCAATGGTTCAGCCCCTCCCACAATACAAGGACTAAGAGGATTCCTTCACTCTTTGCTCTTTCATTTGGCCAAAATAGAGCTGTGGATGCCAGAACTCTTCCCACTGAAACTAAAGAGCAGAGGCTTCCCCACGCTCCAGGTTATGAAATGTGAAATTCAACGCTACAATTGGGATTACAGAACCTTCAGTGAACCCTGTGAAGTCAGGACCCATAGACACTCAACTAGGATAAATGACCTAGCTTAACCTATAAAGAAGGTTCTGGAGACCAAGTGCCAGCCAAGGAGGGGCTCCTGTACTCCCTGCCCTTGTCTCTAAGACGACACCGGAAGCTACCTTGGATAGATATCAAAAGCAGCATACTACCCAAAGCCATCTGCAGATTCAATGCGATCCCTATCAAAATACCAGTAACATTCTTCACAGAAATAGAAAATCAATGCTAAAATTCATGTAGAACCACAAAGGATGCTGAATAGCCAAAGCCATCTTGGGCAAAAAGAACAAAGCTGGAGCCATCACACGACCTGACTGCAAAATATACTACAAAGCTATGGTAGTGTACTGGTGCGGTACTGGCATAAAAATAGAGACATGAACCAATGGAACAGAGAACACAAAAATAAATCCATACACTTGCAGCTAACTGATTTTCAACAAAGGTGCCAAGAACAGATGATGGAGAAAGGACACCATCCTTTAATAAGTGGTGCTGACAAAACTGGATATCCATGTGCAGAAGATGAAGCTAGACCCCTCTCTCTCACCAATACGAAAATCGACTGAAAATGGAATAAAGACCTAAATGTAAGAACTGAAACAATAAGACTGCTAGAAGAAAACATGAAATGCTTCATGACATTGGTCTGGGCAAAGATTTTTTTATAACCCAAAAGCACAGGCAACAAAAGCAAAAATAGACAAATAGGATTAAAAACCTTCTGCTCAGCAAAGGAAACAATCAACACAATGCAAAGACAACCTATAGAATGGGAGAAAATATTTGCAAACTATGTACCTGATGGGGGCTAATATCCAGAATATATAAGGAACTTAAGCAACTCAACAGTAAAAAAACCCAAGTAATCCTTTTAAGAAATAAGCAAAATACCTAAATAGACATTTCCAAAAGAAGACATATAAATGGCCTACAGGTCTATGAAAAAATGCTCAACATCACTAATCATCAGGGAAATGCAAATCAAAACTATAATGACATATTACCTTGTACCTATTAAAACAGCTATTATCAAAAAGATAAAAATAAATATGGGCACAAATGTGGAGAAAGTGTAACTCTTATACATGGTTGGTGGGAACGCAAATTATCGTAACCATTAACAGTATGGAGGTTCCTCAGAAAATTAGAAATAGAACTACCATATGATCCAGCAATCCCACTGCTGGGTGTATGGCCAAAGGAAATGAAATCAGTATGTCAAAGGGTTGTCTGCACTCCCAGGTTTACTGCAGCCAAGATACGGAATTAACATAAGTGCCCATCAACAGGTGACTAGATAAAGAAAATGTGGTATGTATATACATACACACGATGGAATACTATTCAGCCATAAAAAAGAATGAAATCCTACCATTTGGGGCAACATGGACGAACCTAGAGGACATTATGTTAAGTGACATGTGCCAGGCACAGAAACAGAAATGCCACATGATCTCACTCGTGTGTGGAATCAAAAGAAGCTGATCTCATGGAAGTGGACAGTAGAATAGTGGCTCTCGGAGGCCTGGGAGGGGAGGGGGCCCAGTGAGAGGTTGGTCAGTAGGTACTAACTTACAGACAGACAGGAGGAGTAAGTCCTGGTGTTCTACTGCACAGGAGGGTGACTATAGTTAACAATACTGTATGGAGCATGTCCAAATAGCTAGAAGAAAGGATTCTGAATGTGCTTACCACAGGGAAATGATTCATGTATACGGTGATGGACATGCTAAATGTCCTGATTTGATTTTTACACAACATATACATGCATCGAAACATCACACTGTCCCCCATAAGTATGTACAAAAATTATGGGTCAATAAAAACAAAACCAAAAAAAGAGTAAAAAAAAACAGCAATAGCCACAGGCAAGCCCAGGCGGCGTTCATACCACCTGCGCTGCACACACAGTCACATCTACAAACACATCTTCCATTCCAGGCTCCAGAACCTGCCACCCAGTCCAGTTCTCCCAAGCACACAATTAGGAATCTCGTCCCTGCTGTGGCATGTAACTCAGCAAGGACTCTTTCACACCCCATAGCATCAGTCACTCGGTCCCCACTGTCCTCCTCTGTCTCCCCAGTTCCTTCCTAGTAGACAGCTCTGGACTCAGACCCCCTCTCCTCTGCTGACTATTCCCCACCGTCTTCCAAGTCCCTCCTTCATCCTCCACTCAGACATGGAAGGGTAGACGCAGGCTCCCTCCCCCCCCTCCTCCCTCCTGACCACGAGGTTACGTAGGAGCTCTCCTTTGGCCAAGCTGTGTCTCCTCTCACAGCTGCCTCCCCTCCCCGTCCAACGTCAAACTCTAGCAAGACCTCACTCAAATGTCACCTCCAGGTCACAAGGTGACTGCCCCTCACTTGCGGAAACCCAGTCCTAGAGACTCTCAGGACAGAGCTTTCTCCTAAAAAATGCTCCCGAGCAGCCTTTACCAAAATAGCACTGCAAAAAGCAAGTCTGGTGCTCCTGGGACACGGGCAACCCAGATCTCCGGAAGTCACCCATCGGACTGGCCAAGAAGTCCAGCTTTCCCCTTCCTTCCTTTCTATCCAGCCTGTGGGTGACCGGTGGCAGGTCTTCTGTGGACAAGTCCATCTTATGCTGCTGACCTTTGCCCCTTCAGCACTAGAAGGCACAGTTGCATGTCAACACTAACGAGACCTAAAATGTGCACATCCCTTTTGGTCATGGCTGCCTTAAAACCAAGAACCAAATTCAGGGCCACGTGATATGAACTCTCACTTCAGCAGTCTGGACTACTTACTGATTCTAGTAATTCGCTTCAGAATGGCTTGTCAATGTTTCCATCATCATACTATTTCTTAAGTAAGTTCCAACATACACGCCAAATAAAGCCCTTTGGAAGTAGGAAGCGTATGAACTGCAGGTCGAAAGCACGCTGCTTAGCAGAATTTAGGCAACAGTCTCTCTCCCTCTGTGTTCACAATTCTGCTGGATTATCTTTCTGGAGCCCAGTGGTGGGTGTGCCCAACAGTGTAGACATCCAACAGGAAGGTTTCTGCGGACCATAGCCACCAACAGCAGTCCGCCCCCCAACACCTTTACAGCAGCTCTTACCTGATATTTTGACCGGACTTTGGAAGCTGGGTTGAATTTTATGTACATTATCATTTTTTAACACTTGATCCAGAGGAGATCTTTCAAAGAAGGTGAGCACAACTTCTGACCTAGAATACTGGGAAGAAATATAGTCATTACTAAAAACAAATGGCTCCCACCAGTGGCCCTGTCTGTTTGCCTAGAAGAGGGACCCTGCTCCTCTGCAGCGGCGACCCCCCGGTGCTGACACCCACGGGGCTGTGCAGACGCTCTGATGCTGACTGCACTGGCCAGGCCACATTCGCTGCGCACTTGTCACGCTCTCACGCTCTCGAGAGGCTGCAGCGCAAGGCCTCAGGGACGGGGTGGCTAGTGGACATAACGGCTCTGTGAGATGGAGCCAGCAGGCCAGTTACTTGGGGGAGTGGGCGCCCTTTGAACCTGAGAGATGCCAGCCCCGGCCAGCCCCGCCCGCCGTACTTTCCAGGGCAGGCTTATGACGGTCTTCAGCAGCTTCTCCACCTCGTTAAGCCGGGTCTCTATGTCCTGGGCCTCCTTTATGGCCACCAGTCCTAGAATTGAGACAGAAATGCCAAAATCAAAAAGGCAGGCCAGGAAATGTGCTCCCAGTTAAACACACAACCACAGGCGCCCACGACCCCCTGGTGTACTCCTCCTTACGGAGATGTCTGGGGATGCCCTCTCAGCCTCACGGACATAACGCCCTATTCCGAAAGTCCTGCTCTAAACCCCGTTTGAAGTTTCAGCTACCCAGTGATCCACGTCTGTGCTGGAGTCGATGCTGTGGATCTGAAAAGCGACGGTAGACTGAGGGGCAGGGAGGTGTAAGACCCCTCCGAGGGGGACAGTCTGGGCCAGAGCCTAGCCCGGGACCACTCAGCCCCTGCCAGCGTGGCGGCTGCAGCCAGGGGAGGCTGGTCCGGGATCCACCCCACAGTGACATGGGGAAGGACTTGCTCTGCCAGCCACAGCTGCCCAGACCACAAGGCCCATGTAAACGGAGCCCCTATTTAGACAAGCCATTTAAATGCCATGTTTGGAAGGAAAAATGTCAGATCCTTGCCTAGAGAAAACCAAAGTGGGCATGACTCTCGGCACTTTCCAGGAACCTGAGCATCTGTGCTTGTGACAGTCACCAGGAGCCCTGAGTCTGAGTGTCTGTTGGGCGGTGCAATATTTTATTTTTAAAATGCTATAGCTCAAGGTGTGAGGATTCAGAGTGCTTTTCTTTCTCCTCGTGAGTGCATAACTTAACCCTTCCTGCCACAGTTTCTCTCCCTCAGCTTCCCAGGGATGGGGGAAGTTAGGTTCCCAAGGACACTGGCCTCTCCCCTATACTTCATGTGACCTAGGATGTCACCAAGCCCGTGAGCTACAACCAAACCTCAGTACTATTATCAGTCATGGAACTGAATTTTTTCAGAAGTTCTGGTTTAGTTTTGTTTGACAGTGGAAAGAGGTGTTCAGTTTTCGGGCAATTCATTGACTAGGTCTACAAAAGAAATAAAAATGATTTCCTAAACTGATTGAAATTAAGAAGCCACAGAGCATATGGCCCATGGAAACTCCACCAGGGGCTCCCAGACATAGGGCAAAGGTATTTCTGAAAGCCTGGGCTAGAGTGGGGGGCTTACAGTGGGCGTCTGTCCACAGGAGTCGAGGTGAAACCCTTCTCTCCACTTCCTCAAGCACGTGCCAGGTGCCCCCTTGGCCAGGCCCACCTGGTACCCTGGTGTCCCTGTTTGTCAGCAGGGCTGACTGGTCCAGCCCACTGCACCCTCCTCAGCCACACAAGGCCCAAGCAACCAGCCACCCAGGCAGTAAGAGTCCAAGAGGTGGCAGGGTGAGCTGTGACCCGCCCACTGGAAACCCCTGGGCCTCTGTCCTCAGGGCTCGTGCACCCGTCCAAGTTAGATGCCCTGGCCCTCACCAGGCCACCCTCTGCCCCTCTGCCCCAGCCCTGCCCCACCACCCTGCAAGCCAGGGGAAGGAGGAGCAGGAAGAAAAACAGAATGAAAATGCCGGAGTGTCAGATTCTCTGGATGCCTTGTCCCCAAGCCCTGAATTCCTTGCATTTCAAATATCTATATACTGCAATTTATATATGTGTGTATGAGTCTCTCTCTCTCTCTCTCTCTCTATATATATATATATACACATACACACACCACTCCTTGCACCAAAATGCTCTGATCCTCTGCTTGCTACAGAGAAGTCTACAGAGGAAAAGATAGCCAATTCGAAAGTCTCAGAAAGTTGTTTTTAAAGCAAAGATAATTACATAACTCATCTCCACAAAGTGCTTCTTTATTCTAAAACAAGCAAAACTACTGTTATATTTCAACTTTTATTAAAGCCAGAATACTAGTTTCAAGTTGATCAAATTTATGATACAGTAGTTGTACTGTCATGTTCTGTAGGTACAACTTAGGAGAAGATAAGTCAACACATACAGCATATTTATACCCATTTCCTAGCGTGTAAAGCATGATTTAACAACTTACAAATATAGAGGTTTATAATTCTTTTCTCTTTGCTTTGATGACATATCTTTGGCTACATCTTTGATTTTAATTAATGTTGTGCTCTTGGTCGGGTTTATAACCTCCAAGGGTAACATTTATCAAGATAAATACATTCTGCTGTATCTTCTTTCAGTTTGGCCAAATTTAGCAAATAAAATCCAGCATGTATAGTTAAATATGAACTTCAGATAAACAATGAACAATGCAATCGTAGAGACAGACTTACACTAAAACTTATTTGCTGTTTATTTGAAATTCAAACTTAACTGCATGTCCTATATTTTATTTATCTGGCAACACTATCTTCTTCGTGACCCATTTTCCAGATTGATGCAGAGAGAGAGACAGGCAAGAGTACCCGGTCAGACCTCTGGAAACAGTGTGAGTATTTTAGCTGGACGCACAGACCCTCCCAGATCTGACTCCGGCCCACCTTTCCAGCTCTGTGCCCTGTGAAACACACCCTCGTCCCAGCCCCACTGGCCAACATGACCCCTACACAGTCGCACAGCACTGCCCACCTCCAGGCTTGCGTGTAGAAAAGCCCACCCAAGGGAAGGCCACCTGCTCTTCAACAGTGGGACCTGGTCCTACCTCTGGGCCCCCAGAGAACCCATCCTGACCTCTTCAGCCTTCACCATTCTGCACAATAACTGCGCAGTCACCTACGGTCTCCCCAGGTCCCCCGTGGGAACCTGAGGAGAGGAGGCACCTTGGGCTCATCTCCCTATCACCAGCAACCGGCACGGTGCCTGCCACATGCAAGGGATCCGATGTTCACTGACTGTCTACGGAACAAGCTGGCATCAGAGAAGACAGAAGTCCACGTCGACAAGCATCAGTCACCTTCCTGGCGGTATGCTCCAGCTTGCCCTGGGGTGGCAGCCCCAGCCTGACCCCAGGCTGGGTTCCAGGCTTCGCAGGAGAGAGCTGCCTGAGGGCCAAGTGGCACTGAGACTACTGAGCCCTTCTAGTTTGATTTCATTTATGGAAATGTGCATAACCATATTGCCTCCTTTCTCCTGTTTTTATGTTTCTAAAAGGAAGCCAAATAGTGCTCCTTGGAAATGTAAACATGCTTAAAAACTAAACAAAAGGGGGCTGAGAAAACTTAAATAGGGAAAGAGATGATGCTGGAATCCCTCCCTGCAAGCACAAAAATGACAGCTCATTATTTTTTAAGATCTGGACTTTTAGTTAGGGGCATGTTTATCATTTAACCTCCCATCCTGGGCCAGGTGCAGTGGCTCACGCCTGTAATCCCAGCACTTTGGGAAATTGCAGCAGGAGGCTTGCTTGAGCCCAGGAGTTTGAGACCAGCCTGGGAAACATGGCGAGACCCCATCTCTACAAAAATTTTAAAAATTAGCCTGGTGTGGTGGTGCAGCCTGTAGTTTCAGCTACTCAGGAGGCTGAGGCAGGAGGATCGCTTGAACCCAGGAGTTTGAGGTTGCTGTGAGCTATGATGACACCACTGCACTCTAGCCTGGGTGACAGAGTAAGACCGTCTCAAAAATTAATAAATAATTCCCACCCTGGCTCCTGGGTGACAATCAGGCTGGCAGTCTGGATCAGCTTTATTAAGGTGCTGTCTCTGAGAACCCCGTCCACCTGAATGACAAGGTACACTGGCCCCTTCCCCAGGAGGGGCTGCAGCTGACCCATGAAGTGGCAGATTCTGTTGAATTCACTGAAACCCACCTGATTAACAGCAGCACAGCTGGGCTACTGTTGTTTCAGCTGCAACCACCAGCACTACAGATGGTGATGAGAATGGCATGAACCCCCGAAGTAGCCTTGCTCCAGCAAAGCACCCCTACTCCAATCAGGGCACAGGGGAGGCACCATCCAAGAGGCTTCAGACAGCCTGGCCTTTTTAAAACACCAAAGTTCACATTTCCCTTCTCTCCAAGGTCCTGGACGTCATTCTCCTTCAATTATTTTAAAAATGTTTTCCACCAAACTGGTGGGTATCTTTCATGTGGAAGGAAAACACTTAAAAAGAAAAACTACACTCTGGAGCCACAGTGCAGAAATGAAATAAATCTTCATTGTGAAATTTCTAATTATTTCACACTGAGAAATTGGGGTTTCTCAATATCACAGCTGGTGGAAACCTCAAACACCTGCTGCCAATGCCCAAAATGATAAATTCTCGAAGTGACACAGCACTGAAAGGTGAAGTTCTGAGCAGAATCCTCACTTGAGACACTGCTTTACTTCTCAGGGACAGACAACAAGAGATACTAGTCCAGGACGTTCTGCTACCTCCAGAAAAAACTGTGTGCATTTGAGTTCCTTTCTATCCTACCTGTTGTAGTCTTCCTTTGTGATTCAAGTGCTTTGGCTTTTAATGGCTAGCATAGCTTGTCCAAATGTCACTTGTTTACCATAAGCACTAATTTTAAACCTCATTTTAAAAATGTGCTTAAATAATTTAGGATCATCTAAAGCTCTTGGCTTTTACATTCCAAATATTGTTGATGGCATAATTCTGTGGGGTTCTTGTCTAACTTGGATTTACTATCTGAGGTGGTAAGGATAAATACTGCAGGCCGGTGATAGGGCTGTGAATTCTCTGGGATAAACGTTAAAAAGAAATCAAAGCCTCTTGAGCAGGAGGCTGTCGTTCCCAGATATGCCAGCAGGGGGCGGGAGCACTCTGTGGAAGCCGCAAGATTTGGTTCACCACAACCCACATTTAAGGAAATTAACTCAGAAGAATTCACAGCCCTCAAAAATTATTCTAATTTCTGATAAGGTACAATCACTACTATAACCTCAACTTAAAAAACTCCACCGTACACAATCTGTGACATGAGAATGTTGTCTAGATTTAGCCCAAATGGTTAAGAATTTGAAAGTGAAAAACTGGTGACACAAGTGCGTGTGAATTCCCGGGGGCCAACTGTCCAGACGTCTGGGGCCAAGTCTCAGCCTGGAGCAGCCAGGGCACCCTTTCGTCTCCCCTAAAGGAGTTTGGCCTTGAAAACTGAAAACACCAAATGTTTCTGTCAGTTTTGGATTAGCTGGTTTCTGCAAACACAAACACCTACTTTATTCTTAGAACCCCAACTGAACATGACATGCCGGTATCGGCACAGGACGTGTCGGTGAGAGCAAACATAAACAAATGCAGTTTCGTCATCTCAGAAACCTCGGTCCAGAGTCCCGCTTTTTGGCAAGTGGAGGCTTTGGGCTGAACACTTCTCATAACTGTCCCAGGCTTCCTCCACGGAGGGCTCTGGTGGTCTGACTCTAACTCAAGTGGTTCTTGCCGCTGTCATTCTGGGAATAAAGATTAGATGCTGTTGGGTCCACTAGGGAGGAAGCACATTCAG
The DNA here is from genome assembly GCA_028533085.1 of Varecia variegata. Lineage (NCBI taxonomy): Eukaryota > Metazoa > Chordata > Mammalia > Primates > Lemuridae > Varecia > Varecia variegata. The sequence continues at coordinate 89,978,015 of CM052440.1, forward strand.
GAATGTCCATTACCCAAAGAACAGGCCTCTCTCGGGAGAAGAGGCAGCTGCACAACTCCCACATAATAGACAGCCCTGGGGACATTTTCTACAAAGTGAACTTTCAAATTGAGTCAAGTAACAAACCACATTTAAATTGTTTCCTTTCCATTTAACAAATGTGTCCATCGCCAGCTGCACACAGATGCTGTTGCAGGGTTGAGGGTGGAATGTGCCTCATTGTGTGCTGCTGGAGAAACACACACTTTCAAGGTTGAGTGTAATACACATTTTGGAAACAAAATATTTTCTATTTTTTAGGGAAACTTTCAATGCTTACTTCCTAAGTACCTATTTTCTAAATAGAAATCCTGAAGAAGAAAGTAAGAAATGATAAGCCCATTGTTTTTTGCATAATCAAGCAATCTGATGGAAATTCTAACTCCTGGGAAACCGCCAAGGCTACTCTTTGAGACTTGCATGTTTCCACCTGCGTGGTGTCACAGTGGGCTGTGCTGGTGTCAGGATAGAACACCTCTCGGCCCACACTCCCTCTGGTGATGTACCAGGGCACCAGCGGGTCTGTTCAGCCCCTGCCCCATTAGTGCCCCTGCACTGTGGCGCCCACAGCGGTTGGAAGGGTTGGGAAGGGATCCACAGTCTTCCTCCTCTACATCTTTCCAAGAGTGAAAAGCCGTGCAGAAAATGCAGGAGGAAGAGATGGAGGAGGGAGAAACAGAACACTCTGCGGACCAGGAAGGGGCTGAGGGAAGCTGTCTTCCAGGCTCTGCTGCTGCTGCTGCTTCCTACGTCTGGCAAGTGCCTTTTTCCAGAGTGGGGAAGAAGTGTTCCACTTCGACTTACTGATCTTTGTTCTGCTCTTCCCCTAATGCTTCCTTCTCTAGGCCCCTTCATTATTCTCCCCACTAAACACCAAATCCCCTTCCTAAACTTCACACTCACCATTTTGCAACGGCTGTTCACTTAGCCAGTCTGTCCGAAAGCACTAGAGGTACCCAGGGTACCAGCGGCGAGGCTGTCACAGCAGGGAGTAAGCACTTCATTCACTCTGCCCCATGCCCCTCGGACCTCCTCCTCTGTGCGAGTCATGTGTCAGGGGACACCGGGGGCAGGATTCCGGCCTCCCAGTGCCTTCATGCTAGCCGGAAGGGCTGGAAGGAGGCAAACACTGACCAGAAAGTGTCACCTGCCAGGCAAAGTCTAGGGGCTAGGAAGACATACAGCTGGGGACCCTACCCACCCCAGAGCAGGAGGGGGCCTGAAGGGTGAGCAGAAATAAGGGGAGAGAGGGAAAGGGATGGGGTGTGTGGAGGCGTCGATGGCAGGCGAGGGCGGGGTGGGGAGAGCCAAGACCAGACAGACAGACAGACAGTGAGGGCCTAGGGTTTGCCCACGAGGGGCAAGGGGGCCACGGCTTCCCATGAAGGTCCCGGCCATAGGAGCTCTGGGCATCTGGCAATTCTATTGCTCAGGGTAATACAGACTCTGGCCCCAGGATTCCATGGGATCCAAGCCTGACCCACGCTAAGCACCCAGTTCTGGTTTTCCAATCAACAAAGCCACAGGCCCAGTTTGTGGGGCTCCCACTGAAGTATGGTGTCGAGCCCCCCTCTGTGGGCTTGCTTTCTGGCCAGGGCAGGGGGTGTCCCCAGGGGGATGGAGGCTACACCTGGAGAGGACACTGTTTGGGCCTGTGGGTGGACCCTTGGGCAGGCCAGTCCCACGAGGCAGCCCCTGCTCTCCCGCCTGGCCCACTCTTATCTAGGGACACTGTGTGTGCCCAGGCAAGGAGCAGACAGCCCCTCATCCAGAGCCAGCAACCCACATGTGTCCAGTTTGGTGCTGAGCACTTTAAGGACACTACAGATTTCAGTACTCACCACAGCCCTGCACGCAGGTGTAAGCCGGCAAAAGAGCTCTGTGGCGTGTCCGCCATCCTCTCACTCCAGGGTGGGGTGCGCAGGGCATGGGCTGGAGGTGTCTGTCTGGGGGATGCTGTCACCCCCCCTGGGATGTGCTCAGCATGGCGTGACTGTGCCACTACCGTTTAAGGGAGGCACAGCTTCAAAGAACAGAACAGAGCACAGAACCCCTTGCCTCAAATGTCCTCCCTCCTCCTCACACCGCCGAGGAGAGGACTCAGATGAGGTGCTCTGAGGGGCTTCTCAGGCCTGCTCTGTGATAAAGGAATGATCTTTTCAGTGGCAACAACCAAACGTGGTGGGAAGTGACATGCCCTCGGAGCAGGCCACTGAACCACCTGTGTAAGTCTCTGGCTCCCAATGGGAGGTTAACTCAGGTGTCACCTGGGCCCCCAGGCACAGTCTGAGATCTGTTGGCATGGAATCAGGGGGCCACAAACCCAACGCAACCCAGTGACCATTTATGGAGAGAGAAGAGGACCCCAGGAGCTGCGGGAGACGAAATCAAAATGGAGTCTGGGGTAGGCAGCAGGTATGGGTTTGGGGAAGAAAAACAGACCAGAAGGAAGAGAGAGGAAGAGGAGGCAGTGCGTAGGTGGCCCCATCAGCAGCCCCAGCAGGGCGTTCCCAGCCCAGGACTGGGAGAGCAGGAAGAGTCAGATACAGCCTGTGAGTCAGAAAAGACCACCCAAATCCCCTGAGAAGTGAACGCCGCCCGATGGGAGGAGCAGGATGTCCCGGGTGGCATCCGTGTGGCGGGGCCACTCGGCGGCGGGGCCGAGTCAGAGGTGAAGCGCAGGCCACCCAGCACTCCGCCCGCAGGGGCCCTCCTGGTGGGGCAGAGATGGCATCTCTGTACCCTGCCCTGCTGCCTGGGACGGGCACTCCTGCTGATCGCCTTTTAGCCACTGTCACTAAGAAAGTGAATTCGGTGGCCCTGCAGTTGGTTCCCCCATCAGGTAGGGTTCTCCCCTCGTGTTTCGGGTTTACACAGAGCTTCTCCCCTGACTGTCCACATGAGAAAAGTGCAAGCGGGTTCAGGCCTTGGGAATGGAATGCACATTTTCCTAGAGCTGTCGGGGCTGTGGGAGTCCGGCAGTCACATCTGTGTCCAGTCCTTTCTGCTGACACTCCCGAAGTGTGAATCTCCTGACACTCAGATCTCAACTCTAAGAGACAGTCTCCTAGACACAGGTAGATCCATGTCCTTGATGGTGGAGGTGAACACAGATAGGTACCTCTGCACTACACACAGGCTGGCAATCATGGGCCTCACCTGGAGAAAATGCTAAAATGCCCCGGCCTGGGCCAGGCTCCTGATCCCGCTCCTGCAGTCTTCCCCAGCGCAGAAAATGGTGTACCTCAGGTTCAAAATTGTGGTGTCCTCCTCATTGTTCCTTCACAGCCCACATCTGGCCTCTCAGTTCTCCCTCAAGACAAATCATTTTTTGCCCACTTTTCTCACCTGCTCTGCTGCACCTGGCACCTGCCTCCATGGCTCCCCATCCTCCTCTGGTCTCTCTCACCACAGCAGCTGAGTTTGAGTCAGATCAAATCACTCCTCTGCTCAGAGCCCTCCAGGGATGATGACCATCCCCCTCCCTGCCCAGCACTCCCCACTCCAGCCTCTACAGCCTTCTCATTCCTCAAACCCACCAGGCACATGCTGGCCCCAGGGCCTTTGCACTTGTTCTTCCTTCTGCCCAGAATCCTCTTCCCTAGGTACCCACTGGCTTGCTTCCTCCTTTCCTTCTGGTCTCTACTCAAAGGTCACTTGTCAATGAGACCACCCCTGGCCACCTTATCTAAGAGAGAAACCCCTCCTTTGCCCCTAACAAGTCATAACCCCTTTCTTTGCTTTCTTATTTTCCTTCTAAACATTTATCACTGTATAACATTTTTCTTTTACTCATTTATCTTGTCTATTATTGGATTTCTCCCAACCAGACTATAAGAATCATGAGGACAGGGATGTTCTTGTTCTGTTTTGTTCACTGCTGTGTCCTTAGCACCTTGAATGGTGTCTGGCACGTGGCAGGCATTCATTGTATATTTGGTGGAACAAATGAATATAAAACCAAAACACTGATTGCACAGTAACTAAGAATCAAAGATCATCTGACTACTTGTGGAAGTATAATCTGTTGCTACAGTGACCAGCCCAGCTTAGACATCACAAGGCCTGAAATAGGTGCTTTAAAAAAAGGATAAAAAAATCCAGGAGCCTCAAGCAGTCAATGAGGAAATTCTGCGTGTTTATGTTTTAAACTATAAACCTTTCTAGATATGAGAGATATAAATAAAGAGTAACCCTGAACCATGTTAGGTATTGCATAGAGGGGATTTAAATTTAAGACTTAGGCCCACTGGTGTTAGAGTGCAGAAAAAGCAAGAAGGAAACACCTTGGTAACCCCCAGGAAGCAGGTAGCTCCCTCCTGTAGGGCGGTGGGACAAGAAAGGAAGAGGTGGCGTATCAGATCCCCATCAAGAAGCGGGTCAGGGGGGAGCCGGAGATTGCAGCCAAAGAGGCTGGAGGACAGAAGCTAGACAAGCCCTTAGGTGAGCCCCGCCCTCACCTCAACCAAGTGGAAGGCCAGGAAGGTATGGGAGTGAACACTGTGCCTCTACCCCAGACAGGGGTTTAAATATCCCTGCAGATGTGTCACCGTGACACATACAAGGCCCATGGGTGGCTGCCAAGCATAACACCAGAGAAAAAGCACAATTCTCTCCATATAAATATTCTCCCCCACTGCAATACTCGGGGGACCGAGAAAAAGGGCTCAGCATCCCTTTCATTGCATTCAGATTAAAAAATGCAAGTGGGGGCCAAGGCTCGCACACCCTCGAAGGGTACGCAGACACTTACAAGAGCTGCCAGCCCACTGCCAGCAGAAGCTCAGAAACCCAGATTTATTTCCTCACAATGCTTTTCAATGAAACTAGAGTGCAAATCTAACCCAGCCCAGAAATAGTTCCATAAATGTAAACTAGGGAGTCTGATGGGGAATTATACTGAGAAAAGCTGGCATCACCAAGACAGTACAATACACACATCTGGTTGCCTTTTGTGTTCATAGTTTATATACCCAGACAATCTTTTCATGCAAATAATAAATCTGCATGGAAATAAGGTGGAATCTTTTTTTACATTACTATGATGTATTTTATTTAGCAAACAATTTCCCTGGACTTAAAAGGATCAAGGAAGGAAAGGACTTCCCCTGGCATTACACGACAAAACTCAGGGGGTGCCGGGCAGGGACCAGCTTGCCTCCACACAGAGAACCAAGGCTAGAATGGAGACAGGGCTTGAGGTCACCCTCCTCTGGTCCCAGGCTCCCTTCCTTACCCCCTCCAGGGGGTACTGGGCAGCCCCTTGCAGGAGGCCTCCACCGGACAGGACGCACCACTAGCAGAGGAACAGTTCCAAGAGTTCCATCCTGGGGTGTTAGAAAGTCCTTTACACCCACCCACTGGTCCTCACGCTGACCGCCCCTGCCATCCCTACCACTCTCACATCTCCTCCCTACTTCTGATTTGTGTTCCCCTTTAGGTACTTGATGGCAGCTGTCATATCGCTCTGAGTCTTCTTTTCTCCATGGTAATCACCCACTTCCACGCTCTCAGTGTATCCACACACCTTGACCCTGCACGACTTGCATGAGTGCCAGACACAGAACCAGGGCACGTGCACAGAGGGTGCCTCACACTGCCCTCCCTTCTGCTCTAGGTAAGGCATTTTCACCTGGGCATCCCAAAGCAACAGCACCCACACCCCTCTTCTCATCATCTGCCAACAACCCCAGCCAGAAGCAGCTGATGCTGGCAATAGCAATGACAAGTGGCACTTGTGGAGGGCTTACGGTTAGACCCTCCCCCAAAAAGGTAGAGGCAATAGGTACGATGTCACAGGTGAAGTGCCACACAGGGATGAGTCAAATGGGGAGCCAACTGCAACCAGTCTGCTAGGGTCACAGCTCAGCCAGGACACCAGACCAGAGTGAGGCCCAAGGCCTTCAATGTGTTTGTGGCCTGCCCTATTCCGGAAGAAGTTACTGAATAAACTGTTCGTTGATGATGCTTTCCTAATTTGGGCATTCATTTGTTAGATTTAAAATATCGTAACAAATAGTGAATCCAAGGAAAACTGCTTCCATGCTTGAAATAACACCAAACTGTCTCTGCAACAGCTATAAACCTGTGACGGTGGGGAGGGAGCCCAAGGAAGCAAAAGGCAGGCCTCACTCGGGGCCCAACTCGATGGCTTTGGGAGCCTTTCCAGGGGATGTGTCTGCCAGAGGATGTGTCATGAGAACTGAGCTAATTATCCATATAATTCACACACTGGGGTGGGGGCCTGTCGCCAGGGGAAAGCAGGGGTTATCTCAGACCTCGGCCAGACTGGTCGCTAAGGAGACTTGGACGGCCACCCTCCGATTCGGCATCTTCCACCCAAGCTTCTAGGGGTCTCTGCTTAGAGGACTGCAAAAAGGAAGGCTTCTGTGCGAGTGTCCCTGATTCTCTGGGCTGCAGGTGGTCACACACCAGGAGGAGGATCTCTGCTCAGAAGCCCGACAGTCTTTTCTGCCCCTGCTCCTCGCCTGGCCCTCGCTGGGGGACCCTCTCTCCAGCTTGCCACCCCACCCCCAAATCTTCCTGTCTCTGGTTCGGCCCTGTCTCTTTTCTCCGCTCTTCCAGCTCCTCTCTGCCCAGCTCCAAAGGGCCGCTGTGGGCAGGGCGGTAAGAAATGGGAAGCCACCGCAGTTTCTGAGTCCCTTGAGCCAGGACCACTCACAAGGCCAAGGAGGAGGCGGCTGACGCTAATCAAACCCGAATAAGGACCCAGCCCTGGGGTGGGGACCCTGGGCTGTCCGCTGTAGCCGCTGGCGGGGCGGCTTCCCCCGGAGGAGGGACGAAAGGGCTGCGTGGCACCTCACACCCAGGCTTGGCTGTCACCAGAGTAGACCAGAGGCGCGGCCCCTCCCAGGGGAGAACTCTGGGCTGCGGCAGACCTGATGCTACCCCCAATTCAGACATTGTAGTCAACTGGCCCCAAACGCTTCCCCCGCACCCCCCGCCAGCCCTCCCGAGGGTGGGGATGCGCCCACCATCCCGGGGCAGGGGCTGCGCCTAGCTGGCCGCCGCACTTGCACTGGTCAGCCTGGGTGCCCTCTCTGAGGCCGCGCCTTCCTAAGAAGTAGCTCGCCCTTGGGGACGGTCAGGGCGCCTGTCCTGCCGGCCTCAGCCCCTTTCCCACCCCCTGTGAAGCCGGGCTTCACAGGCCGGCTCTCAATCCTCCCATCATTTGGGGGCAGAGGGTGTAAGTGTCCCCGTCCGTGCCCGGGCCAGGGGTAGGGGAGCGCAGAGAAGTCGCAGTCTCCGTTTAAGTAACTCTTTCCAGCCTCCTTCGCTGCACTTCAAAGCTCTCGCGCCCTCACATCCCTAACCCTCCGGACCCCAGTCCTTGGCGCCCCCGTGCCCCGCACCTTGCCGCAGCGGCCCGCGAGCCAGCTCGGGCCGGTCCTCGGGGAAGGCGTCGCGGAGGCGCTGCCACAGGCGGCGCAGGTCGGCGAAGCTGCGGTGCAGGTAGAGCACGCTGCGGTCGGACCACTCGGTGCGGATCTCGTAGAACTCCTCCTCGTCGCCGCGCCGGCTCACGATGAGCCTGCGGATGCCGTTCACCCAGCAGCCGCGCACGAACATGTTCACGAGCGACGTGCCCTCAAACACCGCCGAGGCCATGCCGCGCGCCGCGCATGCCCCCGCCGCCGGGGGCGCCCTCGGCCCCCGCCGGCCCGCCCGCCGGGGTCTGCCGGGGGAGGGTCTGTGCAGGGCCGGGGCCCGTCCGGGTCTCCCCGGGTCCGGGGTACGTCCGGGGTCTGCCCGGGGCTGGGGGCCGGCCGGGTCTGTGCAGAGCTGCGGTCCGTCCGGGGTCTGCCTGGGGCCAGGTCTGTGCAGGGCCGGGGTCTGCCCGGGTCTCTCCGGGGCCGGGGTCCCTCCTGGAACTCCCTGGATGCTGCGAGCGGCCCGCGCTCGGAGCGGCGCGGGGCCGAGTCGCTCAGGCCGGGCCGGGAGGCGGCTTTATAAGGCGCTTCCCACCGCGGGCGGCGCGGTCGTCGACGTCGGGGCCAGGCCGCGTCCGCCTCCCTCCGGCCTCTAGGTGAACGGCCGCCGCGGACCGCGCGCGGAGGGTCTTTCCTGGCTGGCCGCGCCCCACGTCGCCTCCCCGGAGCCCGCGCCGCTGCGGCCGCGGGGACCCCGGCGCCAGCAGCGGGGCGGAAAGCCGAGTGCTCCCCCGCCTCCGCGCCCCCCGCGCCGCCCGCCGCTTCCTCCCTGCTCGGCCCCTGAGCCGCCGGTCGGTGACTGGACGAGAAGCCGGGAAGGGAGGGCGGGGCAGGCGGGCCCTGCGCTCACGGGGGCGCTAAGTGGAGACTTTTTTCTCTTTCTGTTTTGCGATCCTCGGGACCTCTGCGGTCTGGGGGCGGCGCGCTCGGCCTGGCCCGGGAGCGGGGGGAGACTGCAAGTCGCCGGGGGTCCCGAGGCGGGGCCGCGTGTGCTGAGGCGGGGGCGAGGGCCTGGCCGAGCGCCAGGCGTCAGAGGGGTGGCCTCGCCTTCGTGTCCCGTCGCCCGCGCTCGCCCCGAGCTGGGCCGGCCCGCCCCGCGTCCCCCAGTGCCCGGCGTCCCCGCCCCGCGTCCTCCCGAGCATTCCGGTCGTGCCTCAGCTGGGCCAAGGCCCAGGACGCGGCGGGACGCGCAGACCTGGGGCAGGGCCGGCGGGGCAGGGCAGGGGTCGCCCTCTGAGAAGGGAGGTGGGACAAAACGGTGGCGGGCAAGGAGGTCTCCTTGGAAAGGGCGTCCCGGGTGAGCCGCACGCCCTTTGGGAGCTTGAGCTGAACTGGGGAAACGGCCCACACTGAGAACGGATTCTCAGCCACCGTTACTTCGGCTGTGCCTAATTGAAAGATCATTTCTAGCGGTAGTTTAAGAATTGGAAGTTCGTTCCAGAAGTGAGTCGCGCTACCTCACTTCGTCATAGGCACGGGTGGGAGGGCAAGGGCGAGCCCCGCAGCCCGTGCAGCGTTCTGGAAAGTCTCCAAAGCCCCAGTGCAGGCAGAAACAGAGGCTGACTGCAGGTGGCCTGTCTCTTGGCTCAGCCTCGACCCGTATGTGTCCCCTACCACCACTGCCGCGTTTTAAGACTGCGTCAATGACTTGTAGATCTCATATCTTCAAAGTCCTTCATTTGGGCTTACCTTCACCTCCCTGTGTTGGTCAGCCTCCCCTTTTACGCTGTAAACTGGGAGGAGAGGATGATTTCCACCTTCCGGTGTCCCCCCACCCCGCCCCGCGCTGGGCCGTCGGTGAGTGCTGGGTGACTGGGCAAAGGGTGAGGGAGGGGCCGGAGGGCGAGGCGCTGAGGGAGCTGGGCAGCCCTGCGAGGCATCCTACCCCCCACCCCCTCCCCTCCGGACACACCACTTTTCTGGGACTGCCCCAGCTGAGCAGCATCCCCAGGACTTTAAGGGCCAGAATTATGGCGCTTTTTTGACTCCTGTTTGGGGAGCAGCTGTTACTGTGTCCCATCTTGGCTAGGAACAATCAGGTCTTCATTCTCCTGTTGACTAAGAGGCCTAACTTTGTGACACTGTCTTTCAGTTTGTGCCAGGCATTCCTGGTCACTGAAGAGGAGAAAGTGTTTTTCATATTCGTGATGTTTGTTTGTCTAAGGAGACCTGGAACTAGAGAAAGCTAGATGGCCAAGGAAAAATAACAAGTGCCCAAAGCCACTAATAATTACAGAAATGCAGATTAGAACACAATGAACTGCCAGTTTTTAGTCCATTGGATTGATACAAACTTTTAGAATCCATTAAATAAAAATTATCCAAAATCTGGAAATAGGGCCAATAGAATAGTCATCCTTCCAGTGTATGTCCTTTCAATGACATATTGAAGCATCATTTAAAGGCCCAAGGATTACTTAATTTTCTAGTACAACATACCATTGTTTAATGTTGCTTTTTACTAATAATGAAGGGCTAAGGCAGACTCTATGAAGTTGTATATTAATTTGTAGATTTGTGCCTGGTAGAGATACAAATAATTTCTGTCCCAAAGAAATGATAATCACAAAGGTTATGATTTATTGCCCTGTAGAACATTAATCATTCTTGTATCTAGCCTAGCAATCTTTTTTTTTTTTTTGAGACAGAATCTTGCTCTGTTGCCCAGGCTAGAATGCAATGGCATCATCATAGCTCATAGCAACTCCCAAACTCTTAGGTGAAGGTGATCCTCTTGCCTCAGCCTCCTGTGTAGCTGGGACTACAGATGGGCACCACTGCGCCCAGCTAATTTTTCTATTTTTAGTAGAGATGGGGTCTAGCTCTTGCTCAGGCTGGTCTCAATAGCAATCTTATTTTAAGACTCTTTTTAAGGACTATATAAACCCAGTCCCCTAAATGGTCTTTGAATCAGCTTTTTCATCTTAAAAATCTTCTTGTTATTAATATGTTGAATAAATTTTTTATCACATGCATTCCATATTTGTAGAAACATTTAAGAGGCATATTTTTAACCTGTGAAATTTATACTTGGATGAATTTGACAAGAACAATAACTTTTGCAAGGTTATGAAGAGGCACGTACCCTTACAGACTGATTTTGGGTGTAACAGTTGGAATAGGCTCTTTGGAAGGCAGGTTAGCAGTAGTTGTTAATACTGAAAATGTGCATAACTTGTGACCCAACAATTCCCTCTCTAGAATTCAATCCTAGAGACATTTCCATATATGCATTAAGAAATGTACAAGGACATTCATTGGTGCACTGTTTGCTTAAGTGAGAAATTGGAAATAAATGTTCATCAAAAGGGAAATGAATAAATTAATGACATATAAGTATAATGGAATTTTATACAGCCACAAAAAATGAATCAGTTGTACAAATATGGATAGATCTCAGAAATAAGATGTCAGTGGAAATGGCTGATGGGTACTACAGATGGTAATATAGATGCATATGACAAAACAATAGTAAATTTGGAAAGACAGCTACCAAACACATAAAGGTGCTTCTGGGGTGGTGAACAGGTCAAGATAGGAGAGTGTCAAGAGGGACTTTTGCTTTATATATAATGTTCTTATACACATTTTAAATTAAATGAATGCATTTATTACTAGTATAATTTTTTCTAAGGGAATAGAGGCTGTGGGAGGCTGGGAGGAAATAGCCAGTGCTTAGGTGGTAGGGATAAGTGCTATTAATATTTTCTTCTTAGTATTTTTCTGTTAGTTGAATGTTTTCTGATGATGATGATGACGATGAAAGAATCTCTGACATAAGTATTAGAACTTCTGACTACCTGTCCTACCCAGCCACTGAAGAACTCCAATCGTAGTCTCAAACTGCTCACTTTTGTCTTTCTGTGAATTGGGAATTTAAAACAAAAATTTAAGAAGCTCCCAGCTGCTGTGAGGACAAATAAAATGGTATATGGCAGAAAGTGTGCTGTAAATACCTTTGAGGACCCGTGTTACATAAATGTCAGTAACAGACACTGAGGAGGCGGGGCGGTTTCATGTTGTACCTCAAGCGGATCAGCTTGTCCAGGGCCAGCGGCTCCGGAGTAGAATGTGAAAAGGAAACAAAGAGGAGCTCTCTGGGTCACCTGTCCCATCCTCCCAGCAGGTCTAGAATTACAAAGGTGTATCTGAGGAGGAGCCCTGGCTGTAGGTAAGAGCTCTGGAAACCAGACACTTCAGTCTGATCAATAAGAGTAAACAATGGGAATAAAAGACTTCAGGAAATTCAAGGCCCTACTTTTGAGGGGATGCTTGGGTGTCTTGTTTATTTTTCCGTGGTGGTGGTTTTGTTTTGGTAGAGATTCTTTTTAAGGTCTGTCCTTTCTCCCTAGCCCTCAAAGTGAAGAGGAAGACAATGCAAAGGTTGGAGTCATTCCTCCAGGTCACCTAGGGGACCCACTCATCTGGCATCTGACAGCACAGTAGGAAGCCTGTCACTGCTAGAGTCTGAAAAGTAAGACTGACTGCCTAGAGCCAGGGGGTGACGGCAGGGTGAGAGAGGAGATGCAGGCCCCAGGGTGGCCCTGACCCCATGGGTCCCGCTGTTTGTAACCCCATGCCCATGCTGTGGAACCTCACTTGATTGAGAAGATATTCATAAGGGCACCCCGATTTGCATTTTGAGTTTCACCTCATACAGTAAGGTAGTCCAGTGAGCATCCTACAAACCGCAGCTGTCCTCTGTTTCTCTTGGAAATAGCAGTGATGAGACCTCACAGTTGTGAGCATTTTCAGACACATTCACTGGTGGGATCCTCACAACAGCCCTTAGGGATGGGGAGGAGAAGATCATTGTTCCTCTGCAGATGAGGAAACTGAGGGCTCGTGGAGGGTCTGGAGGCCTCTAAGGCCCTGCTGGACTGGCCTCTGCCAATCTACCGTCCCCACCTGGCCTTGGTCCAACACACTGGCCTTCCTTCACCATCCCACAGTGCCACACACCTTCCCACCCAGAGCCTGCTCAGGCCTGACAGACCCTCAGTGTGCAATGCCCCCCACCCCTGCCCTGGCCTGCTGATTGCTACTCATCCTTATGTGCCTGTGAGTCCCCTGGGATCTTGTTAAAAAGCAGATTTTGGTTTAGTAGATCTGTGTGGGGCCTGAGATTCTGCATTTCCAACAAGTGCCCGGAGCTCATCTTCTATCTGAGAGCCACTCAGAGTAGCAAGGTTGATGCTGGCATAAGCCTCACTTGGTCTGGAAAGTGTCAGGAGACGCTGTGGGACAGTCTCGTGATACCCTGCACTGCTTCATAGCTATGACGAAGTGTTCATTGTGTCTCCTGGCTGGTATGGAATCTCCTCGAGGGCAGGGACTGTAACTGTCTCCTTCATATTTGTATTCCCAGTGCCTAACGCAGAGCCTGGCACATGATAAATGCTCACCACATGTCTGTTGAGTGAATAAGTAAGTGAGTGACTGAGTGGCATGAATGACCAAATGAGCTAGAAAGCTAACAGTAGTCTTCCCACAGAAAATGCTATCCCTCGATTTCCAAGGATGGGACATTGGGGAAAATTTCACAACCCATCATCAAATCCAGATTTTACTGGAGACCCCAAATCCCAGGCATCGAATCATCTTGAAAGGGGACAACCCAAAATGTTTGTGGTGATTATCTCTCCAGAATGGGATTACAGACTTTTAATTTCCTTTGTGCACTTTTTGTTTTCCAAATTTAATGCAATGAGCAAGCACTGCTGCAGTAATTCAAAAATAATGTGAAAGTTCATCTAAGCAAATCCTTTCTCGTATCATCTCCATGGTCACTTCTCCCTTGTCACTGCATATGGTGACCTAGCTGTGTGGCCGCAGTTCATCTCTGTTCTCACTGTGACTTGGTCTTCTCAACTACAAAGTCAAGTGAACTGCAGATACCCACTGAGACTCACCCCAGCATGAATTCTCCATGTATTCCTTCTCAGCCTTGATACTCCAAAGCAACCCCAGCCTCATTCCTGACTCTCTCATTTCTTCATGTTCCTGCCAACCTGAAAGGTGTTTTATGCTGTCTCCTTTCTGAGCATGGAATCTGTGACTTAAAGCCTAAGCTGCCACCCAGCTGTTTGCATAAATTTAAGTTGCTATTTTTGAACGTTAAGTCTCCTAAAAATCAATGAAAATCTAAGACTGTTTAAGACTATCAGCATTAGAGCAGGGCACAGTGAGGCATGCCTGTAGTCTCAGCTACTCGGGAGGCTGAGGCAGGAAGATCCCTTGGGCCCAGGAGTTTGAGATCAGCGTGGGCAGCATAGCAAGACCTTGTCTCTAAAAAAGAAAAAAAGGAAAAGAAAAAGCTATCATCAGACAATCAGCATTAGTCACAGCAACAAATAATCCCATTCGGAAAGGCTGCTGGAGTTGGCATTCCAGGAAGCATTTTAAAAATAATACATAACCCATGAGATTATTCAGTAAACAGCCTATGGACTGACAAAGCATTTGTATCTTCTCCTCACACCCACTCTATTTTTCTTGATGATATGGATGCTTGAATATATTAAGTGATTTAACATTACATTTTGGTTCGAAGCTAAACTTTTTTAAAAAAATGTATTAGTACACTAAAACATTTGCTCCACCTACTTTCAACGGGCTACCATGAGCAGAGTTAGTGAGCTTGTTTGTGGAAACTATGTAGGAAAAACATGGAAAGTTTAAAGTTCAAATTTGAAATATTTTGAGACCAACATTGTGACTTGAGACATAGTGACACAGTGCTTGCCCATAATATTTATACTAGGACTACCTGTTATATTATGACAGGCAGTGGGTCTTTTTGTTTGGTTAGATTAAATAAGAGATCATTGTTACAACCAGGATTCTGCATTTTCTTATGTTCTGAGTAGAAATAAAATTTCTATGCCTGAACTTGGTTCTTGCCTGTTTTGAGCTAACATAGCCTCTCACATTACCCAATAATGTTAGCCCAAAACAAGTAATGCAACTTTTCAGTTTTCACCACATAGATACAGGGAGGCGGAGCTCTGACAGCAGGGACAGAGACGTGCAGGTACAGATATGTCTTGTCAGATTCCACAGAAGACTTAAGGCAACTTGCCAAAATACGTATACAATAAGAATTGCATAAATTAAAATTTAAAGCCCAGGGAAATGCAGGAAATAAGAAAGGAGCAGAGGGAAATTAGTAGGCAGACCAGTAGCTGCAGCAGCGTGCTCAGTCACTGGGTGTGGGTTGCGATGGCTTCTCTCCCATGGCTTCCTGTCTGGCCTGCGGGACTTCTGCACGGCCTACCCCTCCCACCATCAGCCCGAGGGCTCTTTCTTATCCCTGACACCCTGACACTCTCTCTGTCTACACCTCCGTAGATATGCTGGGCGGGTCCCACCGCAGGGCCTGACACTCTCTCCCGTGTCCTCCAATGGCTCCCTCCCTGTTCTCTGCTGGGATCTACACCTGTCAGAGAGGCCCTCCATGGCCACCGGCCTGAAAGGGCCCACTCCTGCCCACCATTCTGTGTCCCGACTGTGTTTTCTCTTCCTCAGAGCACACGACATTATAGGGCTATGTATGACTTTCTCCTCACTCGCATGCAAGCCCTGTGAGAGCAGGGCCTTTCCCTGCTGGGCGGCCTGCTGCATCCCGATGGCAGCGACGGGCCGCAGCTGTGCGCTCTGGCCGGGGCAGTGCAGGTCTCTGCCTTAGTGATTGAGGGTGTATCCGTTTGCTTTTTAAAAATACCAACTGAGCATTCAGATTATAGGATGAACATCATTTCATGTCAAAATTCTAGTCTGAATCTGATTAATCTGCACAGCATTGTCTGAGGAGCATCTCACCTGTATTTGGTGATGGGACAGAGAGAACCTGCAACTGAAATTTCCACGGGCCAGGAGCTGCTTTAGCGCGTGAACAATAGAACAATCGAGACCCCGGTGTTGTCTGCCCAAAAGTTAGTCCATGGGGATTTGGGCCTGCGAAAAATGTCAAAGTAACATTTGCTGACAGTTGGGTATGTATCTACACATATAAACAGTTAACCGACATGGACTTCTGGTGATCCCACCTGGTTAACTTTATCACATAACATATGCATCCAAGTAACTGAGTTTAGGGGTACATTTACCTAAATGATAATTTCGGTATTAGAACAGTCTCTTAAGCCCTGCTTTCTGACAAAAGAGTGAAGCCAACCATTAATAAAGTCACTCCTAGTACATAAACATAAAACTGAATAATTCTTAGAGCACTGGGAAAACTTAAACAGGATATTAGATGACATTCCAGAATTTTTGTTTATTTTCTTTAGTGTAATAATGGTATTTTGTATTGTAAGTGTCCTTGTTTTTAGGCCTTGCATGCTGAAGTAGTAGTGAAGTGCTATGATGTTAAAAACTGTCTTTCACCTGGCTCTGCAATAAATAAATAAATAAGTAGGTAGATATATGAAGTAAATGTAGCAAAATGTTAATAATTGTTGCATCTAAGAAAAGGGATTCAGGCCTTTATTATATCATTCTATTCTTTCAACTTTTCTGAGTATTTGAAAATTTTCACAAGAAAAAGTTGGGGAGGGAGAATAATGTTTATATTTCTGCTCCTTTTAGTATCCAGATAATCGAAACATGGTTTCACATTAATAAGCTATAAATGAAAAGGAAAAGAGGAGAAAAAGACCTATCGTCTGCCTTGAGAATCCATTGATTTCTGCTGATATTCTTACAACAATATTAAGGCTCACATTCTATATAAGCATTAATGGCCATAGGTTTTTATGAAGCACAATATAATTAATCCCAAAATGGCTATTATTCATTGAGTCAAGGTTCAAAGAAAAAAAATCAATCAACCCTGGGTGTCTGTAATACATGTTCATGGACTGTACATAGTTTCTGTAATATAAATTCAGAGAGTTACCCGCAAGGAGATGAAGACTGCGGCAGCAACCACATTTATCCTCCTTATTCCTGAGAAACCTAGGCTCATTGCACACTCCCTTCACCAGAGTACACAAGAGCTGCCAGAAGATTAAATCCAGAATGTTGCATTTTATGCCCAAACCTCTAAGTTAGATATTCAACTAAACTTTAATAGAATCATTTAACATTCTAGCTAAAAGGGACTTTAGTGCTCATTTAACTGTAGTGAATGTTGCTTGTAAAATCATTAATGCTCTGCAGGGCAGAGAGATTGTCCCGAATGTATTTGCATTAGTCGTGTCACGTAACAGATTTTCTCGACTGTGCCCCAGTAAACACGTTATTCTCTGAGTGAACGAAAAGAGGGTCGAGGTCCTTCAGGCTGTTCCAGGAGTTGTGGAGGGAGACTAGGGCCAACGTTCACTCTGTCTGCTGTCTGTTCCTATGTGTGTGCCCAGCATCTCGCCCGTTTTGTGCAGTCTCAGTCTAAGCACACTGTCAGCCACTTGGGAGCAGGCGAGCAAGAACCCTTGCTTGGTTCAGAGGACTAGGCTGGATTCCGTTGCCCCTCACCTCCTGAAAACATGTGGGTGGACTACGTTTCAATACATTTATTAGCATGGACATGAATTTGTAATGAGTGGCGCATTTCACCTCTTAACCTCACCGGCATAAAGGGGCTTGGATTTGTCCCCAACAGCGTTGCTGAGTAGCAAGGATCTACTCTGCTTTGGGGGCAATTATAAATGGTTTGGGCTACTCAGGGGAAGTAACATGAGGCCATGGGGGGCACTCTGAAGGGGTTTGGGCAAAGAGCGGCATCCTATCCACAGGCAGGTGTGCACGGAGGGTCCTGGCCCAGTGAGGACGGACAGGAAGAGCAGGTTCTCACCGCCTGCGGCCATGCGCGAGCGGCAGGCCTGGCGTGGCTGCCATATAGCAGCCTGTGCTGGCTGCCAGTCAGTCCTCTCCATGCCCAAGTCCCTTCCCGCCCACTGTCAAGGGCACCCCTGCCACCATGTTCCCTGCCACCCTTCCCCCACCCCCAGGTGACTTTAGGCTTTCCTTTACCTCTCTTTCCAGGGCATACCTCTTGCTTCCTGACCCCCCTGGGCCTTCCTTTTAGGATCGCAGGAGCATCATTCTGGGGTGGGAAACCCGGGTTTATTTCTCTGTGTGTGTGACTGACACGATTCTAATTCTTCTTGAGGGCCAGTCTAAGGGAGTGAGGGGAAATGTACCTCAAGGTAGTATTGAAGATATCTTACCGCAAGCCAAGAGAACTTTAGGGTCTCAGGTGACCCTCCTTTCTAAAGCAGATAATCACATCCTGATTTCCTTTTTGGCTTTTGTATTCTATTAGTATTTTCACACCCAGGTTTACTCAAGGCAGGCATGGCCGCGTCAGTGGCAGCCTCTCATGTTCCCTTCTCTCCTGTTGGTCTGAATGCTTATTCCCAAGTACAGCCCCATTTACTTACCCCAGCTGCCTGCGCCTCCCAAGTATTTCAGCTAATCGTCAGATTTCTGCTGTACATTGTCTCATGACTGTGTACACTTCACCCACGGGGCTTAAATTCTGCTGAGGCGAAAAGGGTGCGGTGAACTGAAACCAGAAAAAATCTTGGGCAGTGAGACAAACACCAGTGTCTTGATTCCAGGAGTGACTTCTATAGAGTTAAGTACCTTTGTACCAGTTGTTATGATGAATTGTTCTGACACTTATCCAGACAGGAGGATAATTAAAGTTTCTTTTCCCAGGGCCTTTCTAATGCAAACATTCAAAACAACCGGGCCTCAGTTAGCCCAGAGCAGAAGTCACAAAGGCAAGATTGAAAAAAATAAGTAAATAAATTTTTAAGGAGATGGAGAAAGCATTGCTTTCCAAAAACATTCAATTCAGGCCAATGACTGAAAAAGAACTAAGAATAGCTGGAACATTTGTTTCTTCCTTATTTAAAAAAAATTTTTTAATTGCTTATTATGCTTATATTAGACCTCTGAGTAAGGAGTGTGTGTGTGTGTGTGTGTGTGCAAAGTTTATGCTTAACGGTCTTTCTTGTTACCACTACCCCACGCCCTCAAAATACATAATCTAGAAAACCAGTGCTAGTTCTGATGACAGACTTTGGGCTAAACCATAGCTGTAGTTTAGAAGCTAAGCACTTGCAGACTATTCTGCAGGTTTTGCTTTTTGTTAATAACCTATTTTAAAGTTCAGCACACTGGCATCTCTTTTGATTCTGATTATACTCCTTTTAAAACTCCACTCCATGTTCGGCGTCAGCAAACCCTAGTCTAACAATAAGTAAGATTGTTTTCTTGGTTTGCCCTTGTGCTGCGTTTAAGAGACAGACTCAACCCCAAAGTAGCTGCCTTTACAGAACCCACATGGCCCTGTCTCAGACCGCATTGTCAGGTGGCTTTGCATAAAGGCGGTCCCTCTGAGATAGCTGGTCGCCCAGGCAGCCGTGTGGGCATGCTTGGGGCAGGCAGCCAAGGCTCACATGACATCCACGTACTTCCCACCCGTGACCACACCTTCATGTAGTCGGAGCACTGTCTAGTCTTCAGAGGCCTTTATGTAATTTTATATCCAATGATAATAGGTCTTGGTAATTAATTCTGCTGCTTTTGGCCCCTTGTGGAGAAACAGGTTTTGACATGTAGTACATATATTTCAAATTGAGAGAAGATGGAATTGAAGAGAGTGTTTTCAAATGAATTAATTCCAATGATTTTGAGTCTCATGTTAGAAGAAATGTAATTCCTCCTGGAATGCAACTACACGTGAACTGTTCAATTATTTATAGTAACTATTTCATTCCAAAGCTGATTTGAAGTGGCTTCCAAAAAATGAATGGAATTACTGGCCAAGGGTGTTGGGCAGAACTGGACATATCTGATGGATTTTGTTTCTCTATTTCTGTGGCTATTCCTTTTTCTTCATGAGGTCTAAGAAATGAGGAAGGGTGACTGGCCAGGGTAACATAACACCGAGCCTGGGAATTTCCTGGTTCAAATCAGAGACTTACACAAAAACAGACAGGCCTGAACATATTATTCAGGCCATTTTTCAAGTGATTTGACAGTTTCATATAAATATTGAATTAAAAGCATTTTAATAAGGTGAGTAAAATATTTCCACGTATCCCAAATTAGCTCAAGTCAGACCCTCCACTGCAAGGAAGCTAGCACTGTCTTCCGGAAGCCTTTCCACCCCTCCTTCCTCCCAGCGTTTATTCCTCAGTTGCCAGGTTCCTCTATATGGGCTTCCAGCTTGGAGGGGCAGTCCATGCTTCCAAACAGAAGGCATTTCCGGAACCCTCGTGTCAAAGGGAGAACAACACACAGCCCTCTTGGTTGGAGTGGAGTTGGGAGGAGGGACATGAAGGTGCCGGGCACGGTGCTATTGTCTCCTCCTGATCCAGTGCCTGGTGGTCTGCCAGGCTTTTCCGTGGAACAACAGCATGGCCGGAAAACAACGCTTCAAAAAAGTTCCTGTGACAACGTGTTCTGAGCCAGCACACTTCCTAAGGAAACGAAACTCCTACATGCCTCTGCGACTTTATCAGTCATCTTGACAGAAGTTGTCTTTTTTTTTCTTTCTCAGTTTGCTGATTATAAATCTAGATGTAAAACCTGTAACTATTTACTTAAGCAGATATTTTCTTTTGCGTGTGTAAATTTTTTATTTTCCAATTTAATTCTTTAAAAAATATGTTCATCCAACACCATCTTTCTCTCCCTGTAAAAGTCCCTCTTTGCTCACTTTTTTCCCATCCTTTCACCACTCATTCATTCATTTCTTCATTAACAGATTTTTATTACCAGGTAGCAAATCAAGTGAAAGCACCAATATGAGTGGAGAATTCTTTTGTTCTCTTTGGCTGCTTCTTAATGAAAGGTAAACAATCACTCTCTACCTAGAAAAGTGACTGGGTGGTCAGGGATTTTGTTTACTTTTTTGAAATGTAGATTTGTTAGCCTAAGAGATCATGAACTACCAGGCTCTTGAAGACTGCAGGAAAGGAAAGATGATATTCTAGAAGCTGATCATCTGGTATCTCTGATAAGTTCACATATCAATTTTTAATTCCACCACGGTTTTATTTTCAAAGTAGAAGAAATTTGTAACATAGTGTAAGCAACAGCGACTGTCCCTGACTGTAATCACATGAGCCTCTTTGAATGTTGCTTAACATTTAGTAGGAGGTCATGCTGTCTGTACCTTCTTTGGAATGCCACTTGGGCAATAACGTTTGGAGTTTTCTTCTACACATCCAGACATCAGACCATTTATTACTACCTCGATTTTCTCACCCATTTTAAGAGATATTTTCTTTGTGGCAATGAGCCCACTTATAGATTGAGTTCACAATTTGAGAGGCACTGGTTTTAGACCTTTCTAGTAAATTTAGAATGGCATGTTGGATTGTCATAGCAGATATCTCATGTTCTCTTTATAAAATTCACTTACACATTTCTGGATTTTAGTCAGTCTATAGACTAGGGAAGAAATCATCAACGAGAGAACCATGGGTATGCAACTCCATGAACAGGAATTCTCCAACTTCCAATGTCATTCTTCTGATAAAAAGAATTATCACTATGCAGCATACTTCTGCTATAAGAATTTCTGCTGTAATATGCTAATAATTTTATGCAGTAAAGAGTACTGTGTCTGCAAGGCAAGCAGAGATACAGAAACACAACCAAGTCAACACTAGGTGGAGAGTAACCATGCCTAACCACAAGGAATAAAGATGAAAATAATCATTTCATTCTTCTCCTTCCTTTTGACTTTGTTGCTGCATCTCTGATGTTTGCATCGTGAGCAGTCAGGCGGGGCTCGCCGGCAACTACCTTCGAAGTCTACCCTGCATGCTGGGCAGAGCCAGCCAGGAGGCTCCTCTCAGCGGGGCAATTCGGAACCAGCCACATCTTTTCTTTAAGGAAAAGGGAGGTCTCCGAGATTACTTTCTTTCTATTTTTCATCACTTCCCTGCCTATTACATGCACTTCCCTGCCTACTACATGCACACTGTATTTGCATATGATCTATTTGGGCCACCCTGGGAGCCCATCTCTGGCTTCCTGAGGGTACGGGAGGGTATTTGAATGTGTATTTTATCCTGTGCAGTGTCTGAGAGTTGAGCCCGTAATCTCATTACCAGCCTGTTTGCATCCAGCGAGTTATTCTATGGTCTTCAGAATTGTAGCTCTGATTTGTAAGCCTAGCTGACAATTACATTTCATTGCCAAAAGATGTTAAATAAAAGAATGCTTTCAGTGAGAATTAAATCAAAGATCTCGGTATACGCAGCCCCAACCCGCAACCTGGGTTCTGTGCTTACTCAGTAGAGGTTGGCGTTATAAAACTCCCTTTTTCTAGAACACGCATCTTCATCTAGAAAACCACGTAGAAACTACATTCAAAACAGCATTGTTTAACCCCGTTCACCAACTAGCCACCTCAAAGAATAATAATTTCCAGGCTTGGAGAGTGTATTTAATTATTGACACACCAGCCAAATGAAATGACACAGAATCCCAGATTGGTGAAATTGATGAATCAACTGTCCATCCCTAAAAGAATAGGACAACACACAAGTTACAGCTCAAAACACATAATAATTTCATGGAGACAAGTCAAAATCAGAGTCAAACCACTCTTCCGAGCCACTCTCAACCCCTCTTTGGGTTCTATACTGATGTTTAACTGGTTTGGGTTTAAATACGTGCCTGGATGATTTCATAGAATCCTAACCACAGTCCTAGGAGGTTGATTTTTGAATCCCTCATTATACAGATGAAGAGCCTGAGGCTACATAGGAAGAGACAAACCTGAGATAAGTAACCCAGTAACCGGGCCGCCACGTTGCAGAAATGTGCATCTTTAATCCTCTCCCGATCCTTGATCCAGCCCTTCTGAGTCTTCCTACCTTTACCCTGGGTTTCCAGGCTCTTCCAGGGAAGGACCATGCTCAGATCTGGCCTCCCTCTGCCCAGCCCTTTCCTTTCCCAGCCAACAAACCTGCTTTTCTGACTTCTTTTTGCCTCGAAACTTGCTTTCTGACAAGCTGGATATTTCCCACAGCAGGTTCATCATCAAAATCATCTGGGTGCTTATGAAAAATAGAGATGCTGGTATCCTTCTTGGAGGCTCTGTTTTGTGGATCTGGGTGGGAACCAGAAGTCTCTCTGTTTAACAAGCTTACTGTGTGGTTGCGATAACTAACCAAGTTAAGGGAAAGATACTATTTCCCAAAAGTTTTTGATCTATGCACCCCTTTCATGTAATGTATGATCTGAAAAATCTCCTTTAACGTGAAAAAGTTTATTATTTTTACATGCTGTTGACTAAACATTATTTTAATTTTAGTAACTTATTTTAAGTCAATATATCAAAGGACGTCTTACAAAGTGTTTCTACTATAATATTAATATTAAAGATCATAATTGGGTTGCTACATTTTCACTTTTTCTCATTTAATGAGTAGCTTGTGCTATTTATTATAACATACTTTAATTTTATCTGAGTGTCAACCTAAAGAACAGAGATCCTCTGAAGGTAATGAGTTTATTCAGGAATGAGCATTGCAATGCAGAATACACGTGCCATGATACATTTATGCAGGGAGGCAAAGAAACACAAATTTTTTAAAGGTAAAATGAGGAAGGTTACATAAATTTTTTTGAAATAAATAATTATTCTTGTCTACCAGGATCAATAACAAGGGTGGCATCAGTCCAAAGTTGGACAAGCAGTTTCTGGGCAGATGTCCTCATAGAGATATTTTTTGGTTGTGGTGGTGTTTGTGCAAGGTTGTGGTTTCAGCAGAGTCTTTTGTAATATTTCTTGTTATCAGGCATGAGAGCCCTCCCTCCATGGCCTTCCCTGGCTCTATTTTGTCAGGTTTAACATAAGTAACTCCATGTTGATTCTGACTACTTCCTTTTATATGAGGAATCATAGTTTATTGGCAAATCAATCATAAAACATCCTGTTATATTGTGTTTGGTTTGGGAAAACAGAAAATATTAAAATGCTACTTGAAATGAATCATGTTTAAGGCATCAAAAATGGACCATGGACTCAATTGTTTTAATTTTTACATTTTGTTTGAAAATGATAAGAGAGAGAATGTTTCTTTTGTAAAATTTTATTTTCAATAAACAGAAAGGCAATTGGATAAAATAGTCATGCGTGTTTTCTCTTTTAGGCAAGGTTTTGAGATACTAGAGACTTTAGTGTCCTTTAAGAATTTCAACTCAATGAATGTAATTGGTGAAATGTTTGAGGCTTATTTGAAGAATAATTATGTTATTTTCTTCTTAAACTTGACTTAAATGTCAGTCTTCCAAATGTCATGTTTACTTAGCCAATGGCCAATTCTGGGTGTGTATTAAACTATATAAAACTAAGATGAAGAATGATGTAAGCCTGTTGCCACAGTGCGTGCCAGCAACTCAGGAGGCTGAGGCATGAGGATCACTTGAGCCCAGGAGTTTGAATCCAGCCTGGGCAATGTAGCAAGTCCTCATCTTGGGGGAAAAACAAAGCAAACAAACAAAAAACCAAAACATACACATACACACACACAAAAACAGAAGAATACAAAATTTTGTGGCTGTCAGATGCACCCTGGCTAGCTGTCCCCAGCCAACTGGGTGGTGAAATCTGAGCCACGGCGACCACGTGGGCTCACTCCTGAATACTCAGAAGCCACAAGCTCTAAGGGGACACTCTTGAAACAATTATTGTATTTATTTATCATTTTAGAATGAAAATAGAAGCAGGTACCATTAGCACCTTGGTTACAGACACTCTCTTAGAACAATCTTGTGAATGCTGGTGGGGAACTGAAAAGAGAGAGACTGCTCCGTGGCTCCTGGTGTGTCAGCGAGGTTCTCAGCGCTTATCACCCATTAGGATTGTTAACTGAAAAATGATGAGGTTCTAAAATTTGGAAAGGAGAACTTTGTTTCTCATAAAGGGTTGCAGCCTGCAAGTGGCCATTCCAACTGCCTGGAAAGCAGAGGCCCAGCCAGAAGCCAGAACACCTGCTTCAAGGCAGGGACAGTGGGAACAGGAATTTCTACTGAGCAGGATGGATAAATATACATATTTAAAAAGCTATAGGAGGAGTCATAAATATTCAAAAAAGGAGAAACATGCACCTGTGCAATCGAGCTTTATGCCCCTTTATTGGGTCCATGTTCAAAAGGCGAGGTATATCCAAAGAACACTGAAAAAAGAAAAACAATTAGAAAAAAAGAAAAGAAGAAGAAAGTGAAGTAGAGGACATAAAAACCCTCTCCGTGCATTCTGCGTAGACTGGTTAAAACCACTCCGTGGTTGGTGGTCTCTCTCAGGAGAGAATGCTGGTCTGGATCACGAAACTGGTTTCTGTTTCTCCCGCAGGAAATAGCCTGATGGCTGTTAGCCAGGGAGGGGGTGTAATGAGGTGTGTCTGTCCTCCCATCCCATGGTGGCTGGGAACTCAGTTTTCAGGTTTCTCTGGGGTCCGCTTGCCCAAGAGGAGAGTCTTCTCAGTCAGTGGGGGGCTTAGGATTTCATTTTACTTCACAGAATCATCTGGGGAGCTTTCAAAAGACGGAAGCACAGGCCCTACCGCTGACCGCAGGACCAGAGATTTGGGTGGCAGCTGGAGCTGCCCGGGTGATTCAAATGTGCAGACGGCGTTGAGAACCACAGCCACAGCCAAAGGGATCCCCCTTTAGTGGGGGGAGGGATTTTGGGGGCAATTAGGCCTTCCTAAGTCCTTAAATCCCATGACAAGATCTTGGCCATGTCCCCTAGTCCTCCCCATACCTCATGTCTTCAAACAGTCCACAGTGGTGTGGATTGGCTCAAGGAGTCCACATATACTCAAGAAACATTTTAGAAGCTTACCTGCAAGTTACTTTTAGTAACTATTTGCAAATGCAGGCTTATGGTGGCTGGGACCCAAATCCCTGAGCATCACCGTAACACGCTGACCTCTCTCATGCCCCCAGTACAGAAGAGCTCTGAGATCCTGCTTCAACATAGGAGATTATAGGGGATCCAAGCCCTGTCTGCTCTCTTTGCTGACCAATTAACATGTGCAGATGAAGAAGATGTGACCCCTGGCCCCAAGGAATCTTTACCCAGTCACAGATAGGTAATCAGTGATCACAGCTGCTGTGGTAGGAGCTGTAACAGAGGTGCCCACAGTGGGCTAGTGGGTCTAGGGCATTGTCCAAATCCTACAGGAGCCTCACCCCTGCTCCACTCCAAAGTTACAAGGGCAGAGAGTCCATATTTGGACAATTTCCCTTTCTTCATATATACAGATATGTTATGTTTCATATGCATGCATATGTATGTGTATTTGTGTGCGTATAGGCTGTCTACAGAACAGATAAATACAACCAGAAAATATTCCATTGAAAACTTCTTTTCACTGCAAGAAAAAAGTTTGTTTCAAATAGTGCCAAATGTGTCATCTTTGGAGCAAGGGACTGAGGGAGAAAAGGTTAGAGAAGTGGGCTGGAGGAACAGTGGGAGCTTTGCATGTTGGGCTGGCTGCTATTAAGGTGTGTTACTCTGAATATAAAGAGAAGCTGATAGGAGCTTGTAAGTATGTGTGTGTATTGTGTGTGTGTTAGGTGTGTGGTATGTGTTGTGTGTGTAGTGTGTGTGTTGGCTGTGTTGGGTGTGTTGTATGTGTAGAGTGTGTGTGCATCCAACCCTGTGTTGGGCATGGGTGTGGCAGGAGCAGACCCGTCCTGGTGTACACCTGGCGGGCGTGGGGGAGGCGCCGGTGGGGACATGGTTGACTGGGCCAGGAGAAGAGGCAGAGGAGCAGTTGGGGCTGCGGGCTCGGGAAGTGCCTGTGAAAACGGAGGAGGGACCCACACGGGCACACGGAAAGGGACTGATGCCACGATCTGGCATGAACTAGATGTGGGGACCTGGGGAAGGATCAAAGCAGCCGTGAGATTTGTTCCTCATGGTAATGACACCTTTGTCCCAGGCAGGGAGTATGACAGGGAATGGGGGGGACGCCAGTGAGCTTGTTTACTTTGTTTTTTGCTAGGTTGAGTTTGAGGTGCTGAACTTTTTTGCTTAAGGGAACTTGAAACTCAAGACTTTATTTAATTCTGTTTATTTAAAATATGAAAGAAACATTAGTGAAAATATTGTCTAACAGAGAGGAATGGGAGGAAGAAATGTTTCAGCAAGGCAGGAAGGGGTGACAATACGGAGTGGCCTCCCCACTGTGGGTGTCTGGAGGAGAGGGTCCTGCAGACCCTGGGGAACTGCATTGTCCCTGAGTCTCCTTGCTGGTGATGGACTGCCAGGCACTAAGGCGGCGGGCAGTTGACACTTCTTTTCAGGGGCCTGCGGGGCGGTGGCTGTGAGGGGCAGTGAGTGCCCGGCGTCCTCTGCTGGAATTCTGCCTCTCGCGGCGGGCTGCCTACCACAGCGCGGGGTTCCAGAGACAGCCTTTGTGTCAGCTCTTTTCTCCCCAAATAGATCCGTCGTGGCAACTGCCAGCCACGCAGGAAGACGCGGTTTCTGACCCCGCAGCACCCTCCCCCTACTGAAAACTAGTCAAGAAAGCCACTTTTTTGTTGTTGTTTTCTTTTTCCCACAACTAAAGTGTAATTTTCCTGCAGCGGCATGAAGCCCCTTCCAGGAAGGCAGAGTGGGATGAAAGCAGCAGGGCTGCGCGGCGGCGTGTCCCGCTAACGTGTCCCGCTAACCTGTCCCTCCAACCGCTGAGAGTCGGCGCTGCTGAGAACGCAGCTCTCTCCACCAGAAAAGCAGTACGTGTTTACGTTACCTCAGGGACGCTAACAGGAAAATCATTTCAACTTTTATTTCTTTACTCATAATTGAGATCCTTGTCCATTTTTGAAACCACATTCACATTATTTTTATACATTAGGCCATAAAATTACCTGCCATAAAATGGTGTGTGTGTGTGTGTGTGTGTGTGTGTGTGTTGTGTACTTTATTCTTCATTCAGCCAAGGGTACTTTATCTGTCAAGCTTCCCATAGGTGTGGATGCCAGCTGTCCTGTTCTGGCAAACCTGCTGAGATTCGGACAATATAAGGCTCAGAAAGGCATCCTGCCGTGGACTGTGGCGATGTTCTTGTTGCCTCCCTAGCACTAGGACTTGGAACATTGGTTCCCAGCCCCCCAGCCTCTGCCATTTAAAAATTAGCATGAACGGCAATATCACAGTATCTGGCAAACTGCACTGACTCACATCCTAATTAATCCTGTAAACTACTTTACTGTGTTCTGCTGCAAATCCTGCATGTCCAAACCAGCCTGAAGTTACTCACGGTGTCTGCATTTGAAGGTAAGCAGAGACTCTCTCCTTCTTAGAGCACTAAGTAGCCATCCTTTCTACCCTGCTGGGAAAAAAAGACCCAAACTCTGGCATTACTTGGAAAGCACTGCATGTGACCTGTCCTGCCTCTCTGCACAGCTGCGTGGCTGGGACAACAGTCTGCCCTTTGGCCTGACTCCAGACCACACCTGTCAGAGCCCACCTGGGGGAGGTGGTTGTGTGGAAAGCTTTCCTGAGCTACTCCTTCCCGGTTGTCACAGAGCCGAGAACACTTCTGTGCCCAGGAGGCTGCCGCCCACCACTTTTTGCTCATTGCCAGGGCCGCCTCTCCCTTGCCGAGGGGCGCCTGGCATCTGAGACCCGCCAGGGCCCCAGGGCTGAGCGTCCCAGTAAGGGCCGAGAGGCACAGGCCCATGTGCTGTCATCCCGGCTCTCTTCTGTCTGCTCCTACCTGAAGTTACCAGCACTAATGAAACTTGTCCCACGAAATATTCAGCAACACACCGGCACAGGCACCGAAGGGTCACATTGGCCATTTGCTGCGAGGTGAGAGCACAGGGCCCCAGGCTCTCTGCTGTGCCAGGGCCACCGTTTAGATCCAGGCCCTGGAGAGATCTAGGCGTGCTGGGGAGGGGCAGGGTGTCCAGGGCACAGAAGGGGGCGGTAGGGTGGGGCCCACAGCTAACTGCCCCCCAGCCTGAAAGTGTGGCCATGTTTTAAGTGTCTCCATGACTTTACTGGGAGTGATGTGGGAAATTTCAGCAGCCCTGACTCTTTCCGGGCCTCTGTTCTCCTCCCTCTGTAACCCCCTTCCATTCAAAAGGTATTTGCTGAGCGACTGAAATGATCCAGGAGCTCTGCAAAGGGGTAGAGGATCCGAGACAAGTGAGCACGCCCTTACCTACCTGCACAGGTCGGGGGGAGGGACACTCCCTCCCCGATGCAGCAGGGTGGGCACTGAGCGCGGACCACACGTGGTCCTCGGGTCACGGCCACTCTGGAAGTGAAGGCCGTGCGTGGGGACCGGACCTCACAGGCCGGCTCAGCCGAAGCCAGAGGAAGGGGGAGCCGGCGGGGGGTGGGGGTGGGGCGGTTCCTGAGTGCAGAGCTGGGGCGGCCTTGGAGCACAGGTGGGCCCAGCAGGCGACAAATGGAGGGAAGAGCATGCCGGTGGGGGGCTTCCCCCAGGGCAGGGGCAGTAGGGCATAGTGACCGGAGGGATCGTAGACTGGGACACTTGGAGTGTGAGGCGTGCGGGGTGGGGAAAACGAGACTGAGGACGTAGGCGGGGGACAACTCAGGAAGGGTTTTGTAGCACATTAGAGACTGTTTCCCCCCGATTTTTTTGCTGTGGTAATAAAAATACACATAGCATAAATTAACCCCCTTGACCATGTTTAAGTGGACAGGTCAGCGGCATCAGGTACGTGCTCGCTGCCGCGCACCCGTCACCGCCGTCAGTCTCCGGGACTCTTCGGTCTGCAAAACGGAAACTCTGTCCCCGTTAAACACCCACTCCCCGTCTCTCCGCACCCCCGGCCCGGCAATCACCGTTCTACTTCCTGTCTCTGTGAATTCGACTTCTCTAGGAACCTCAGATAAGTGGAATTATTTAGTATTTGTCCTTCTGTGACTGGCCTATTTCACTGAGCATGTTTCCAAGGTTCATCCATGTTGCAGCATTGTCAGAATTTCCTTCCTTTTGAAGGCTGCGGTGTATGGATGGACCACATTTTGTTCATCCACTCATCCATTGACGGACACTTGGGTTGTTTCCACCTTTTGGCTTTTGTGAATAATGCTGCTATGAACTTGAGTCTACAAGTATCTCTTTAAGTCCTTTCTTTCAGTTCTTGTGGGTGTGTCGCCAGAAGTGGAGTTGCTGGATCATATGGCAATCGTATCTTTATGTTCTTTGAGGAACTGCCATGCTGTACACCATGGTGGCTGCACCATTGTACATTCCCACCAGCAGTGCACAAGGTTCCATTTTCTCCACGTCCTCAAGATCACTTGTTATTTTCTATTTTTTTGACAGTAGCTATCCTAATGGGCGTGAGTGTCTGTAACTTATACTTGATACAACAATAATTGTTGAATCTGAAGTGTTTTTCTTGCTACTCTTTTGACTTTCTTGTGTATTTGTAAATTAATAGAATGGGAGTGTAGTTAAAAAGTCTACATGCTCAGATTCAACAATTATTATTGTATCATGTATAATTTGCAGACACCATGACACGTCACCACTGCAGCGTGCATCGTTCTAGAGAATTTGAACCTTGATTTGTTTGTAATGGGGGAATCGTCGAACGTCCTTGACGACTGAAGGCAGTGGGAAAATGAAGAAAGATGGTGATAGACAGCGCTTGCAATGCGAGAGCGGCTCAGAGGCCGCTGGGATAGGTCAACCAGAGTGAGGAGCACTGCTGAGGTCAGTGCCCAGAAGCAGACCCCGGGACTAGGATCCGTGTGCAGGAGCTGTACTGAGGAAGCTGTACTTCGAGGGGGGGGAGAGGGCGGGAAGGAGGAGGCATCTCAAGCCTGCGCCCTCAGGCAGAAGTCCTGCAGGAGGCAGCGTGGGCCCCACCGTGGGAGGAGCAGGGAGTGCAGGGTGTGCACAGGCTCAGCTCTAGACGGGGAGCCGGGCTTTCGGCCCCAGACACCAGCACCAGCAGTCAGTGTGGAAGGTCCCTAGGGCGGGGGGCCTCAATGAGGCAGGGAGTTGTGGGAGGGGGCAGAGTGAGACCCTGGGGACCCAGTGGCCTGCCGGTGAGAGCGAGAGAAGGGGGAGAGTAGAAGCCAGGTGTGGTTTCCTGTCAGGTGGTGGGAGCCACAGCACCGTTCTCAGACGGAGACCAAAGGGAGAAGCAGAATGGGGGCAAGAAATGACGGTTCTAGTTTGGCGTAAGTGGATTTTGAGGTCTCTGAGGGCACGGGGTGGAGGCCAGCCCAGGAGCGGGGTGCAGGGCTGTGACGTAGGAGAGCGTCAGACCCCGTGTTTGGTGCAGTCAGAGCCACAAAGATGAAGAGACTTCGGACAG
Organism: Varecia variegata; assembly: GCA_028533085.1. Lineage (NCBI taxonomy): Eukaryota > Metazoa > Chordata > Mammalia > Primates > Lemuridae > Varecia > Varecia variegata. Next base: position 90,008,803 of record CM052440.1, read on the forward strand.
AATTTCTGTGGATTCTCGGTCCTCCTGGACACACAGAGGCTCCGTCATTGGAGGCAGACAGTGTCCCCAGGGAAGGGAGGACGTGGATCACAAGCATTTGGGGGGATTGATCATGAGGAAGGAATTAAATGATACAAGAATAATAGCTAGCAGTTATCAAGCCCGTCCAACTCACCCTGCACAGAGTGGAGAAAGCCCTGCAGGGGCCTGATGGCTCCTCTCCGAGCTGGGTGTGCGGGTACTGCTCTCGCTCTGCGGGTGCGGGAACCGAGCCATTGTCATCAGGGCACACAGCAAATAAGCAATGACACTATCTATTCCTTAATTCCCCAGTTTTATGAATTATCCCGAATAGCCTTTCCCTAGGGAAGCATTCCTACAGTGGAAATACCACCTGAGCTTCCCTAGCTGTCGAGTCGTACCTCGTGCTCTTTAGACCTAGTAAACACTCGCCTGCCTGCAAATGGTTTGTCTCTCCAGCTTGTCCTAAGAGCTGAGCTATCCAATCTCCCTGCAGCCAATCTCCCTACACAGTTTATTGAAAAATTGTTCACTTAAGGGCATTTACTCAGCACTTTTCATGACAGGAGCAAATCTAGGCCACAGTATTTTGCAAACACTAGAATAGAGCATTTTTACACACCCAAACGGCTCCCAAGCACAGCCCGCGTCAGCATGAATACACATGGGGAGGGCTCCCGCAGGGGTCTCTGCCGTAAATCATTCTGAGCTGTGTGAGAAGTGCTTCCTCATCCTCCAAGGGACAGTGGCTCTTCATAAACAAAGCTGTATAGAAGAAAGGTGGAGTAATTTTTTTTTTACGGTACAACAGATGTGACAAAGTGTGGCTGTGGTGGCCTGTTGGAGAAATGTACACATTAGGAAAGTCTCATGAACCTTTGGTGCACTTTGTCCTGACCAAACAAATGCACAAAGAATTGCATTATTCTGCCAAAGGACGTGGCACGATGTGGGATGGGGAGTGGTGAGGTGACCCTATGTCTGGCTGGTCCAGGGCAGCTGTTGGAGAAATGTACATATGTTGTCCCAACTTGGATGATGCAGTATGTGGTTACTTCTCTCTTTGCTCTGATGAGGTTTCCCATGCTAACTAATTTCAGAGGAGAGACACCGACTTCCTGCCCAAAGCCTACAAGCCGCCCTCTTCTCCAGACTTGGAAAATAACAGGCCAGGTAAGTCTCCCAAGGTAAGAACACTCATAGCCCTCACATTGGGCTAATTATGAGGGGGTGGGCAGAAATTTTAAACCTGTGGTTGTGTAAAAGAACAAAACCGACTTCCCAAAATGAATTTGTGGATGTGACTTCATGGACGAGCAAGCTGAAGTTGATTTCAGGGGCCCAAAGGTGTGTCTGAGCTGGAGAAGACCCCAGAGGCCAGAAGCGCTTGCCAGTGCAAAAGCAGCCGGGCCGATGAAGGGAGCTGCTACCACCTCAAGGTGAGTGGAGGGCCGTGCCTTCCCTCTGCACCTGCGTGGGAGTTCCTGGGAGCAGGGTGCAGATTTGGGGCTGAAGGGAAAGGAGCAGGGATTCCTGATTCCATCCCCATCCGAGCCTCCCCGGAGTTATTCTCAGATTCCACAGGAGCAGGTCTGCAGGGCACTACCATGTCATTCGCATTGCCGTCCCCTGTTCCTGGTGCCACAGTCACTGTCTGCACAAGCAGCATCCTATTTTCTAACAGGTTTTAAACTCTCTTGGATGCTTCACCCTTGGTGGTCCCCCTACCCCCTGCCAAAAGATCTAGTTGCTACAGCATGTGCTGTAATCCACCCCTCACCCCCCCGGGAATTTCCACAGGACTCCATCTGGTGCGCAGTGCCGTTATGTTTGTTCTTTTTATAAATATGTTCTGTTATGAAATGAAGGGCTAGGCTTTCCGACCACGTGATTTGTCCTGACTTCTCAGTGATCATTCTTTTTGGATTGAGGACATCTAAGTATCCCCATGTTCTCCCGGAGCTAAATCACAGCGTCGGGATTCTCACTCTGTGTGACTGGGCCCAGCTCCCAGGACTCCGTGTCCTCCGTGGACAGGTTGTGAAAGCCACATGGGAACTGGCTCAGGAGAACGTGAGTCAGCAGGTGGCAGCTTCCCTTTTGGGTGGAGGTTCTCACTGCACCTTACCCAGGGTTGGGGTGCAGGCCTGTGCCCCGCCGAGGTGTAACCAAATGGCCATTTCCCTCGACAGCTGTGCCAGGGCTGCTGAGTGCTTTATTGGCCTTTCTAAGAGACAGTACTTTCTTGTCATTGTGTCACGACTAGGTATGTTCAGGTGACCATCTCTATCAAAGCCCAATTCTGACCACATATTAGAATAACCTAGGAGCTTTTCAGAATGGCAGTGCCTGGACTCTACCTGTACCAAATAAATAAATCAGAATCTCTGGCATCAGGACTTTTTAAAAACTCCCCAGGTGACACCAATGAGCAGCCAGACTTGGGGATCCGCTTCTATGCCAGGGCTTCTCAAACTTCAGTGTGCATACAAGTCCCGGGGATCTTCCCAGAGCGCAGATTCTGACTCCACAGGGCAGGGAGGGGCTTGAGCACCTGCGTGTCTGACCTGCTTTCTGGGGCTGAGGCTGCTGGTCCAGGACCACACTTCGAGTGCAAGGGTGCGAGGGTGCCACACAGTTTGGCAAACCATGCCCAGTGGGCCAGCTGCCTGCTTTTGTAAAAAGAATTTTCTTGGGACACAGCCATAACTGCTCAGGCTACAACAGCAGAATTGAGGAGTTGCAACAAAGACTGCACAGCCCAAAAGCCTAAAATATTCAATATCTGGCTCTTTACAGAAAAATTTTGCTGACCCCCGGTTTAGAACATGCTACTACCAGTACACCTGTCATGATCTCAACAGCCAGGGTGGGTAGGCCGCGTTATTACAAGGTGATGTGAACTAGAGGGTCTCACTCTGCCATACTGGTGCGGTGATTAGTCTGTCCCCATGAGAGGCAGTCCTGTTCATTCACCGGCCACCCTCTAACAGGCAGCTGCGCTGTCAGCTGGACCATGCCAATGAAGTCAGTTTTGAACATCTCCCACTGTGTGCCAAAGACGTTGTCGGAACCTTTGGAAGGCAGGATAGTTTAAAATGGAGTAGAGTTCCACGTCACTCCAACAGACAGAAGGGTCTGGATGGATTTTGAAAGCCCCGTGATGTCCCAGTGATTTCCAGTTCTTCCGACCTCCTGTGGAAGCTCTCAGACTTGATTTACAATTTTGGCAGTGAAAATTATTTTTGTGTGTGTCTAGAATTATTGAAAAAAGGGGAAAATGATTTACATATAATATACTCCTCTGAGTTCTTTGGCTACTATCTTAAGTTGTGCAATCTATTGTTCATAAAATTCAAATTAACTGCTATCATTTAAAATCTTTTACTATTTAAAAATTATACATGTATAATTATATAATGTATGTTTGTTGAGAAACATATGTACACATAGTACTTATAGTCGGAACATCCAGAAATAACCACTGCAATGTTTTGGTGTATTACATTTCAGGATATTTCTTTTTTTTTAACTTTTATTTTTTTAAATTAATTAATTTTTTTATAGTGATGGGATCTCACTCTATCACCCAAGCTGGAGTACAATGGTGCCAAGACAGCTCACTGCAACCTCAAACTCCTGGGCTCAAGGGATCCTCTTGCCTCCACCTCCCAAGTAGCTGGGACTACAGGTGTGCACCACCACGCCCGGCTTCAGATCATTTCTATACATACATATACCATGTGTCGTGGGATAAACCTTGTCCCTAGCCTCAGTTTTCTCATCTCTAAAGTGGAGAGGCTGGGTGTGATGGTACACGCCAGTAATTCCAGCACTTTGGGAGGCCAAGGCAGGAGGATCTCTTGAGGCCAGGAGTTTAAGACCAGCCTGGGCAACTTAGTGAGACCTTATTTCTACCAAAAAAAAAAAATATATGTGTATATATATATATATACACACACACACACACACACACACACACATATAAGCCAGGCATGGTGGCGTGCACTTATAATCCTAGCTACTTGGTGACAAGAGGACCACTTGAGCCCAGGAGTTCAAGGCTGCAGTGAGCTATCATCATGCTGCTGCACTGCAGCCTGGGTGACATAGCAAAACCTGTCCCAAAAGTAAATAAATAAATAAAATGAAGAGTATAACCATATCTGCCTCATGGGGTTGTTGTTAGGGTTAAATGAGATTGTGTCAGTAAAGTGCTAAGTACATGTTCACATTCAATATATTAAGTTTGGGAAATGGAATTCTCCTGTTCTATAAATTGCTTAGTAGGGTGTGAGCACCGGATATAAATTTGTGCCCTCCACTTTTGTCATGATCCACTGGAGAGAGCTTGGTCTCAGGCCATACCTGACTCCAAGAAACGTGGAAAACACAGTGGAGCTGAGCAGGCCAACTGAGCACAAAGCCAGGACTGCGGAGAGGGGTAAGCAGGTTTTATCAGGACGCTAATCTCTCTGCCACAAGGTATTTTAAGCACTTTTTATGGGAGTGTCCCCCTTCTGCTTTTTGATATATGTGAGTTTTTAATAAATTAATAATAGTAAACTTATGATTCATGCATATTGCAAAATTTTTCTTTGGCATGATTTTTCACTCTTTGTTTATAAGGTTTTCTATTTTGTAAAAATATCTTTTTATAGTATATGAACATATGCAAAAAGGATAAATTAGGACACAGAAATTGCACAGCATTCTGTAATTACAGATGACAACTCTATTAATGCCTTGGCATAGTTGATGTGTGTGTTCCTTACACATGCGGGTTTATGCTATATATTCTGTATGTGATTTTACATCTTGCTTTTTAACTTAAAATTATATTTTGAGAGTTTTCCCATACCACTGGAATTTATTTAAAACAAAATTTTAAATGACTAATATTCTATCACATAGATGTTAAATATTTTAATAATTTTCTAATTTTGGACATTTAGGTTGTTACTGATATTTTCAGTATTACACATAAAATCCTAGTAAGCGTCTTCCTTCATGGATATTTGACCATGTCTTCATACATTCAGTAAATGCACACTGAGCACTCCCTGCCGGCCAGGCATTGTGCTAGGGGCAGGAAGACATCAGTGAACCAGGCAGATGTCGTCACCCAGTTGTCCTAGGCTTACAGTTTGACTCTGCTGGTTTCTTAGGGTGAATTTCTAGAATGGGAATTACTTGTGTCAAAGACACATGCAGAGAAGCTGAGACAGAGAGTAGCTGAGCCTGGTTAACAGTCCAATTTCTTCTCCTGAGGGGCAGACATAACCATTTCCCTTGGGCTGCACTGGCTCTAACAGGCCTCTACATCCTGAGGAAATGCACTGTGACGTCCCGGGGCCTGCTCGTGACACAGGCTGTTGTTCCTTTAAGATTCGGTTGAAACTTCCCTTAAAGAATAAATATAAGAAGTGTCCAGCGTGGCAGAATCCAGGATCTTCAACAGAGTGGTTGGTGCAATGAAAACTACAGACAATTCTAGTAGTGGGTTCTGCCCTGACATTTGTGGGGTCCCAGGCCAGAGCCCACATGGAGGCCCACACATCACAGGTCTACATATGTAGAAGTCACTTGTCAAACTGGTAAATAAAACATGTCCTTATCCTCCTGCCTTTGCAAGTATACCTTCGCAATGACCTGAAAGCAAGGCTCACATTTAGACTCTCTGGGCACTTGGAGATTAATCGCATATGCACATGGCAGTGCATGCAGGGCCAGCCAGCCCTCGGCCTGGGCCCGCCCCTCCGCTTCTCACCGCAGCACCTGAGGGGCCTCTCGTGCACAGGCGTGGCCCCAGGATCCCATGCCTGAGCTCCTCCCGTGGCCCCACCGACAGCTGCCGGGCTTTACCCCTCAGCCCGGGGGTGCCATTGTCTGCGGCATGACCCCGGAGACCAATCTGTGCAGGCTCTGAAAGGGCACCTGGAACAAGGCCTAGGGAAAGACACATGGGCACATCTCACCCCAATAGGCAGGGGCCAGATTGGGGCCCCGTGAAGCCTGGAGCCAGGGCAGGGCTGCCTCTTGCTTGGGTCTGAGGTGTGCTGCCACCTGGTATTTTCATGGAGCGCACTCTGTCCGGGCACTGCCCCGTGTGCTGTCATTATTTCCACATCACAGGGTGTTCGAGGAGCTTGCTCAACTCCCAGCTAGCACTGGCAGAGCCGGGATTCCAGGCCCTGCCATCTGACTACACAATCCATGCTTTTCACTGCGGTGGTTCACTGCTTCTCATAAAATGTTGAAAGGCACTGGCTGGATTATCTAGTGAACCCACTTCCTTCTCAGTGATGCTCTTCAGCCGTGTGAGCAGGGCAGGTCCCGGTGGAGCCGACTGTGGAATGAGGACGTGGTGCGTAGAGCTAAGGCTCTAAGTCTGATGTCCCGCGACTCAGTGATTTCAGACCTCAGGTTAGACACACTGCAGGGATAAGTCCTGTTACTAAATATTCTGAATTTGGGCTTTGTTGATCATTTATGAACATGAGCAATGTCTCCCTGGGTAAGTGGGAGTGTTAACATGGCTCCTTCCAGATGGACTTTTCTCTTGTCCTCAGGGAAATTATGTGGTTCTCTCCTGCTCCTGGCAGATCAGTGTGGAGTAAATACATTCCCTTGGAAATGATCCTAATTCTAGGTTTTTCCAAAATGAAAGCATTTTAACAAAGTAATACTTAGACTAGGGAAGCTTTCTTTCTGAGTTTCAATATCTTAGCTCTATGGATGACGTGTTGGCCAGGGCTGTGGTCTGGCATGTAATCCCACTCCTTCACTTCTGGGTTTAGGAGCAGTAACCGGATCATGAGAAAGCCTTTTACTCCTCCTCTATGCAGGCCGGCTTGGCAGCTTTGATTGGGAACCTCAGGAAAAGGCAACCCCCACGTGGCCCACAAGCCCTCAGCAGCAGTAAGTCCCAGTGGTCCTCTAACTGTGCCTTCATGCTGCAAAGGCACATAGGATAAATACTTCCCTAAATTAAACCTATAAAATATTTCATAGCCCTGGTGTTACCCCCATAAGATCTAGTTAATGGGCAAAGAGTGGGAGTAATTGATGGTAGAATCTGGGTCAGCTGCGGAACTACCTGGCACGGTTCTGAACAGCAGGCAGCGGAGGCAGGTTTTATACAATGGCCCACGTAGGAATGACTTCAATGTGCTTGTTCTTCCCACGGGCCGTGGCAGGATGGGTCCCTGTTTTACTGTTCTCACTTTTCCAGTCATGAAAGAGTTTGTTTCATTCTTTTGTGCTTGTTAACACCTTCAGCTGTGTAGCCACTAACCTTGCGGCTGCGTGGAAGTCTTGTGAGGTGGGAGGGGCTGCATGTTCCTCCCACATGGGTATTTTTTTGTCCATATTCATCAAGTTAGAGACCAATTTAGTCATTTTCTAAGTCTCAGCCTCAATCTTTTCTTCCATTCAGTGACATTCAGTGACAATTCAGAGTCCTAGACCAGCATGCCTTTGGGAGGATGATCTTATTATTCAGAGTCCTAAGTCACAAGTTCTACCCCTGGTCATGCCACTTCCTGACTTTCATACATTCGAGATTGGTCTCTTTGTGCCTCAGTTTCAGCAATGGCCAGTTGGAGACAGAAGTGCCTGCCTGCCTATCTGGAGAACTGGGCAGACATCTGACTGAGGGTCATTGCAGCAGACAAGGCCCCTGCTCTCAATGGAAAACCAACAGGAAGTGGCCAGCTATGGCCGGCTATGTGGGTGAAAGAATGTTGAGACTTTGAAGTGCTTTGCTTGAAAAGTTATTATTGTTTAGAATTAATAAAGTAGCTTGGGAAGTAATATAAACCCAGCCAGTCGAGGACTGTCAGAAGCTAAATTAGTCCACATCATTAGTGTTAGTAGAAAACATTTGCGTGAGTTTGGAGAACAAACTCATGGTTCATCTGATGGCAGCTTCTGGAATTGTAGACAAGGTTCTCATGGCTGGACATGGTTATAAGAATGACCTTGCAAGACACAAATCTGTGTAGTCAAAGTTTTCCCAAACTGTGTTCCCTACTCTTTTTGGAGTTGTTCATTAAGTATGGTGCACACAGACAAAAAAAGATTCTGAGCTCAAATACGTTTGGAAAAGGCTGCACGCTGCATGCCCTTTGACAATTCCTTATATATGTTAGCAGTTAAAGACACTGGACACTGAAAAGTTCGGCATTAAATAAATCTGTTCGATTTTGTTTAATTCTTTTTAATTTAAATTTGTGCATGCAAGACATTTTGGGGTCCCATTTTATAATACCTGGTTGACAAGTGTTCTGCAAGGCACCAGTTTGGGAAAAGCTGAATGGTAAATGTTATAGCAAATACCCTAGGTGAACAAGAGGTGAAAGATTGTAGATGTGTTGGCCCAAATCTATTTCTAGTAGTAGAAAACAAAAACAACTCAAATCACATGGTCTATAGACTGTGGGTCAATAAATCAAAACACAAACATATGTGATCATTGTGTTATTATTTTTGATATATGCAGGGATGTAAATGTGCTAATCCATCAAGCATTTGATTTTAACTTTCTTATTAACTCACCTTGATATTTCTTTTTAAAAAATAATTGATTAATCATTATTATTTTTTTTTTAGAGACAGAGTCTTACTCTCTTGCCCAGGCTGGAGTGCAGTGGTGCAGTCATAGCTCACTGCATCCTCAAACCCCTGGGCTCAAGTGATCCTCCTGTCTCAGTCTCCCAAGTAGCTAGGACTATGGGAACATGCCACCATGCCTGGCTAATTTTTAAAAATGTTTTTGTAGAGATGGGGTCTTGCTATGTTGCCTGGGCTGGTCTCAAAACTTCTGACTTCAAGTAATCCTCCTTCCTCGGTCTCCCAAAGTGTTGGGATTACAGGCATGAGCCACTGTGCCCAGCCAACTCTCCTGAATATTTCTTATTTAAATCTAGTATTCTATTACAGAGCTAGGTTTGAATCTCAACCCTGATACTTTTTACAAATATGGGTGAGTCATGTGACCTCCCTAAACCTTCACTTCCCACATTTAATATGAACAAGGATAAAAGCTAACTTAGAGGGCTGTTGTGAGCATAAAGGAAACCACCTGTAAAACCAGCTTGCCTCGTGCCTGGCGCACAGTAGGCCTTTGTGGATGGTTGCTCTCACCTGCCTTCCAGACTGTTACTGAAAACACCAGTGGTGGCTTTATGTAAAGTCTGCAGCATTTTGAAATGAAGCCATTGCTAATTGCCCCAAGGCTGTTGTAGGATTGAGAGGGAAATTTCATTTTATGCTTCTTCAACTTGTACAGTCAAAAAAGAAAACCCTAAAATAGATTTCTTGACTTCTGGTGCCACTTCCTTCTCAGTCCAGGACAGGAGACTGTGGGTGTGAGGGTGAGCTCAGCACAGAAGCTGAAGTGGCACAGTTGTCACTGTGGCGGTGGCCTCCCTGGAGCCCGGGAGAGCCCCTCCTCTGCTGTGGCCGGCTGCGGCCAGGACTCATGTCATCCAAGAGGCTCACTTCCTTTACCCAGATTTTCTTTTTACGTGTGTGCTTATGTAACTCGAGGGGGAAAGTTTCTGCTGAAAACCCAGAGGGAAGTCGTGGTCTATTTTTGTCCTTGTGGTGTCTCCTTACAGTGTCCCCACTTCGAGAAAGTTGGGACTGTCCATCTATCCGTCCATCCATCCCACCCTCCACTAGCAACGTCCAACACCACCATTTACTGGGCACCGACTGTGGACTTGGCTATAAGTTCCTCATGGAACTTGTCTAGAAGGGCTGACTTTAGCATCCTAAGCCACTCGATGGAGCACCGATTTGTAGGCTATTTGTAGGCTACCATCAGGGACACCTTCCTAAGTCACCAGCAGTCTGGCATAAGGCATAACGAAATTGTAGTTCTTATCTTACCCAAGCCCACTTTCAAGAGAGTAAATGAATGAAGATCGTCTACCTATGAACTATTGGTGGCCACTCGGACTTTTTGTCTCCACCAACCAAGCAAAGTTCTGGGTCTGAGGCCTCTGATGCCTCTGCTTTCAAACGCAGGTGCAATTGTGGGCTCACACTCACCATTTATTGTCAGATATGAAGACATGGGACTCCAATGTAGTATGTTTTTGTTTCACAAGGCCCACAGCCTTCAAGGGTACATTTGCTGCAAAACAGTAGCAGTGTCCAGGCTTCTGGTCAATTCCTGTGGGAAAAATCCAAGCCCAGGACACACCATCTTCTTGAAGCACTTCCTGATTAAGGTGTGGGAAGTGCAGGCCTTCTGGAAACAGACAAAAGACAGGCACGTGGAGATGGCAAAGGATGATCAGAGTATTTAAGTGTCAGGCATTAAGCACATAGTTTGTACAAGTATCTCATTTAATCCTCCCCAGGATGGGATAAAATAGGTTGTATTTCCCAAATACAGAGACCGAGGCTCAGAGAGGCCAAGGAACTGACCAAGGTCCAAGCCAGGCACATCTGCCGTCCAGCCTGCTGCCGTCCAGCCGTGCTACGTGGCTTCTGCTTGGGAGCTTGAGCAAGGTGGTGACAGCTGATGAATTGGGCAATGGAACAATCCTGCCACAATATCCTAACTTCTCCAAAGGCACAGCCCTACCTTTCGGGAGCAGCAGTCATCTGTCTTCAGCCCTGAAGGAAGGAATAGAAAGCCGTAGGTGACTCTTCACCAGCTGGGCGGCCGTGGATGAACCACTCCCGATCATTAGACCTTAGCTTCCTTAGCTTACCACAAATGGGAACAATAATGACGCTAAAATGAAAATAATAACCATAAAGAGCACTAGCATAGGAGGGGGAAAGCTTGAATCTTAGAGTCAAACAGACACGTATTTGGATCTAGTATGCCATTTACAAGTGATGTGAACTTGGGGAAGTTACTTAAATTCTTTAGGCTTCAATTTCCTCATCTGACAAATGGTAACAACAATAATACCTCCCTCAGGGTATTGTGGCCAGGGTTAGATGAACGTATGTGAACACCTGCCAGTGGCTGGAAGGTTTCAGGCACTCAGTACCGGTTAGCTACTGTCGTTATCCGCACTGACTAACTCACGAGGCTGTTGTCGCTTTTGGAACTGATAACATGTATAGGAGGGTGTTTTGTAAACTGTAAAGTTTGCTCTGGTGTGTCACTTTTCATTAGTGCTGGTCGTGGCTGTGGCTGTAATGAGTGCTTACTACTAGTATTGTGGTCATATGGTTGAAGCAGGGCCAAATGACACATCTACTTCTTACCCTGGAATATACAGGTTTGAACCAAATATCCTTGGATCTCAGGAGCAGTACATAAGACAAGAGCAAGTTCACTCAGAGGGGCCATTACAGTTGAAATAAACATTTGAAAAGAACGTTGGGACCTACCGTAGCACAGCTGATCCCCTCCCTCAGCCAGTACTGGTACCAGCCAGCATGATTCCCAGGTCCAGCATCCAGGCTAATCGTTTCCACTGGAGAAGTATGGCAGAGGGACGGCCTGGACATCAGGAGGAGAACGATGGTGATATGGGTGGTGATATGTGGCTGAGGCATCACAGAAGCTCCAGGCCCACAGCTGCCCCGCTGGAGCTACCCTGGGTGCCCAGCTCTCCAAGAGCAGATTGAAATGCTTGGCAAGAAAATGAAGAGATTCATAAGACAGGCTGGTCCCTCTCCAGGATGGGTGTGGCAAATTGTGGCCCACGTGGTGACACTTCCTTCTCCCGCACCCATGGCAGGCATTACTCACTGGCGATGTTACTCTTTCCTGCTGAGCCCAGACAGGGCTCCAGAATCCTTCCCAACAAAGCACACCAGGCACATGCTACTGAAAGACCAAAGTGCACACACAGGATAAAACCCATGGTAATCCCACTTCACAACGTCACTCCTGAGGATGGCGGCAACGGCTGGCCCTTTTGGTTTTCTATCTAGCAGCTATTCACCTATTCTTCCTCTCTATTGGAAAAGTCTGCATTGTACTATGGAGGCTGCAAATATCAGGTATTCAATTTCCCAGCCTCCTCTGCAGTCCTAGTTCTGGCCAGTGGGACACAAGGGGACGCCTCCTGCATAACTTCTGGTGATAGTTTTCTCCCTGATAAAAAGACATGTGCAGGCTGGGCGTGGTGGCTCACGCCTGTAATCCTAGCACTCTGGGAGGCTGAGGCAGGAGGATGGCTTGAGGTCAGGAGTTTGAGATCAACCTGAGCAAAAGTGAGACCCCCCCGTCTCTACTAAAAATAGAAAAAATTAGCCAGGCATGGTGGTGTGCGCCTGTAGTCCCAGCTACTTGGGAGGCTGAGGCAGTAGGATTGCTTGAGCCCAGGAGTTTGAGGTCGCTGTGAGCTAGGCTGACACCACTACACTCTAGCCCAGGCAACAGAGGAACAGAGTGAGACTCTGTCTCTCTCTCTCAAAAAAAAAAAAAAAAAAAAAAAAACATGTGCAGAGATAAACACCACTTTTTATACTTGGGACTTAGCGTGGGTGAGGACGTAGCATCTGGAGCTATGGCCGTCCTCTCATAACCATAAAGGCCCAAGCCTAAAGACAAAATGTCAGTGCTCTGTGGATGATGGAGAAAAAAGACAGAAAGCATCTGGATTTTTAATGACATTCTTTGTCCCCAAATTTACCGAATTTGGAACCACATACTTCTGGACTTCTCATCATATGAGAAAATAAGTCTTTCTTATTTAAGCCAATTTTAGTTGGATATTCTATTACTTGCAGCCAAAAGCATTCTTACTGATTCAAATCCTTTTTCCTATGTCTGTGGCATCCCCTACCTTAAATGGCAGAGCACACTCCCCAGTAGAGAAGCTGAATATGCCAACTGCTCACTTTCCCGGCTTCCTGTTCAGAATGGGCGTGTTCCCCAGGCTCCCCCAGTCACACGCACCCACGCCACACCTTGAGTCAGAAGCTGGTAGTGCATAGAAACAGAGATGGTACAGACTCCACCAGGTGAAGGAGGCAGGAGCTATGTCCCACTCCTTAGGCAGCAGGGGCAGTGGCTCTGGCTGCAGCTGCACCTGGGGTCTGGTGATGTCCAATGTCAGGAGTGCTGGTAGTGTTGGCAACACCCAGCAGCAGTGACAGAGGTGACATTATTTGCAGTCGGTTGAGGAGGGAGTTCCTTGGTGCATACCAAGCCTGGCTCTCCATCCTTCCAAGAGAGGTATTGAGTTTCTCAATTTCCTTTTAATCAATTCCCATTTTGCTTAAAATAGCAAAATTGGTTTCTGTTGCTTACAACTAAGAATCTTGACTGATAAAATAACCCATATCTAATGGCAACTGTGGGTGATACTATCTGAAAGAAGTCTATTGTTAGCAAACTGCTCGCTCACTCACCATCTCTTTTGAGCATATAAACAGATGCATTACCAAGTCCTAGTGTGTGAAAAATCAAAACATATTTTCCCTTTTATTCATTTGGATTTCCATGGTGAGGGAGGTATATAACTCAATGAAATTCTTAAAAAGTACTCCTCTAAGAGCATACATGAAACAATATTTCCCACTTCCCAGAAGGAAACGAGCTTAGCTCGTCTCTCCTTTGTGGTAGCTCACAATGTCCACAGACCGAGTCACCAGAGTAAGAGCTTCCTTTTCAAAACACGGTGGGGTGTCAGCCAATTCGGATTGTGTCCCCACAGTCACAGGATTCCTTCCTGCCTCCAGACACACCAATTTCAGTGTAAGTCCCACGTATTGTCGCCATCTTCCTGAGACCTCGGCACAGGGCCAGCTGAGTAGGTTTTGGTAACAGCTGTTTCTCTCCTGGTGCTATTTTGAGTTCTTTGACAGGTGAGGCTGTGAGTGAAGCCTAAGATCACTTGCAGAAGTGACGTGAGAGCAGGAGCAGAGCCAAACCTGCCCTCTCCAGCTTCTCAGGCGCTTTGGGCCTCGAGGGTCAACCAGGTACCTGACACTGACCCTGTAGCCACTCAGTGGTCGGTAGACTAGAACAGCCACCACAGGCTCACCTGCCTAACTCTTGGCTTCCTGCTACTCTTCTCGTCCCCAACCCCCTTCTTCTTCATTTAGTCAATAATAATAACAACAATAGCCACCTTTAATAAGACACACTTATCAGTCTTGTGATGAGCTAGGTACTTTAAATATATTATTTTGTTTAATCCTCCTGTCTCTCTGCAAGATAAGTATTACTATGCCCATTTTACAGACGAGAAAACTGAGATGCAGAGAGGTTAAGAAATTTACACAGAGTCACTTCGAGAAGTGGACACAATTAGTGATCTTCTCATGTGCCTATGTTTTATCTCTCAGACAGACTCTTAGAAAGCAGGAACCAAACAATCTTGATCATTCTAACACCCACAGTGTTAGAAATAATGCCCTCGGCTGGTCAGTTTGTGTTCTAATACATCCTGGCATAGGAAGGTGAGAAAAATCGACTTTACGAGGGAGTCAGTCAGTGGTGTGCTGGAGAGTGTGAAGCAGCTGGCCCTCCCAGGGACAAAAGCCCTGGTTTTGTGTTGTTTGCCTATGTCCGCTGTGTAAATACTCCTACCATCCCTGGATTCAAGCCACCAGCATGAAGTCACTGGGAAGAGATGTACACAATTGGCTCTCACAAGCCACTGGGAGCCAGCTTCAGCACCCAGCTGGCTCCTGCGGTATGCAAATGGGGGTGTGAGGGGTCTAGCTACAAAACTTCCCTTCCTGTTTGGGTGGTGTTTTGGCTCTGTAATCCTCTAGTAGTTTGTTTAAAGCACAGCGTCTTGGAAAAGTTTGCTAATGGGGCTGGTGGGTAATTTACCCAAATCTTACTCAGATGCAGAGGTTCACTCTAATTGTGGCTGTGCCCACTCAGCGTAGGACACCCAAGATTCATGCCAATCCCAAGGGGCACACCGCCCTGCATCAAGTGATGTCCAGGCAGGGGGAGCTGTGTGACCCATGGCAAACCTTCTTCATGAAAGCAAACAGTTAAAGCAAAGTCCTTTTGTGACTTAGAGGAACAAGGTGAGGAATTTCTTCCAAGAATGATTTACCCTAAAGGTATGTAAAATATTTCTGAGCAAACACAAAGTTTAATGATATGATATCCTTCCTGCCGGCCACAGACCTTTTCATCATTCTCTTATGTCTCAGATGCTCCTGTTTAAACAAAAAACAAAGCACCTCTTGTTTAAGCTCTGATCAAACTTACCATGCTTACTCTCACCAAGAGGAAGGTGTTTTAAAATACTTACAGTAAGAGATGCTGGATTCTATGTTTCCCAAACAACTATGTGCAGAACAAACAAATATGTAGATTGTGTCATTAGAAGAAAAATGGATTTCTGATTTCAGTAAATCCCCAAAGAGTTCCAAGTCCTTTTATCTGAAGTTAATAAAGTTGGAAATAATGTTTGGTAGTTCAGTAATAGAATGACATCATAGGTATGCATGCTTAGGTTAGAGGACTCATTTTCTCTTTCAACAAACTTTTATTGAATATCTCTTAGGTGCCAGATACTCTGTAAGGGCCTGGGGATGCAAAGAAGGAAAAAGACTCAGGGCACTGGCCAGGACGACGTGGCTGAGGAATGCTTTCCTGGGGTTGGCAACTTCAGCCTGAGGATGTAACTCAGCCCACAGCCCGGGGTTATTGGAACTTGGCCACACCCACATTTACACATCATCCGGGCTGCTTCGACCGAGGCCAAGTAGAGCAGTAGTTGGGACAGAGCCTGCATGTCCACAAACCCTTAAATATTTACTCGCAGGCCCTTGAGAGAGAGTTCGCCAGTCCCTGGTCTAGCAAGAGATAATGAAGCCCCAGACTAAGGTGCTGACATTGGGAATAGGGATGAGGAGACAGATCTGCAGGGCAGGGGTGGGCTGGGAAAGGGCATGGGACCAGGACAACACCCAGGTAGTTGTGTAGCTCCCAGCCCCCTCCTTTCCACCCCAGAGCCCGAGCACACAGCTGTTCCTGGTGCCCAACAGGGCAACTATTTACATGGCTTTCAAAAACACCCCCAAGGCATGGGAATTTTTTTTTCCACAGAGCCTGGAAGAATATGTCTAAAATGAACACCTTTTTTTTAGAGTTAATAGTTTATTGGAATATTGTCAACTGCTTTATCTAAGGCTGCCGTAGGAACCGAGAGGAGGCCAGCCACTTAGAGAAAATAACACAATATTGAATTTGGCTAGTTAAAACCTATGAAAGTGTTTTTCATAATCATTATTACAACCATACTGATCCAAAATAAAGCACTATTTTAAAGCACTAATTTAATCTTTAACAGATAAAAATTTAACAAAGCTGCAGCTAGGTGATCTGACAGCGAATCTTTGCTTTATTTTTTCTCCCCTTGGTTAGAGAAGCAGCTTTAGGTTAAAGGCCAGGAAGTCAGTCTGCTGGGGAAACGGGACCCTGAGGACTTACTTGCTGTGAGTCTACGTCTAGCCCACCCCCGTGCTTCAGTGAGAAAGTGAAGACCCCAAATGTTTCAAATGTCCTGAATTGTGCCACATGAAGTCCTCAGTGCCAAATAATCTAAGTAACAACCACTGGACCCAACAGACATTGTCAAGGCTTCCTGGGTGGAAGGCACTGCTGTGCCCAGGCCCCACCTGACTGCAGCAACATCAGCAAGACCAGGCCTCTGCTCTCAAGGAGCTCACAATCCCGTGAGAGGACAGAGGTTCCGTGTGTGTCTCAAGTGTGTGGTCTATTTTTAGCAGAGGTGGACCGTCCTGTTGCTGACAGCTCGTGTCCTGTCTTCCCATCACACTTCCCCAGTTCTCCTACCATAGCGCCAACACCCCCACCTCCTTGCCCACCACGTGGTTTGCATGGAAGCTGCTGCCAAACTGAACACCCTGGCTTGGCCCCGCTCTGATGCCTCCTACTCCCAACCCCAGCAGGGTCCGAGCGTCCAGGCTTGTGTAGCTGTTGCTGAGAAGTACAACACCTTGGCTTCTTCCCTGCCAATGAAGTTTGAGACCAAGAGGCCGATGAGCCTCGGGGAGAAGTGAGGGATTGTAGACGGCAGTAGGGTCCCTGCTCCCTGGCATCCTTGCCCTTCCCACTATCTGGCTTTGAGACCAGCAAATTGCCCATTTTTGCATAAGTTAGTCTGAGTTGGGTTTCTGGCCCTTTCAGAAAAATCCTGACAAATAAAACTGTGGCCAACTAAGCCCGGGAGAGGGAGTGGTTAATTCCAGCAGGTGAGCACTGAAGAGGGTTTCTGCAGACAGAGGCGAGAGGGCACTAGGCACAGGTGCGGCATATGCCAAGGCCGGGCGGGGTGTGAGTGGCTCCGGAGACAGGGCCAGGGCTGCTGCGGATGCATCTATAGGGGCAGGGGGTGGGGGCTGGAGAGGAGGAGGAACAAGAAACACAGCTCAAAAGGCAGGAAGGGCCAGAATATCTGTGACAGCTTTGAATGCAGGTGAGGAGTTCCCAAAGTCGGGGGTCAGGAGTGCCATCCTTTTAGCCTTTCCGCGGGTGGAAACTGATCTCTGGGCAGTGGCAGTCTTAGGGCAGCACTAGAGTGAGGAATGCCACGTTCAGCTGGTTTTTCTTTCTCATTCCCGACCTCTCACTTCTTGGTCTCTGTAATTAGGGCTTGCTTAACTGTTCCTTATCGCCAGTGGTGACGACAAGATATATGGGAGAAATAAGCTGTTTAACACGCACTGTACTCTGAAATACAACATTTTGGTAGGGTTTTAATTTGCCTGTGGCTGCTGCTAAAGATTTTCTTCTTAATGTTATGGAGCTGGCCAGTTGTGTGTGCTGCTTACACACAAATGCAAGCCCGTTCCTACACACAAAGACGTCTTGGATTTCTTGCAAGAATTGCCTCTCTTTGTCTTTGTTGAAGCAGGAGATCT
This sequence comes from Varecia variegata, assembly GCA_028533085.1. NCBI lineage: Eukaryota > Metazoa > Chordata > Mammalia > Primates > Lemuridae > Varecia > Varecia variegata. Next base: position 90,026,668 of record CM052440.1, read on the forward strand.
TAAGTAAAAAGTAATGCATAATTCTTAAAGGTAGCTTCCGAAAGTCTGAGAGTCCTACGAATTGCTGCAACAAAATATAGAAAGGGGAGCAGACCTAGGACCACTCTCTGCTATTCTTGCAACTTCCCCAGAATGTGTAATTACTTCAAAATAAAAGTTTTAAAAATGGGGCAGAGTCTGTGGTTAAATACATTTGGGAACTGCTGGGCACTGTATCATCTTCTGGAAACTCACAAACCACAGGGTTATTCCAAAAGTTCTGAGAAGTCCTACAGCAAAATAACAAGATCCTTTCTGGGGGGCGGCGGGGGGTGACTTGGAACCCACTTTCATATGTAATAGCTATACACTATGTAGTTGAATTATTTGTTTTCTCAAGGGGGCCAATTTATGGGAAACCAAAAAAAAAGTTCGGAGAGGCCATGGGTGAAGGGTGGAATTCACACAGGGTTCTTGGCTACCTCTGCGGAGAATCATGTTCAGAGCCTGCCAGGCCTGCAGTGTGCCGGACAGAGAACACGCACAGCCTCAGACACCCAGCTTTCTCTCCCATCAGAAATTATCCCATCTGTGAGGCCTGAAAACACCGTGGCCTGTTGTATCCCAGAAAACACAGGATTGAGGGTGAGCCCGGCCTGTGTGCAGGGTGGAGAGGAGGCCAGAGGGACCAGGGCAGAGAGGACGATGTGCTGGGGGAGCAATGGGAACGCAGATCAGACAGGCACAGCCCTGTATTACATGCGTGGGGTATTGTGCGGGGTGAGACAGCTCTTGGATTGAAGAAGCCTCATTGACATTTAATTGGTTGGAAGCATTAGGGCAGATTAAACCAAGACACAATTAATCATCTTATGAAGAAGAATATGTTATGAATGCCTTATTAGAGCCACAATATGCCACAAGGATTCAAAGAGAAGGAATCATAATTGTCTGGTGGCAAAACTTCATGAAAGTGTCCTTGGGGGAAGTGGTATTAAGGAGGGTCTTGAGGAATGAGTAGAATGTCAAAGGCGATATCTTTTCTTATATCAGTTAAGGGTACCACCAACTGCAAGGAATGGAAAACCCAGCTGACCGGATTAACCCAATTAAGCATTAAAGATGTTTTATTACCTCATATAAAGTCTGAAAGTCAATGGATGAATTTTTAAAATATACCAAGAGATAAAAAGTACACCCAAATACGGCCTTCTGTATAACTCCATTTATATGACATTCTAGAAGAGGCTAGATTACCCTAACAGAAAACAGACAGCAGTGGTTCCAGGGCCTTTCAAGGTGGAGGGGTGGGCTGCACAGGTATACCAGGAAACCTTAGGGGTGACAGGGACTGAGAAAGAAAAGAAACTTCGTATCTGAGGAATGCAAGCCCTTTAAATTGTCAGGCCCAGTCATGTCTCGCCGCCCCCGCCCCCTTGAGTTCAGTAATCATTTCCGAAGCCACCTGCTATGTGGGCTCCAGACTGACACTAAGTAGCCACAAACTCACCTAACGATGCCACATGCTGGACACCACTCATACCTGTGGTCTCACAGTGCAGAGCCAACCACTGATCCCCGTGATTTCTGTGAACCAATGAGAATTCTTGTCACAGTGCAGAGCCAACCACTGATCCCTGTGATTTTTGTGAACCAATGAGAATTCTTGTCACAGTGCAGAGCCAACCACTGATCCCTGTGATTTTTGTGAACCAATGAGAATTCTTGTCAGCCAACTTTTGTCACCGCCTGCTCTCCTTTGCTCTTCAAAAGCTTGAGCCGCTCCCATGTTCTCCGAGCACTTCCGGCGTCTCCTGGCTGCGATCCTCACCTCTGCCCAAATAAACTCTTTGTATTATTTTGCCTCAGTTTCTTCCGGTAGGTCGACAGAAGGTTGTATAGGCTGATTGCGGTGGTGGTTACGCACTGTAGAAATGCACCTTTAATATGCGTTAAATTTATATATGTATATCTCAATAAACCTCTTTTTAAAAAAATTACAAAAGAATATGTGTTCATTGTAAGAAATGAAAATGAAATTACAAAAAAGCCCAAAAGAACAGTACAATCACCCCGAATGTTGAGGTCTATCCTTTCAGTATTTGTTATAATAGAATTGGGATTGTGCAGTTCATGTTTTATAATCTTTTTCTAAAACTAAAATTTTAATATCTTAGGAATATCCCATCACTCGAATGTACTCGGATGTACCAAACGTACCAGTCCCCATTTGGGAGGAATTCGTAGTTCCCATTTTTTTTCTGATCGTAAAAAATCCTTTGCTGCAAACAGCACCCACGATATCATGGTATTGTGCATAGACCCACAATATTCCAGAAGTGGTGTGTTTGGTAAGAGAGTGTGAACGTTTTCAGGACTCTTGATATATACTGAGCGTGCTATTCTTTTGCCTGTCTTCGTGGGTGATGAATCATCACGTGTGGAAAGGAGATTCTATTTCTAGGTCATTGAAACGCCTGTGTAGTCATGTTTGAGGAATGCAGGAGACAGGCAAGCTGTAAGATGTTACTGAGGAAGATGACCAAACTTCTTGGAAGTTCCATAAACTGTTTCTAAAGGCAATTTTAGAAGGGGAGCACTTAGGGGCCGCTCTAAACAATCAGCAAACCAAGTGTACAGCCTCAAAAGGTGAGACCCCTTTGAAGAACCATTCTCATATAGAGAAATTCCACGCATTTGCTCTGCAGGGGAGGAGACAATTATCTCTCCACCTTTCTAAGTTCGTTAGCTGGGACAGATCCTATAACAAAAGAGAGATTAACAAGAGAAAAACAGACAGAAGTTTAGTAACATATACGCCTCATATACACATAGGAGATACCCAGAGAAATGAGTAAATCTCAAAGAGGTGGCTTAGAGTTCAGGGTTAAATTTGTCTTTGGCTGAAACAAAAGGGAAGGGTGTGGGGAGGAAGCTATGGGGATGTGACCAGGAAAAGCACAGCAAACAGGGTAAGGTTTGTTATACAGATTCAGATCCCTGTCTTCACCATTGATGAGTCTCTAATGACTTAGAGTTCTCTTTCTCCTCCTAGTAGTGACAGGGAGACACTCTTGCAAATGGAGGTTTCCTTACAGATGCAAATTTCCCTTACAAAAGGGTAACTTCTGCTCTGTCTTCAGAGCTTCTCCTGTGTCTGCAATTTCTCAAAATAATCAGCTCAAAATAATCCTTATGCCAAAAAGGCATATTTTGGGGTGGCATATTCTGGTCTCCAACAGTACTATTTTGGAGTGGCATAATCTTTTCTCCTCAAGCTGCTTTGCTAATATACCAGCATTATATTGTCATACTTTCATCTTGGAGATACAGGTGTCCGTGCATATTTGTATAGGAGTGGGTTTTTTTATATGTGAGTGGATTGTTTGTTTATTTACGTAACTACTGCAGCACTTGTCTTTGGTGTGGTGGGGGGGAGCAGAATTTTCTGTATTCACCACCACATGCTCATTACAACTCAGCGCCAGGACATGGAGCACCCCTCGCAGGTACTGCTCATCTTGGCTGGGAAGCACTGGGCCTTGCCCGGCTTGTGCCATCAACCCCTGGGATGAGTAACCTGGGAGTTTTAAACTCCTGAGTGTCGGCCCCCAGGTGAGCTGTTTCAGGGCAGGGCTCGTTCTTCTGAGACACCTGGATTAGTTTCCAGGGCTGGCTGCCATAACAAATTATTACCAATTTGGGTGGCTTAAGACAACAGAAATTTATTCTTTCATATTTCTTAGGGCTAAAGGCTAAAATAAAGGTGTTGGCAGGGCTGTGCTCGCCGTGCAGGCTCCAGGGAATGGTCTGTACCATGCCTGTCTCCTGGCTTCTGGGTGTTGCTGGCAATCCTGATGTCCCTTGGCCTGTAGCTTCCTCACTCCAATCTCTGCCTCTGTCTTGCCATGGCGGTCTTCCCTCTGTGTGTGTCTCCCTCCACCCCCTCTCTTCTAAGGAATCCATCAGTCACATGGGATTGAGGGCTACCCTATCAGTATGACCTCATCTTAACTGGATTCCATCTTCAAAGATTCTATTTCCAAAAAAGGTTACCTCACAGGTACCAGGGGTTAGGACTTCAAACTGATCTTTTTAAGGGGACACAACTCAACCCACAACCATGACTTTGCTTTCTTTGTCCTGATTAAGACAACTTTTTACACATACTGTTCATAGTCAAAAAATTTTATCAGAAGACATATTAGATGTCAACCTCATGATTGAGTGTGAAAACCAGTGATTTCACACTGGGGGCAATTTTTCCCCTCAGGGGGCATTTAGCAATACCTGGAGACACTTCTGGTTGTCATGATTGATCAGGGATGGTCATGGTGCTACTAGCATCTTGTGGATAGAGGCCAGGGATATGGCACGACATCCTACACACACAGGACAGCCCCCACAACACAAAGGATGTAGACCAAAATGTAGCAGCATGACTGAGAAAAGCTGATGTTTATCAAACATCCCATGTTGGTTAGGACTTCAGCATGTCTTTTAGGGGGACACAGTTCAACCTTAATTTCATTCTGGTCTTACCTCCAGTTAGACATGTGAATCATTACCATGGTGATAAACGGTTGCTCAAATGTAAGACAGTTTTACTTTGGGGTATAGGTGAATGTAACAGGAAATGAGAAACATCTGTTTTAGATTGTGAATATTGATCAATGGTTTTCTATTAATGTCTCCAGCAAACAAAAAACTAACAGTGCTGGGAGCAGAGGCAAAGGAAAGGTCCAATACCATGTTGTGTAATTTTGGAAATGGCACTTCCTTTGGAAAAATGCCACGTTCCATGAAATTGGGGACTGCACCTGTCTGTTCTCTGCAGTATCACCAGCACTCAGAGTGGGGGCTGGCACATAGTAGGTGCTCAATGAATACTTGTTGAGTGAAATAACTAGAGTCTCAAGGAGGAGTTTTGAGGAAAATCTTTACCTGAGAGGCCTTGCCCTTTATTACTCAAAATACTTTGGAATGACTCCAACTCCATTGCCGGACATCATGGAAGTGGTGTTTACGAATACAAATTACTATGTGTGCAGATTATAGAGTAGACGCATGTGAGTGTGAAGAGTATAGAGTTTTACTCAGATCACACATAAATATACACAAATAATTATATAGTGCTCCACCTTTGCAAACCTCCTAAGATAGCAGTGAAGAGAACACAAGCTAAATATGGGAAGTCTAAACAGAAGGGTCAGATGGTGCCTGCAGAAAAATTGTAGGAGTAAGAAGGACAGTTTGTGAAGCCGGGACCTCGGCACAGACAGGCTGATTCAGGAGGCCCCACAGCCAACGGCTGAAGCCACAGGTCCTGGCCACGGCCTTCTGTCTTCCAACTCCGGGCCTGATTTGGAGCCCCCCACATGCTGTCTCCTCTGGGAGGCTGTCTCCGTTATTCCCGCCTGTCTCCTTTAGGTTCTTTAACTCAAAAGGCAGTGGAAAGAGAAGGTGAGGGCCATGAAATAGACCTGCGGAACCTGGAAGCCTTTGCTTTTGCTCCCAGCAATTCTCAGCTGGCCTTGGATAAAACTGTCTGCAACAAAGTCCAACACAATGTAGATAAAGAACTTTCCCACTGTGTCGGGCAGGGCCTTTAACCTCTGGGTTTTGCGAAGCAGAGCTGGGCTGAGCCCTGGGCAACAGGCACAGGGGACAGCTGGCCTCTCACGGCTGTCCAAAGGCCCCACCTGTGCCTTGGTGCAACCTGTGCTCTCACCTGGCAGACGCCGGCTCTCACGTCACCAGGTCGCCTTATGTTCTGTCACAGAGCATCTCGTTCTAAGGTGTTTGACCCTAAGACTGACCTCCCCTGGGAGTTCAGGCAGACTGCATCCTAGGAACGTGGCTGCCAAATGGCCCTTGCAGGAGCAGCTGGTTCAATCTCGTGTGCTCTTGGCTGCTATCTCCTCTTCAGTTGCTGCCTTGGGACCTGCTGGCCAAGACTTCCAGCCCCCTCCTGAGGGAATCCTACCCCACTGGGGCTTCTGAGCCCCCTCTTAGACTCAGCAGGGGTCCAGGGACAGAGGAGCTGAGGCATAGTATAGTTTTGCTACAAATAACAATAATGGTAATAAATGCAACCCTATTATGTGCCGGTCACTGCTCTAAGTACTTTATGTGAACCCATGTCACCCTCCCAATAGCCCTATGAGACAGTTTATATCACCATCCTCATCTTACAGGTGAGGAAACCAAGGCAGACATCAACTAAAGCCCTGTATGACACAGCTAGTAATCAAGTAGTAAAAAGATAATTAGTTAGTAAAAAGATAGATTAAATACCTTTTCGTGGGTTTGCCTGAAAAATTCATCCTTTATTCATGAAACTGTCTACAGAATACTTGTTCTTCTGCAGAAAAATGCTTTTTGAATTCCAAACAACTACTTCCTGACAAACTTTGAGCCAAAGTCAATGCCAGGCCCTCATACCCATATTTTAACAGTGGTTTTTCCAGCTCCATAGAACCTTGGCGAGGAAGAGCCTTCCTCCTGCACTTCAAGTCCTACCACAGGGCCACCACCTCCTCTCTCACCTCCCCCCACCCCCACAGCCTGGACACACTTGCATAAGAAAGAAAGTATCTGAACTTCCCTCTCAGTCGGACACATCATTGTGAGAGCAGATCTTTCTTAAAGGAATAAATTAAAGAATATCCCCAAAGTTTGCCAAGATGATGAAGTAAGAATTACTCAGTTACTTTTACAATAGTAGGAAAGTCTAGAGACAGCAGCGCCTCCTGGGGAGTTAATAGTAAAAGCAATGAAAGTTTCAAGAGGGCAGCTGATGGCAGGATCCCGGGTGGGCGGGGAGGGCGGTGATGATGAAAACGGATTGTCAATGTGTCCAGTAGCAAGGGGGCGCCAGGAATCTGAGCCAGGAATTCCCGAAATGGTGAGGGCGTCTGGGCGAATGAGTGAAGGGTCTGATCCCAGCCGCTGGGTCAGGTCATGGTGATGTTGTCTTCCTGTGTTAGAAAGTGTGGTCATGATTCTCAAAGGAGTGGACAGAAGGGGTCGTCATGTCACACACCTGGAACCCAGGCTCCTTTATAAAGGAGGGGCCGGACCGCTCTTTGGGCCCTTAGGCCTGGATTCTGTGAGTCAGCAGAGCTCGTCCATGAGCAGAGACACCAGAACTGAGCCATAGAGGGACGCGTTTTAATGGTGTTTTGAGAATGCATTGCTTGCATATTATGGCTGCAAACTCAAAACACAGCTCCACAGGACAAACAATTCAGCAGAGGCATGAAAAAGCACCTGAACCTGCTGCAGGGCTGGCGGTGCACTGAGGGGCCAGCCTGGTGGGCCCTGGCAGGAAGGACAGCTTCCTGGACAGGGGAGGAGGCGTCATGTGTTCGGCGTGACGCTGGCCGGTGCTGGCCAGCATTGGTTGGCGAGTGTGTTTGGGCGTGCATGCGTGCGTGTGTGCACGTGCCTGCCCCTAGTTACTCACTGCAGGGCTTGTTTTTGCCAATACCTCAGCTGGCGATGAGTCACTTGCCTGTGAGCCTGCTTGGTCTGCGGATGGTTTCCCCCCTTGGGCTCCTGGGGGCTGCAACTGCCGGAGTACACAGCCACTGGTGACTGAGCAGGGAAGCACACATCCAGCTGGGGGTGCCTCTCCGGGCAGCTGTGCAGAGAAACAGTGGGCTCCTCTGCCTGCAGTGCAGCCCCTTGCCAGTCTAGAGACCAGTGGCCGGCTCCTCAGCGCCTGCAGGGAGACCTGATGTGTAGACAACATCCCGACCCCAGGGGGCTGAGCAGGGGCTGTGCTGTAGCATCGCAGGGAGGTCTCCAGCTGCACAGCGCGCTGGAGGGGACAGGCAGTCCTCCCTCAGGGCCCGTGGCGGGTGGGCTCCAGGAAACCCCTGGGAGCACCAAAAATATCCTCCACACATCCTCCTGTGTGCTTTAAATCATCTCTAGGTTACTTATAACACTTAATATGATGTAAATGCTATGTAAATAGTTCTTATACTACATTGTTTATTTGTATTATTTTTTATCGTTTTATTGTTATGTATTTTGTCTACAAATAGTTTCCGTCCACAGTTGGTTACATCAGTGGATGTGGAAGCTGCAGGCACGGAGGGCTGGCCGTCCAGCCAGCTTCTGTGCACTGCCATGTACCTGGTCCCAACACTGACGCCAGAGCACTCTGCCTGCCCATCGAGTCAGGGCTGCAGCCTGACTCCCTGAGGCCACGCATCTCCACCTGTCTGTGCCAGCAGGATGCGGGGCGGGGGGGCGGGGGCAAGGTGGCCTCCTTGGCCAACGCCCCCCCACCCTGCCCACCATGGCCTCAGCCCCCACACACAGCAGCCCTTGATTCACCTGCAAGCTCTGCGCCTGCCGTCCTGCCATCCTGGCGTCAGGCTTGGGGGACACCAGGAGTCCTAGCCCAGCATCCCCTTAGTCTCATAAGAGCCCTGTGTTCTATTTCTGGTCCTGTTCAAGGCCCAGGCCCTGGTTTAGAGCTGAATTGCCTTGGATCTTACACTCAAGTTCCCAGTTCTATTAACCGAACTCCCCTGCCATCTGCTCCCATCAGGGCTCCCAGTATGGACACCTTGTCCCCTACGGCTTGTCCTGCTCCCCCTCAGCCTTCCCGGGACCTGGGTGGGCCTCCTTCACCACTGCTGGGCTCTCCTGTGTCACTTGCCATTCCCTGGCACCTCTGCCTCCTCCCCAGGACCCAGCTCTCCATGGCCTGCCCTGCCTAATGAGGACACTGCCCGCTTGTGGTCCCTGGGTGTACCTGGTTGTCCTCCTGCATCCTGCCCATCTCATCAGTGCCCTCTTTGCCCACACTCCAGGGGAGCACCAGGCTTGTCCCCAGTTGCTATGGTCTGAATGTGACCCCCAGATTCCTGTGCTGTAAGCTTAATCCACAATGCATCAGTGCAGGGAGCTGGGGCCTTTGGGAGGTGCTTAGGTCACGAAGGCTCCGCCCTCATGCATGGCTAGTGCTGTTATAAAAAGGCTTGCGGGAGTGGGCTCACTCTCCCCTGCCCTTCCTCCTTGCCCCATGTGAGGATGCAGCAAGAAGGCCTTCACCAGGTGCTTGCTGCCAGTACTTCCAGAACGGCGAGGAAATAATTTTCTGTTCTTTATAAATTGCCCAGTCTTAGGTGTTTTGTTGTAGCAGTTCAAAACAGACAAAGACACCAGTTCTTGTTGGTGCTGCCACACCCTGCACTCGGCCCAGCCTAGGCTGTCCACACTGCGGCCTCTGCCGCAGGCTCACTCTGCCACCGCCGCGCGTGCCGGCTTTCCACTTGGCTACCCCTGGGCTCCTCTGTGGACCAGGTGGAACTTCAGGACACCCTGCGCATGGCATGGGGGCTGCAGGAGACGTGGGTGGGTGCTAAACTCTGGCCCTCCCTTCTGCCTAGCCATGTGCCCAGCCCTGCTCACTGCGGGGTGGGCCCTCGGCCAGCTCTTTAGCTCGTTTGGGCTGCCGTAGCAAACTGCCATAGACTGGGTGGCTTATAAACAACAGAAATGTGCTGCTCACAGTTCTGGAGCCTGGGAAGTCCAAGGTCAGGGTACTGGCAGATTCAGTATCTGGTGACGGCCTGAGTCCCCAGTTCATCGACAGCTATCTTCTTGCAATGTCCTCACAGAGCAGAAGAGACAAGGGAGCTCTCCAGGCCTCTTTTATAAGGATGCTAATCCCATTCACGAGGGCTCATCACCTCCCAAAGCTCTGCCTCCTAACACCATCACATTGGAGATTAGGATTTCACCATGTGAATTTGGGTGGGGGACAAAAACATTCAGTCTGCAGCAGCTAGGAAGCCTCCCCCAGGGTCTCAGGCTGGAGGCAACAGGTGGAGCGGAGTCCCTCTCCCCAGCCATTCTCAACCCAGCCAGCGCCTCTGCCCCTCTCTCCTACTGTGCGCCCACCCTCCCCACAGCTCACAGGCTGGGCTCTCCCAGCGTCAAACTCTGTGCTCGCCGAGAGGCAGGCTGGTCTAACCACCAAGGGCACAGGGGCAGCCAGACCGCCTGCGTCACAGCCCCACTACTGCTGCTTACGATTACTCTGTCCCACAGGTGCTAACTTTTTTGTCTTAAATCTTAACAAGGATAACAGCAGTGCTTACCTCACAGGGTTATAATGAGGATTAAATGTGTTAATATTGACACAGAGCCAATATGGTAAACAAACAAAAAATCACCAGACCTACTTCATGAACCAATGTATCAACAAAATTTAGCTTTTAAGACTTTTGTCTTGCTGGCCACCAAATGCTCTGTTGGACAGGAGGCCATGAATATTAAGGGGTCGTTTCACTTTGTTTCTTTGCATTACATCCCTGAACCCCCAACCAGGGCCCAGGCCAGGGCCACCCCTCCCCCTCCCTGCACCGGTGGGGCTTTGCGAGGGTGGATTGGGAGTGTCATGTATGTGGAGACACACAGAGCATGCTAATACATTTTTTAAATGCTGCTCCCATCGAATACATACTTTAAATGAAACTTTCCAGTAGAATGGCTTTGAATCATTACTAAATAGAGACACAGATGCTCATTTCTGAGCAGCACTACAAGCCTTTGGGCCTCAGGCTCTGGGTGAAAACTCTTGTTGGTATTTCCAGACTGCTTTTGTCCTTTGCTTCCCTTCCTTGCTCAGTGAATCCTTCCTTTTAGATACATCTGAAGAGTGACCACTGAAACAAAGAACTTCGTTTCTCTTCTCATAGATTGTACTCTAAACACTAGTTCTTGCTCTCCCTCGACCCAGCAAGGCTTGGGCGGGAACCCAGAACTGAGTCCCACAAGGCCCACAGCAGAGTCAGGCGCCCGAGCAGGGGCTGCCCCTTGCCCTGCAGCTGCGAGTGTCCGATGCCCCCATACCCACAGATGCGGTCATTCAAATGAGAGCATCAGAGCAGAGGTGAGGCATGCAAGAACTTCCCCACCCTTTAATTTGTGTCCTCCCTTGCTTGATAGGTCTTTAATGTGGCATCACAGAGGAACAGTCCAGAAAGTAAGGTGACTATGAAGCAGCTGGGCGGTGGTGATCAGGGGCTCACTGGTGTGGTGGGTAGGATGTGGGTTGGGAGGGAGACCTGGATCATAACCTGGATTAGGAACCAGGCTTCACCCTCTCTAGCTTTATGACCTTAGTCACACTACTGAGCCCCCGTGAGCTCCCATTTCCCATCTATAAGATGGAGACAGTGACGTTCATTAGTTTGCCCAGGCTGCCATCGCAAAATGTCAAGGCTGGCTGTCTTACACAACCAACATTTATTTCTCACCATTGTGGTGGCTGGAAGTTAGAGATCAGGGTTCCAGCATGGTCAGGTTTTGGTGAGGCCTCTCTTTGTGTCTGTGTGGCTTGTAGGTGGCCGCATTCTCACTGTGTCCTCAATGGTTGCAGGGAGAGCATGCACAAGCCCTATAGCATCCTGTCTTATAAGGGAACTAAATCTACCTCATGCCGCATCTAACCCTGATCATCTCCCAAAGGCCCTGTCTCCAAATACCATCACATCAAGGGCTAGGGCTTCAACATATGAGTTTTAGGGGGACCCATGCTGTCCATAGCAGATGTCTACCTTCCAGAGCTGTTGTGAGGATTAAAGAGATAGTCCCTCTCCTCTAGTGAGCACTGCCTTCCTCTGTCCACCAATAAGTGAAGATAGCGCAGAAAACTTCGCTCCATGGTAGATGAGTGTCCATCAGTAGAGGACCAGTCAAACAAGCAAGTGAAACTAGCTAAATAAACGCAATGCCGCTGTGTGACTGTGAAAAGGAATAAAGAATTCTGTGTGTGCACCGTATGGAGTGACTTTCCTTACACACCCTCAAGCAAACAAGAAAAGGTACAGGATAGTGCACACAATAAGCGTCTTTTGTGTAAGAAAGGGTGGGAAATACGAGAGTGCATTTGCATTTGCTTGTGCTTAGAGGGAAGGATAGATACGCAAGAAACTAATAAAAACGTAGGAGAACCTGTAAGAGAACAGAAGTGAGGGAAGAAACGGGTCACAGTAATTCTTCTCGAGTTACAACTTTTAAAACATTTGGATCTTGAACCATGTGACTACATTTCTATTTTTAAAATTAAATTGTAACAGATGAACAAGTAAAAGGTTTACTATCTTCCAACAACCACAGTATATGTGGCCCGGGGCCCAGAGACGGCTGACGCACGTTAGAGGTGCTAAAACTGAGCCCGGAGAGTCCCAGGACTGTCCTAAAGTCACACTGTCGGTCCAGGATCGGAATACAGATCCACTGGCTCCCACTGCAGGGTCCTCTCCATGTCACACCTTTCCAGGGCCCATTTGGATGAAGTGGAGAAAAGATAAATTAATCTCTCTCATCTCACATCATCTGGCAACTTCCAGAAACCAAATGGACAGGAATGGAAAAAACATAAATTCCTTCCTGTCCAGCAGATCCAGCCATAGGGTTTTAGGAAGTGCCCCTCCACCTTTGTGTACCGTCACCACAGCGGGAGTCACCTGCCCTCCCCTGGTCTGGCAGACCCCACAGGATATGGTGCTTCCTCTCATGGTTGGTGTCCCGTGGTGACTCGCAGGAGGAGAGCCCCTGAAACAGTAGCCCTGGGAGTGGAGGGACTTGGGGAAGCCCTGGACGTCCAGGGAAGCACTTGTCCCCATCCATTGTCACTGCCCCAGAGATAGAGCTCCCAAAATGTGTCTTCAGTGTCTAGCCAGTGAGGTACTCCAGCCCCTGGGTTTTAGAATGACAGGAAATTTACATTGGAAAGTGCCTGAGAAGTCTCTAGAGCAACACTCCTCAGAGCCACGGTGCACAAGAGTCCCCTGGGATCTTGTTCCGAGGCAGAATCTGAGTCACAGGTGCAGGTGGGGCCTGAGAGTCTGTATTTCTAACATGCTCCCATAACAGAAGTAAGGGCCTGGAAAAGAGCAAAATGTGCTATAGGTTGTCCTTTAAACCCCTCCTAATCCTTTTTGGGAATTAAAACCTGCATTCCTGCCTAGGGCTAGTCATTAGAAGGACAGGGGGGTGTCCTTTGTTCCACAGGAGATGGCTCAATAGAATTGTTCAGGCCCAGGTGACGAAATTGTCTTCACTGGAGATGCTATAAACAACAATAGCCCAAAGCTGAAAGCTCCCTTTAAAAGCTCCGTATTTCTGCTTATAGATAGGACAATGGTACTTTAAGACACTTCTCTTTCCTTTTCCCCAAACCGTTTGTCCTTGTTTTTTTGATGTGGCCTCAGGAACAAGTGCAGGTGACACTCCTGGGTGAAGCCTCTAGAGGTAGTCTTTTGAACATCTGGATGAAGAAGAGGAAGTTCCAAGAGATATAGAGGCTCCACCAAGGGTCTCACATCCCATCTCCCACCTCTCTGCTGAGGGGATGCTTTTCCTACTGAGCCAGCATGGCTTGTGCTGGAGCCATTTTATGGGCCATTTTAAAGGAAAAAAACCACTAGGCTGTCTGCGTCCAAGAACAGGCCTTAGTCTCAATCTTCATAGACTGTAGACTTTTAATCCATTCTAAAGTCTTTTTCTATAAAAATTTCTTTCAACTGTTAATTATTCCTAAAGAGAGAAGCTCTCTCTTTAAAACTGATAAAATACTTTTATTGTCATTGAAACAAAAGCACAAAATTTAAAATCTTTATAGAAGAATTTCTCCACAAACAAAGACAGAAAACTTTCCAAGGTATCTTCTAAGGGATAAAGTAAGTGCAAAAAAACATGGTATAACTTTATTTTTGTTTTTTAAAACTCATAAGCTCAACTGTATATATCTGTGGGAATATATAAGAAGGGGTGTGTGTGAGATCATAAAAAATATCTAGGACAAATCAATAACAGTGGTTACCTTAAGAATGGGATTAAACAATGATTAGAAGGGACTTTGGCTTTATCTGTAATATTTTAGTTTTTTTACATTGTATCCACAAATCACTTATATAATTAAAAATAAATTAAATCTTTAAAACAGAAAAAAAATTATGGAATTATATTCCCCCAGAATAAACCAGTGGACACCAGTTCAAGAAGCATTCCACTCCCCCTCCGCCTTCCTGATGGGTCAGCTCTCTTCTCCCTCACCATCCCCATTATACAGTGTGATAGGAGAGAAAGAACAGGGCTCTGGAGGCAGACATACCTGGCTCAAATCAAGGGAAGTCATCCTACCACTTATAGGCTGGGTTATCTTGGACAAGTTGCTTAACCTCTCTGAGCTTAAACCCGTCACTGATCAAATGGAGATGATATCTCAGCTGAAGTATCATTTCTTCAGTGAAATGTTCTCTGATCATCTACCTTCCCTCATTTCACCCTAGTCTAGGTTAGGATCATCTGTTATAAATTCCCATGGAATTGTTTGTCTTCTCCTGGGAACACCATCTCAGATGATACTTTCACATCCATTAGTATAATCATTTAACCAAGGTCCTCTTCCTCCACTGGACTATAAGCTCCTTGAAGCAGATTCTACATAGCTTTTTGCTCATCATGTCATTCCCCACAGCCAACATAATGCCAGGCACCTAGTAGCTCAACAGATATACAGTCAACCCGTGAATGAACAGCCTCCTTTTATTGGGGATATTAACTGTGGCAGATTAAGGATGGCTGCAAATTCTCTTGGCATCTAGAGTCTATTTCCCCTCTCCTTGAATCTGGACCATATTCACTTTGATCAACAGAATAAGGCACAAGTAACTTTATTGTAATTTCTGAAATTAGACCTCAATTGATGTGCAGTATCTGCTTTTATGTGCTTGGAACATGTCCTCTTGGAGCCCAGCACATCTGCTGTGAGAAACCCACATGGAGAAGAGTAGAGGCCCTGGGGGCTATAGCCCAGCTGAGCTCCCAGCCAGCAGCCAGAACTGACCACAGCCATGTGAGTGGACCACGGTGGACACCCAGCCCCACGTGAGTGTCCAGAGATCTTCAGTTACAGCCACATGTAGCAGAAGATCCACGCAGCTGAGCCCAGCCAGCCCACACAATAGCAAGAGATAATAAATAAATTGTTGTTTTATGCCACGTAGTTTGTTATACAGCAACAGATAACTCAAACGGATGTAAAAACGCTGACTCATGGTAGAAGACCCATCAATTAATATCAGACTCCTTCTCTCTCCTATATTTTTTCTATCTGAAAATCTTCCTCCTTAGTCTGATTCCTTGTCACCCCTCTCACCGTCTCTTCATCATACTTCTCCCACAAGAGCCCTGATATGAGTTCTTTCCACCAAGCATGGCCCAGCCACAGGCCCACCACTGATGCCACAAAAGCTTTCTCACCAGCTCTCCATGTGACAGCTTGCTTTCTGTGGAGGAGCTGCCCTGACCTGGTTAAAGTCTGTGATCCTGAGGGGCACTGCCTGTGGGTCCCCTTACCTGTCAAATGTGACTGTACCACCTCCCAAGTTGACTGTTCATCTTTAAGGGGCGGGACCAGAGCACCCAACATCTTACTTTGCTCATAGCTGGTGCCCACAGATACTTTGACTTTTACTCGGCCGCCTTCACCAGGGAAGGATCTGGTGACCTGGATGTGGTAGAGTTGGGTTAAGGTTGCCTTATTTTCCCATCAGAAAACTGTGCTCAGTGAGTCGATGCTTTATTTGTTTCTTGGATTCTCATCTCTCACCCTTCCCACATTTACCCCAGATTAAGAAGGGAAAAGGAATCTTGGGCTTACATTTCAGAAACTTGCAAGATCTGGATAAATCCACAAACTGACTGAACCATAGTAAACAAGGTGGCTGTACTGCTGTGCATTTTTCTCACATTGCCGAAAGTTTACCCTCACTTTTGCTGTTGCTTGGGAGAGCCTAAGGAGCTAATTAAGGTCAAAATCAACTTTTTCAAATTTTCTTGAGCAGTTAACATATGCTGACTTGGTCCATTTTCTGTAGCTATAACAGAATATCAAGGACTGAGTAATTTATAAAGGAAAAAAATTTGTTTCTTACAGTTCTGGAGGCTGGGAAGTCCCAGATTGGGCAGCCACCTCTGGGGAGGCTTTCTTGCTGCCCCTAGCATGGTGGAAGGCACCCTGGGGACAGCGAAGCACACAGGAGAGAGCTGAACTGGGTTTCACAAGAGACCCTCTCTCCAGATAACTAACCCACTCCCGTAATGATCATTAATCCATTAACCCAGTAATCTGTTAACCCATGAATTTATTAATACTAATCTCCTCATGAGAGCAGAGCCCTCATGACCCAATTGCCTGTTCTTAACACCATTACATCAGGAATTAAGTTTCAACATAAGTTTTAGAGGGGGACAAACATTCAAACAATAGAATACACTGTTTTTTTAGAGACAGTATCTCACTCTTTCACCCAGGCTGGAGTGCAGTGGTTTCATCACAGCTCACTGTAACCTCCAACTCCTGGGCTCAAGTGATCCTCCTGCCTCAGCTTCCTGAGTAGCTCGGACTACAGGTGTGTGCCACCAGCCTCCCAAGTCCTGGGATTACATGCATGTGTCACCATGCCAGGCAGAATGCACTTTTATTAGAATTTTCTGATACTATCTTTTAGCTTAGCCTAAACCTGAAGTCACTGAATATCTTTATGAATATTAGTGTTGCTAAATGGCTGTAGGTTGCTGAAGTCCCAAGGAATTAGTGCTTTGCGAGAGCTTGTCGGTGTTTGTGACGAACGCACCTTCTCCCAGACTGGCCGGCACTGGACTGGGGCACCAGGTTGGTTCTAACACATGCAAAGGCTTCTCTGGAAGTTCTTTGTGCCTAAAACATGAACCTTTGTTTATAAAATAAGGATTGGTCCTTTCCCATATGTCAGACATGCCCGATGTTGTGAATCCAGACAGGAAAAGCTGTAGCTTCTGTCCCCAAGGAGTTTCAGGCTGGTGGGAAGCCTCACATGCCCAAAACGTACGAAAGAGGGGTGGCCCACACCTGAGATGCTGGGGCTACGACGCCTACATGGTATGCACAGCACTGCAAGGAATCAGAGTCTCCTTTTCCCTTGATGGATAAACCCAAGCCAGGCTGGGGGCCTTTGCAAGGACTGGCACATCACTCCAGATGCTGAGGAACCTGTGGCCAGTGGGATGCTCGGAGAGGCAGACAGGCTCAGGGCCGGGACCAGAGTGATTGCAGGGACCAGTCCTGAGTCTCCCAGTGCTTAATTTATATAGGGACCCTGACAGGAGCCAGTGAAGATCCTGAGCGTTCAGCTCACGTTCGTGTGTCAGTGACTCAGAGGGAGGGTACCGAGGACGAGCCGGGGCCCAGGGCGCCTGAAGGACTGGCTCTGCCTCTCCCAGGCCAGGAGCGAGGCGGACACATGTCCTCAGGCGCCCTCACCACTGGCCCGGGTGTGCTCTCTCCCACGGCTCCTGTGCTTGCGTGTGGACAGGATCCCAACACCGCCCTGCCCAGCGGGCTGCAGGGGCAGCACATATGTGTGCTGTGCAGGAAACCTTTCCACAACAGACCTGAAAACTAGGAATCTCTGATTTTCTACTGTTGTTTTTGTTTTTCTTTTTTTCAGCTTCTTCACTCATGATTTATGACTCACTTATGGGTTTTTGGCCATTATTTTATTATACACTTTTGGGGTAAATTGTCTCAGGCAGGAAATAAACAGCAAATAAATGGGGCGAGAGTGGGGGAAGAGAGAGAAGACAGAGAGAGAAGGTGAGAGAGGTCAGCGGGTAGAAAGGTGAGGGATGCAGACAGGTAGGTAAGTGGCAGGTGTGGAGAGGTGGAGGGTGGATAGATGGTGGGCAGACACTGGCAGGTAAACGGGTACACGGGTGATACATACAACCCCCGGGCAAGCTTAGACGGGAGGGCGAGCGTGAGGACCACCAAAGGAGAGCAGGAGGTGGAATGTAACAACGGAAGCCACAGCAGCGGGAGTGCAGTGGGGTCACCAGAGGCTGGGCGGGGCGTGGGGAGATGAGAATCAAAGGGTGCACAGGCTCAGACAGACAGGAGGAAAATGTCTGAGTTTTTGGAGATCTATTGCACGGTGTGGTGAACATAATACCTAATACAACATAATAATTGAGTATCATACATTTCAATATCTCTAAGAGAGTAAATCTCAAATGTTGTCATCAGAAAAAATGTCAAATATTTGAGGTGCTGGATAGGTTAATTAGCTTGATTTAATCATTCCACATTGTATTAAAAATCATGACATCAATTTGAACCTCATATATACAATTATAATTTGTCCATATATAATTTAAATTAAAAAAAAAAAGAAAAGGAAAACAAGAGAGAGATTCAACATGGTGATTGTATGGCTTTGATTCCCCCAGATTTGCCCCTCAGGAACTTTCCAGAGCACTCAGCTCTTGGAGCAGCAGAAACCATCCACCACTGCATGCCCAGGCTCAGCCCGCCACCCCAGCACGCCGGCAGCCCGGCTGTGCCTGCAACAAACCAGATGCAGAACCAGCCAGGCATCCTGAGTGCTCAAGGGGCCGGGCAGTCCCTCCGTGAGTCTGCCAGTGGCTTCCAAATCCCTGCCCAGCAGCCCCGCTGGTGGACAGGGAACACTGACTGACAGATCCCTAGAGCCTGAGACCAGACACGAAAGGCCGGTTCTCAGGAATCACGGACTGTCAGCGTCAGACACCGTGAGGCCTGGGAGAGGTGGCGCAATTTCTCCCACAGAGTGCAAACCATGCTGTTGTTTCCTATCTCCCCGTCTTGGTTACACATGGATCCACGTGGCTTCCTGATGAGGTCCTGGATGATCAATTGTGAGTGGGTGAGCCCTGGTTTTGAGTGTTGGACTAATGTTTTATTCTATGCTTAATAAATCCCTGTTGAGTCAATGAGTACTTGGATGAACCAATAACTCACACTCCTCTGCATTCCAAAACTCTAAACAAATTAGACTTTTGATTCTATGATGTTCCAGTAGAGATGATTATAATATTTTAAAATCTATTGAATTCTGCCCTTGAACTACAGAAGCATTGAGAAACCATCCTTAGGTACCCCCAGACATTGGAGATGGCAGCCCCCCACTTCTACCCATGGGCCCCTGCAGGGGAGGAGGGGTGCAGGGAAGGCAGGAAGAAGCTGAGGACCACTGGGCTCAGGCCTGACCTGACATCAGACTTCAAGCTAAGTGATATATACAGCCACGGTACTTTGTTTGTGGTGTGAACATATTAATTCACTGAATGTCAAATGTAAACATCTAAGATAGGTTACAATTTTGATAACGCTATTTGGCATTTCTTCCAGTTTTGGCTGTACCTGTAAGGCGCATGCCCTGTGCACATGCAGCACGCACGAGATCCAATGCGAACACGCCTGACCCTGCTCTGGAATGCTGGCGGCCTCCTCCCTGGGCCTTGGCCATGTTTACCAGGCTCTGCGTCTACGTCAGTGCCCACAATCAGAGCTAAGTCAGGATTTGCAAGTTTGGAACAGAAATATTCATCTGAATGCCTCAAAATCAAATCTCAGAACAGTAAGACTTAGGTAGGTCTTAGACGTCACCCACATGCAGCCCTATTATCTCACAGGAGAGATCCGAAGGGGTCTCGTTGCTGGCCGGTGGTAAGCCCTGGTCTCCAGAGGGATCTTTTGATCATTTCATGTCTGCATTTGTTAGGAGGCAGAATCAAGCCAAGTACACATGACATTCCCCAGGAAGACTGTACTTCTCTTTCATTTGGATCGAATGTCAGATCACTGAGAGCAATCTTTGCTAACATAGCAATCTTCGGGGAATTGCCCAAATATATGATAAACCGACCTTCAGCAGCTTCTGCCACAGTGTGTGTTGGGAAGAATGTTAGTCAGGGATTTACTTACTGGCTTTGGGACTTCGTGGGCAAACCTCTTATCATCCTTAAGCTTAATTTTTCTCATCTGTAAAGTGGGGCTAATAAAAGTACTTAAGGTTTGTTATGAGAATTAAACTATGCATGTAAAGCCACTTAGCATAGTTTCTGACTCATCTTAAGTGTTAAGTAAATGTTGCAGCTGTTCTTATTATTGCGTTATTATTATCATTATTGCTGCTGTTCTTGTTGTTATGTGGAGTGATCCACTTTCCATGCCCTGCCTTCTCCCCCACCCCACCCTTCCCTCTCAGGACGGCTCTCATGTCCCCACTGCCTGAGTCTCTGTTGATGATTGACTCTCTTGGATCCCATGATTTGAAAGTCTTTGTCCACCAAATTATATTAAGAAATAGTTACTTTTTTAAGGTCTGGTAAAATAAAAATGGCCACAAATTCTTTCTCCATTCCCTGAATCTGTGACTTGGTTTGATAGCAGGTTATGGTAGAAGTGATGTTGCACAGCTTCCAGACAAGACTGCCACAGCTGTTGGCAGCAGTTGGAGCAATGGCAAACGCACTGTTCGTGGACGCTGGAAAATCACTGAGGGGAATTTAATGGGAGGTTGAAAAGAAGGCCACACATGTTATGCAGTGGCAGAGCAATTGGAAAAAATGTCACCTGTGGCGATTTAGAAAACAAAAAATGTATTTAATGAAGTTGTAGCTCTGGTTAAGAACATCTCTACATAGAATGCTAAGAATCACTTGAATGTTTTTAGTGGAATATGGTAAGATATCGAAGGACAGAGGTAAGCTAAGAAGAAACTGTTGGGTTTGCAAACAGAATTTAGAGGAAATACAGAGAGTTCAGGACTTACCGGGTTGGAGAGTAAAAATCAGCTCAACAAAAGGGCCTTGTCCCAGACTAGCCTGCCATGGACAAGTAAAAGAGACCTGTTTCCAAGCAAATGTATAATCTGGCTTTTGGAGCATGGAATGGATCCTGTCTGATTCATGGGTATTTTCCTCTGTTCTCACACCACAACGATGACACAGAGGAAGACTTCAGTGGCCAAATGTGGGAGTTTTCCCCACACACCAAGCAGTGGACATCAGCTAGACGTCCTCTAATTCAATTCCAACACTGCTTGGAGATAGCATCAGATCCCATAGGGTGAGGGCTCGGTCCCCAAAACTGCCCCCCTTCAAACACCAGTCTCAAGTCCAGGCCTCTGGAACTTCTGACCGATTGGCTTCAATGTGAGGTTCCCACAACCCCCTCTTTAGGTTTGACTGATTTGCTGGAGTCGCTCACAAAACTCAGGGAACATACTTATGTTTACCACTTGATTATAAAGGACATTACAAAGGACAAGACGCAGAGATGCGCAGGGCAAGGTATGTGGGAAGGGGTGTGGAGCTTCCATGCTCTCCCAGGGCGCCACCCTCCAGGAACCTCCACATGTTCAGCTTATCCAGAAGCTCCTGGAACCCGGTCCTTTAGGGTTTTTATGGAGGCTTCACTACATAGGCACAATTGACAACCATTTAGAAATGTGACTAGACAAGAAGCACGTGATCTCAACCCTGCCAGCCCTGTCTGTTCAGATCTTCTTGGCCTCTCCGTTCCGCATTCTCTCCTCCAGGGTATGTGGCAGGACCCTCTCTGGAATGAGGGTCTTTTGACCCACTTTAGGTTGGAGTCCTGCTTTGGGCAAGTGAGGGGAGGGCAGGAGGTCAGAGAGATTCTGTTCCCCAAGGCCTAACACACCCAACACTATAACCAACGCCTGTAGCAAGGGCTACGGGAGTTAGGAGCCAGGACCCATGGACAAAAACAAATATATATCATCACACCGCAATGGGAAACCCACACAGTTGTTAAGAGAGTTGTCCTGGTGAAGGCACCACCAGCTCAGACCAAAGAAACCAAGACAAGTCACACTAAAAAGAGACATACAGACTCCCAAATTTCTATGAGCAAGAAGCAGACTGAGAAAGGCACTAAGCTGTATCTGTGGGCATTTTTGTAGGAAAGGAAGGATCTCTCAGAGAGTAGTTAAGAGCTCAGAGGGCCAAGCCAGAGCCACTGAGAGCAATGGGCTAGAGAACCACTCCCAGGGAGAGAACTAGGCCCCAGTCGAGGGCCATCCTGCCCACCATGCCCAGAAAGGTTTCAGATTTGCTGTGTACCAGTGACCGCCATGAGCCCCTGTCTCTGCCCTCATCAAATGCGAGTGCTTATTGCAAGTGCCTTGGCCCTGTTTGCCCTTTGTATGTTGGGCAGGGGGCAGGGGTCAGGGGTGGGGAATTTGTCTTTTTAGTTCATAAGCCTCCAGATCAAGAGGAACTGCAGCCTTCCAGGACCCTCACCTATATCTGCACCTGCTCCCGAGCTCAAGATGACCGGGACTGAGCCCAGCGCTGTGATGAGATGAGACTTCAGGGATCTTGGGAAGGGCGATTGCATTTTGTAGGGGGAAATCATGTAAATAAATCATGGCCAATGGATAAAATAGGACAGATTAAAAATAGCCACAAGTTCTTTGTAGCTCCTCCCATCAAGAGATGAAGTTTATCTCTCCACCCCTTGGATCTGGCCCACATCTGTGCCTCTGAATGACCGAGCGTCCTGGGCCAGCCCGAGATGCTGCCTTTCTAGCAGGCGCCTGGGCGGTGCCCGCGCTTCACAGGCAACGCCGGGAGTAGCAAGGGTCGCGCTGCGCACTGAAGCCGGAACCAGCCGCGCTCAGCCTTGGCCGTGCGTTGAAATTGCCTGATGACTTGGTCCCATCCCCAGAAATTCTGACTTCATTGGTCTGGGCGGAGCCTGGGATCCGATTTCTAACTGTTCCCTGGGCTGAAGCCCTGCTCTGAACACACTGGTCTCTCACTTTGGAAAGGGGCCCACCCCTGCAGCCAGCTCTGGCCACCTCCCTGAAGACTGAGACAGACCCCCAAGAAAGGGGGTTCTCTTTACCCCTTCAGCGCACGTACGCCCAGCCAAGGCGGCCGAGGAAGCAGCAGGCTGTGACGCCGCAGCTCGTGCCCCGGGAAGCAGCGCGCGGCTGGAGGCACCGCCGTGCCGGTCACAGCTGCGTCCTGGACACGGCCTGAGCCTCTCCCAGCCGCCACTCCCTCGCCTGAGAGTAGAACTTCAGGCCACCTTTGTGGCGCTGTTAGGCCAGTTAGACGCAACAACCGCCAAGTACCCGGCTCGGGTTAGAGACCCGGTGAGCGGGAGGTATTATTCATGAATAGGGCCTCGATAGACCTGAACAGCCAGGTGCCCGGCATGGAGAGCAGAGCTGGGGTTAGCGTCTGCCGGCGACAAACACCCAGATTAGAAGCCAGCCTTCCGGTAAACGCCAGGCCTTTGCGTTACCTGCGAGGATTTACTGTTAGTACCACCTCGTTCTGCCCCCGCCATGAAGCCAGGACTGGAATGGCTTCATTTTAAAGATGCCAGCTGTGAAAAAGGAAGTATTTTAGAATTTAATGTCTTCGTCAGAAGGTACTCTTTCTGTGTTTGGGGTGAAAGAACTTCATTTAAAAAAAAAAGAAAACAAACCCTCAGTATATCGTGGGGAGTGTAGAATTAACCCACATCAGTGCACTGGAAGCCTGGAAGGTGACGGATTTATTTGTCCCTGTTAAAAAGGCGACTGTGTAAACAGTTCTTGGGAGGTTTGGCTTTGCTCTGCTGCTCATGAAACAGGCAACGTCTGTCTCTTGGGCAAGACAAACAATTGCAGCCCCAGGGCCCTGGGACACTAGCTTGGGGTTTTTCTGAGGGGAGGAGGGCAAGGGGAGTACTGTGCTGGTGTTTGCTTGGTGGTGGCGACCCTGTGGGAGAGACACACGGGGAGAACATGGCAAGGAGAAGTAGTGAGGGAGATAAACAGAAGGTTTACCCTGGGACCGTCCGGCATCCGGGACACGTGGCTGCTGCACCCAAGCACCTCTCTTCTCACTGCACCGCCTCCCTCTGCTCTGCTGTCTCCATCCCTTCCTCCCTCAGACCTGTACTTCTTTAATTACAAAGGAACCAAATATTGCATACATCTGAAAGCAAAAAGTGAGCATCCCTCTTTCTACCCAATTCCTTGAACAGTGGTTCTCATGGTTTGTATGTGTAAGAACCACCTGGGCAACTTGTTAATAAGCCAATATTCCTGCGACCCGTCCCCAGAAGGTCTGATTTACCAGGCCTGCGGCGTGGTCTGCATTTTTAACAGCCCCCACCCCAACCCAGGATTCTGACGATAGTGGCCATTGAATTCTGTTTTCAGATATGTTGCATGGAGCTGGCCAGTGCTAACTGCTGGCCAGGGGGTCCTATCACACTCACCTGTATGTGTGTGCTATATAACATGGAGCGTGCATGCACACACACACAGGACCACCCCACACATGGTATATGGTGCAGTCTGCCCACGGAGCCATAGGCCAGGGCCCATCTGTTATAAAACCTCTATTTTTCTAGACAAATTAAGAGAAGGATTAGAGCATCCTCATAGACTGCCTTCTGCAGTACTAGCTTAACATGTCTTCTCTGTCTTACAAAATCTGCCCACACAGAGTCAAATAAAGCCACCTCTGATTGCCAGGGACACTCGAGAGTTCTGGCTGGTCTTTATCTGCAGTTGGCAGTAGGTTAGGCTTCCTGCTGCCCTACAAATAGCCTTTAACCTATTCCCATGGTAATTAATATTTTGTGGTGCATGAATACCCCGATGGGCACTCTCTGTGCCTTTCCAGTCTGAATGCTGGGATTAGCTCCCTAACCAAACCGGCTCCATGGCGCCAGGGACCAAGTGAATTGTGGAAAGAGCAAACAGGGCTGAGTTTAATTCAGTGCCCCTTCCACAAGCTTTATGTGTTTGAACAAGTCAATTAACTTCAGAACCTCCATTTTTTCACCTATTAAATGGATATACCAGTGCTTCACTCACAGTAACACCAGGAGGGTTAAATAAAATGATGCAGAAAGAACTGTACCCACAGTAAGCTTTCAGCACATCCATTCATTCGGCAGTGTTTACCGGATGCCTTTTTATTGTGCCTGGATGGGTTGCTAGCCGGGCTCTCCTCCCCTTGGCCATACCCAGTGCTGCGTGGGGCTGCAGCAGCGAAGGAACAAGAGACAAGCGTCCCTGCTGGTGGCGCTGGCAGTCTGATTGGGGCTGTCATCACTACCGTTATTGGTGCACGGCCATCGATCATCCTACAGTGAATTAACATGTGAATTGACTTTATCGTTGTGACAGAGGGAAGCAAGGAGGCTGAGCTGGATTAGGAGGTAAGACACGCAGGAGACTTGTCTCAGCACCAAGCTACAGATATGCTCAGACCTTATTGGAATCCATAAAAATCGGGTGTTGATAATTCAGGTTTCCACATATGGATGCTGACATAAATGGCTAAATATAAATCTGTCTAATACCCACCAGAGTGGTCAATTCCCTCAAGATGGAAGCGCAACCACACTCCTTGAGTGCGCTCGTCTTTCTGAGTTGAGGGGATATTGAAGGTGCAGCCCGTGGTCCCCCAACAGCAAGCTCGAAACCAGCCTGCTGAAGTTGACCTCACAGTCGACCGAGATTCTAACACCAAACACTGCACAGTACAGGGATGTTTCCTGGGACAGAGTGCTGTGTTTTACTCTATACATTTCCAACTCTTCACCGTGTATCCAAGAAGTTGTGTTTAGAAAATTGCAAAAGAAAACTCAAGAAAAGGACTCCAGAAAAAATGGAAAGTGTTTTTGGGGTAATTGATGCCAGGAAAAATAATGAATAATTTTAAAATTGATTTTGAATAAGATTTTGCTATTTCAAGGATGTCACACTCCCTGCGTGTGAATGACAAAATCGTAATCTAGTCACAAGTGATGGGAAAGCTGTAATTCCAAATACAATCAGTTTGAGTGCTCTATCATTAACATATTCAATGCAGCTGATAAAGCCCTGGATGGAAAGAAAGATATATACAAGTTTTACCAAAAGAAAATCTGTTTCTTCCCACTAAATAAATATGGAATAAATGTTAAAAGAATATTGGTGTGAAGGGGGCCAAATTTGTAGCTGCCCAGAAACCCTCCCATCTGGGCCCATCCCTGTTGGGTTGTGGTTCTCAACGGTCTGAATGGGATAGGGTCTCAACAGATGAGGTTTAGACACTCACCCACTTAGTAACTCAGAAAATGTAATCCAGTGTTTGTGCACTTGTTTATTAAAATCACATTTATTGAGCATGATTCTATGTCACATACTAGGCCCGCAGAAGTGAGCTGGCCTCGCTGTGCGCTCACAGAGCCTACAGATAAGGAGAGAGAGAGAAGCAGAGGTCGGGGCCCTGCAGGACCCACTAACATCCAGCCACGGGACCCAGCAGAGGCCGCCCGGCCCGTGCATTCCTTGCCAGCCCGAGCTCCCCCTCTGTGGCCACCAGCTGGTACGCCCTCTAGGCTCCTGCGCTTCTGCAGAGCCTGGGCGCTGAGACGAGGGGGCATTTCCCTGTCCCGGAGGCACTCCTGCTTTAGACCAGGGGTCGGTCAACTTTCTCTGTAAAGGCCCACATAGTAAATATTTTGACTTTGTGGGCAGTGAGGGCTCTATCGCAGTTACTCAGCTCTCCTGTTGTAGCCTGAAAGCAGCCTCAGGCACAGGTCACCAAAGGGCGTGGCTGCGTTCCAATAGCAGGGCAGTCACAGAAGTGGGCAGCACGGGACTGGCCCCTGGACTGTCGTTTGCGGACCTCTGCTTCAGAGCTGGCCAGGCCAAATTCCCAATTGCCCTTTATTCAGGAGGAACTTTATACAAGAGACTATTTTCCTAAAACCCGTTTTAAAAAAATCTCAGGCACAATAAAAGCACATTGTGCTTCTTGGTGTTTGTTTTTAAGAAGTGTTTTTCCACTGGCGTTTTAACTGAAGGGTTTTGTTTCTTCCCTCATCTCTCCTAGCGCGTCTTGGCAACACAGTCCACATACCGACATTTCACCCTTTCCGCACTCTCGTGGGTAAGACCTCAGAGACTGAGTTCATTTACTCGGACGTGGCCAAGCAACCGAGTAGCTCCTGTCTCTTGAGTCTCCAGATCCTCAGGGCAGTGCCAGCTGCATGTCTCCCGCCCGGACAGCATGCCAGAGGGGTGATGTCACAGCCCGGTGGCCTGGCCTCCGCTTCCTGTTTCTTTCCTCCTGAAAGACACATGAATCATATCAGCTTCATCACTTGACTCGGAGCTCATTTCCCTGTTCCACAAGCGTTTGGAGTTATAGGAGGTGGGAGCAAAATGTAATCAAAACATGAAGTCCCGAGTTGCTTTTTCCCCTCAAAACTAAGCGCACCATCTGGCTTCATTTGGAGTCTTGTGGATGAGCGCTCAACTCCTATGTCAGTGGTGATCTCATCTGAAAAGCTGGACCTGCACTGTGACCAAGGCAAACAAGGTCCCAACCAAGGTCCCAGCCAAGGTGGTGGCAGGCCTTTGTGTGGGTCCACTCTGGGCACACGGACCATGTGCTGGAGGAGGAAGGCTATCCTAAAAGCAGATCCAGCTGAGTGGGAATGTAGACAGCAACCTGCGATCACTCCCAGGGGCTCTCCGTTGCAACCTTTCCCCATGTGTCTGTCCCTGGGCACGTCACCATCCCTGCTCTTCGTAAACGTGCTGATAAGACAGGGAAAGTCTAACAAAGAATCCGGACACATGACTTTGAAACTAAAATACCAATGACTTGTAAATATGAGGGTGGGGCAGAGGCAGGAGCTCTCCAGATACTCACCTACCTTGAAGGTGTTCTTACCTGCTCACAAACTCGTATTGCTACGTTTATGGAACGCTTACTATGTGATGGCTCAGCTCTAAGGGCTTTACTTGCACTAACTCATCTCGTCTTCACAGCAACCCTGGGAAGGAGATACAATTGTGGTTGCCATTTTATACACACAGTATCTTGCCTAAGGTCAGACGGCTAGCAAACACTGGCGCCCAGACTGACGGTGAGGGTTCTCAACACCTGTGGGCGTATGTGTACTTCGTGATGTAGGAGTATAATATTGTAATAAGCATATCAGTAATTAAAATGTTTGTACGTATTTCAGAACTATCCTGTATATTTTAGTATAATAATATTTGGCATAATCGAGATGTGACATTTATGCTTGCTATAGCCACATGGATATGATGTGAAAATATACAACTCAATACATACACAATCTAACCATGCAAGCATGCAAATATTACTGTTTAACACTCCTGGATCGTCTGTGTCCAGGCTGAGATCTGCATCTCTGGTTGGTTCTAGAACAGGCCTCTGTAACTACAGACGTTGTCATGTCACATACTGGTCCTCTTGGGCTGTGATGTTCCTTTGAATAAGTAACGATAATGTTTTCTATTAATAAAAATGTTGGTTAGGCCAGGCTTGCATTTGCCCACATTTAACTGGCTTCTCTGCATCTTCTTTAGATAATGCAGGTTCTTTCTGGAAAAGGTTGTGATAATTGAATTGTGATTCTCCCAGCATTAGAGGTCAGACAGTAGCTTATTCCAATTAAAGTATTACGGGGTCCCCCTCAGTGGGCCAATTAGCCTAAGGAATATGGAACCCTGAGTTCCATTTTCCCATTTTGTCTGCCTCTCTAACAGCTGTCCAGCATTCTCTTGGGGCAGCAAGCTGTGTTTAATTCTGACTTTGAGAAGCTGCAAATCACAAGTATATCTTTTGTGCTTATTTTTTAATTATGGTAAAATACACAGAAAATTTACCATCTTAACCATTTTTATGTGTACAGTTCAGTGGCATTAAGTTCATTCACATTGTTGTGCAACCATTGCCACATTCATTTCCAGGACTTTCTCATCTTCCCAAACTGAAACTCTGTCCCCATTAAACACCTCCCCATTCCCCTCCCCCAGCCCCTGGCAGCCGCCACTGTACTCTCTCCATCTCCAGGAATTTGATACTCAGGAACCTCGTCAGTGGAATCAAACAGTACTTGCCCTTTTGTGACTGGCTCATTCACTTAGCATAATGTCTTCCAGGTTCACCCATGCCGTAGCATGGGCCAGAATTTCCTTCCTTTTCCAGGCTGACTCATATTCCACTGTGTATGTACACACCACGTTTTGTTTATCCATTCGTCCGCTGACAGACACTTGGGTTGCTTCTACCCTTTGGCTATTGTGAATAGTGTGGCCATGAACATGGGCGTACAAATATCTTTTTGAGTCTTTGCTTTCAATTATTTGGGGCATATACCTAGAAGTGGAATTGCTGGAATCATACGGTAGTTCTATTTTTAATTTTTAGGAACCACCATACTATTGTATTTTTTACAGGGCTACAGAGGATGGGCAACTCTATGGCTAAATCTAGAAGATTATAATAAACTTAGGTTCATGGCAAATTTGAAGTAATTCACCGATGGGGGTTGCAGCTTTGCTTTTGCTTTCTCATTTACCCACTTATTTGAGAAGTTTTACAAACTTCTTTCTCTTTAAGGATCCAGTCAAAGTAGTCTACTATTACTAGTGTATAGACAGTATTATATAATAATGTAAAATAAATAACAGGAAAAGAAAGCTATATGAGATGCGCTGTTTAAGGAAGATTTGAAACAGTTAAGATTATTGCTTGGCTGTCCTTGGCATCTGTTCACTGAGCTGCACTGCAGTCTTTCATTTTTGCAGCAGACATGAAGCCCTTTGCCGATTGCGCAGGGACAGTGCAGCCTTACACTGTTCTGTGGGTGGCTGGGCCCTTGTCTTGCTGCTCTAACCCACACTGTGCGCTTCAACAATCCCAGGAATTAGACAGTGACGAAGCTGAGCGTGAGGGCTGGCATGGGCTGGCAAGGCCCATGGAGACCCGAGGATCCCAGACCCTTTCTGAGGGCAACCACTCTTCCTCTCTGGCCACTTGTTGCCCTGTGGGAATGCAGGCCCAGTTTTCCAGATCTTTCTAATTTCCAGGAAAAGCAAGAAATCTGGATTTTAATGTGAAATCTCCCAGTTGTTAAATGCTAGCCACTTATTCCGAAAAAAATTTAAAACATCTCACAGGCTGAATGAAAGCTCATTCGCAGGTACACGCAGCCTGAGGGCCATGAGCTTGGACTTCTGCTGCTGCGGAAACTCTTTCCTGGAACACAAAGGGCATGTCTGAGGAGCACCTTGTTTCCCTGGGGTGTCTATCCAGAGGGAATGAATGAACCAGGAAGTGGAAAGAGAGGTGGATTTCCAGGAAGCTAACGAAGCTGTAGCTTCTTGGTCCCCTACTTGCCCAGGGCCATATATTTTGTCACTTTTCCAAAGAAAGAAACTTCAAAGGATTGCGGTGCAGTCTCTTTCCATTCTGGCTTCCTCTTGTCTGGGGCGGGACTGAACTGGCTGAGGATGTTCTTGGGGAACTGCAGAGGGGAAGCTGAGTGAAACATTGAGTCTGAGAGGAGAGGGGTATGTCTCTGTGGTTAGGACAAGTAACGCCTCAGGCCACAGCAAGACCACTCTGCTTTGACCCTTGTCTGATATCAGGTGAAAACAGTTTTGGGCCAAATGATAGGACCCACCCAGAGCCCAGGCCTCACATTCTACACCACACTTGGATCCTGGAATTTCCCGCCTGGCACCTGGACCTCCTTCCCAGGCCTGCCCGGGCCTCTGGCTGGACCCGAGGGTGGCCGTGATCAAGCCCGCCAGACCCGACCTGCCTGGCTTCCTTTTGATCCTTATTCTAGTTGATCTGAAGACTCCCACTGTCAGTCACGTAGCCAAACAGCACATCACTAAACCCCCCTGCTACCTCCTGGATGACATCTGTCTGCAGGTCTTTATAACAGCAGGTGCTTAAAGTTGTTTCTCAGGAACCGGGGGCAGCTCTTGCCCAGCTCCCGCAGGTTGAGACCACCCACCCTCCAGCTGGGCCTGTGCGAATGCCGAGCGATAACCTTTTGACTTCAGAGGACCGAGGACTCCTCCCTCGGATCATGCTACTGCTGCCATTTCTCAACACGGGTCCTGTGAAGAAGCCGTGTCGCTCGCTCAATAACACTTGCTCAGAACCTGTTACCTCACCTTCCCCACGCCTTGGAGCACCCTGTGTCTTTATTCCATTAACATTCCTAAGCCCTATGCTCAGGGAGGTGGATTTGAGACCTGTTCTTCCACCTCCTGGCCTGGGCTGCCTCATGGAAAACTCTTTCTCCTTTGCAAAACCCACTGTCCCAGCGACTGGTTTGCTGCATCCAGGCAGAACGAGCCTGATTGGTAACATCATCTGGGTCCACCTTCCTGAGGACGACAAACTTCCCTGCTGGTGTGTGCACCCCCGGCCCAAGGGCTGGCCGAGAGGAGCCGTCTGCAGGGAGCGTGGCTGCACCTCGGGCGAGCACATGCCTGAGCCCTGCCAGGTGCAAGGGGCGGGATAGAACCTGGGGTAGGTGAAGTGTGCGAGGGACCAGCCTTCAATGGCAACTCTAAATCCAAATCTGGCTTCCAGTCATCATAAAGCCATACAATGACCTTCATGAAAGGAGGAGAGAACATATTTATGTAATGGTTCATTAGTGTGATTTAAAATATTTGAAGCCTTTACACATTTAGACATGTCATTTAGACCATTTTTACTCAATCCCAGGGCCCCACGTATATTAGGTGTGAACCTGGGTCACAGTTACTTTTGTCCACAGTTGTTTTGGTCACTACTGCTGTGTAACTATTGCTCCCAAACTTAGCAGCATAAAACAACCATTTTATTAGGCTCATGGATTCTGTGGGACAGAAATTCAGACAAGGCACAGTTTGACTTCACTCCAAAATGTCTGGGAAGTTGGGAAGACTCCATGGTGGGTGGAGGTGACTCTGTAGATAGGGGCTGGAATCAAACGGAGGCACCCACTCACAGTCTGGTGGTTGATGCTGGCTGCCAGTTGGGGTCTTAGCTGGGGCTGTCACCTGCAGCCCCTAAACATGGCCCAGGCTTTCTCTAAGGACAGAGGCTGCAGAGGAGTTGGACGTCTTACATGGCAGGTCAAGATGCAGAGGCAAGTATTGCAGAGAACAAAATGGGAACGGCAGTGTCTTTTCTGATCTTGTATTCTGTTGGTTACAACCAAGCCACAATCCCACCCAGATTCAAGGGGAGGAGATGTAGACCCCACCTCTCCATGGGAGGAGTACCAAAGCATTTGAGGGGCTGAGTTTTAAAACGACCACACAGTTTAAAAGAGTGTTAGCCACCCTGGTGTTGGAATGGCTTCTAGGACTATATCTAATGGCAATACAAAGAGCATTGCAAGGACATTTGGAATCCCCTAAACTTCTATAGCTCATATATGGAAGAAACTTAGTGGAGGTTTTCCCCATATTTGACAAAAATTCTAAAATTTATATCACTATCAGTCACGAGTATTTTTTAGTCATGAATTTTTGAAGCAGAAAGTTTTCTAAAATATTCATAACAAAAAATTATTTTTCATCAACCATACTAGAGGAAAGACTGAATTTTATCTTTCTATTCTCTCTATAGAAAATATTATAAAAGTGTTACGACATGGAGAGGTGATAAAGAAGGTCCTACCTAAAAAGCACAGGTGTTTCAGGCTGTTGTGTCATCCTCTGAACATCTTTGATAATATTCTGGACACCAAGTAGTAATTAATATCAATGAACAAAGACCAACATGAGCAAGAGCAGTCCAGGAAAACTTCAAGGTGGACGAGGGAAAGACAGGATTTCTTCAGGCAGAAGGAGAATGGGGACTGGGGGCAGGGCTGGGTCAACTGGTCAACCCACATTGTCAGTTACACCCAGCATCGGTTCCGAGTGGCTCCATCTCCATGCTGATTGGCCAGCACCTGCCATGGCAGTTGGCAAATGTTTTGCATATCATCCCTGCCTGTTAGAGTGAACAATATTAGCAAAGGCACCAAAAAGGAATAATCTTGGCCTGTTTAACAAACGGTAAGGAAATTAGACTGGCTTGAGTCCAGCTGGGGCAGTGACGGGAAATACAGCTGTTTGACTGGAGGGAAACCAACTGTGAATGATGTTGAATGTCAGCAAAGGAATTTTGTACGTAATCCTGAAAGCAGCAGGGAGTCATGAACCCTTTCAGTAAAATAATGACCAAATTTTTATTGTATTTTAGGAAGATTACGACAGTAGTTGAATGAGGAGAAAGTAGGAAGACCTTTTTAGGAGGTGGTTGCAATATTCCAAGCATGAACCGTCAGATGTGAACTAGGTAGACAGGAA
Source organism: Varecia variegata (assembly GCA_028533085.1). NCBI lineage: Eukaryota > Metazoa > Chordata > Mammalia > Primates > Lemuridae > Varecia > Varecia variegata. The sequence goes on from CM052440.1 coordinate 90,059,703, forward strand.
TTTGGGCTTGTGTGTGTATCACTTCCCTCGAGTTTTGTATCATTAGCTTATAATGGATCTGGTATAGAAGACCTCTCATGCCACATTTGAAATCCTCTTGTCCCTCTCCTTCCAGCCACTGCTGCAGAGAGCAGTTCTATCCAACCAGCTTCACTCTGGGGCACCCTGAGAATGCCTCTTCTCACCCTAAGGATGTCCCGCCTCTCTGACGCCGTGGCTGGCTGGGATAACCCAGGCAACCTGCGGGACACTCACTCACACCCACTGAGGAATGCGGGGCTGTTAACACCCCATGGAGCAACCGTGGACCTGGCAATGGGAGCTCTGGGATAGAAGCTTCCCCTCTCCACCCACAGTTCTTAGCCACATTTCGGAGAGCTTCAGTGGTGCCTGTGGGGTCAAGCAATCGCCTACTGACGCGGCGACCTAGACTGTATAGGCTTTCTTCCCCAGCCTCCCACCTCATCACTCCCCACCGACCCTCCGTCGTCCTGCTCCCTGTGACATGTCCCAGATAAAATGCCCGCTCCATCCTGCTCCCTGTGACCACGTCCCAGATAAACCGCCCACGCAGAAGCCTTGGTCCTATGCTCTTCTTTGGGGGAACTCAGGCGAAGACAGAGCAGGATCCTCCAATTCTTTTGAAGCCACCATGGTGGAATCTCACATAACATTCTGCCCCCATCAGGGGCACCAAATTCTCATGACTCACCTTTATGTTCAATAGTTAATTTCTCTTTTTGACCTTTTAATTTTTAAAAATGAATTTGCAGAACTGATGTAGTCCCATATACTCAGCAGTGGTTTTAAGCCTATGGGCGGAGGAGGTAAGTTAGAATACTGAAAAGAGCAGAGAATTCAGAGTTGTAAGATCTAGATTTGAGCCTTGCTACCTACTGGGTGAATAGCCAAGAACGAATCACACAATTCTTCGAGACTTTACTGCCCCCATCTGTAAAATAGGGACGTTCGTAACCACCTACCTTCACAGGGTTCTTATAAACATCAAATAGGAGCGCGCATGTGTGCTGAGCATTTGCTAATTTGAGCACTCAGCTCCTGCTCTTCCTTCCTCTTGGTTATATGGCCCTAATTTTTGTTTGGATTGATGTTCACCTTTCCCCAGTGCACCCCTTTTTTCACCACCCCCACTCTCACCCCCAGCTTTAGGGTAGGCCCCAATTCACTTATGAGAAAGGGACCATTTACCATTTTCCTGGCCACGATGATAGAAAAAAAGCAAGGAGAAGTTTGTTGGGAGAGCTGGGAAGGAACCCTATCACTGTTTCTGAGGGAACAACCAGAGACGGCGTGTGGCCCCTGGATTGCTAGGAAGCGCCTTGCGGCCCTAAGGAGTGTCAGCCTAGAAACGAGGCGGAAAGAAGAGCTGGCGAGAGTCTGACCCTCGGAGTCAGGTCACATCCAAAGCTTACAGGATCCCTGTCCTTTTCAGATAAGTGAGTTATTAAATATTTGACTTAAGCCAGTATGAGTCAGGCCTTCTCTTATCTGGGGCACAGAGACTCCCAACTGATAAAGCGCACAAATGAGCTTTGTAACTTGCAAGTCACTATAAAAACATTTTCTTTTATTATTCTTACTACTACTAATTAGCAATAATTACCTATGGTCCATAGAGCAAGCTGAGAAAAGTTCCTAAGCTTTTATTTTAATTTAGTACCTTCTTTTGGCAAAAATTTAGATGCCTGCCTCACAGTATGTTCAGGACTAGATCCCAACAAGAATAACTATATGTGTTCAAAGAAACAGACATTTGAAAACCTGTAAAACTGAGTTTTAAAATAAAATATATATAAAACCCACAAGTCATAAAAGTGGTGGTCAGTGGTGACCTTTAGGTGGTCAGATTTGGCTAGATAAAAATGAAAATAAAAAAACTATTATGTAGCACAAACAAAGTCCAGCTGTGCCATAAACAAAGTTAAAATATAAGTAAAAAACCAGGGGAAAAGTTTGGAACTTATATCACAGATTAATGGTTGATATTCTCTATATACAAAGAGTTCTTATAAATCAATAAGAAAAGAATAACTCTTAGTGGAAAATAGATAAAAGATTTGATCATAAAATTCAAATAATATATGAAAAGATGCTAAACTTAAGATCAAAGTCAAGGGCTATCAAGTTAGAAAAGGTTACTAATAATTATACACATTAAGTCCCAGGCACTGTAAGAATTGTCCCTCAGAGATGCCTGTATAAAAATGACCATTATAAAGTTTAAAAAGAAGAACAAATATCAACAATAGAAAATTGGTAAAATATGTTATGATATATTCTTATATTGAAATATGGTGGGGCCATTAAAAAGATCAGGACGGCCTTTACGTGTTACTGTGGAAAGAGGTATGATATATTTATTGTTTGAGATTATCAAGCAGTGTACAGATTGATCCCATTTATATCAAAATACATATTAACACATGCATTTAAAGTCTGAAAGTAAATTACAACTATTAATATTGGTCATCTCTCAGGTAGAGAATTATACAGAGACCATTTAATGTAAAGTTTTTATAAGATTCAAGTAGTTCAAAAATATTTTTATTTTAAAGTAAATAATGAAATGAGCAAAATCAGAGAGAAATCTGGGTTGGGTAATCTGCGGCCCCCTTGAGGACAGAATGCATTCCTCTGGTCACTGGCTTCTGGGTGCCAGTGAAGTGCCCAGCAGCTGACAGTCCTGTCACATTTGGGAAGGTGGGAGGAGGGAAGAGGGGAGTCGAGGAGGGCGTCCCAGGGAAGAATGAAAGAAGAAAACAACTCCCTCAACCAGAAAGCTGGCAATGGAGAAATTTCTCAGGGAGCTTTAGGTGAATGGAAGGGAATAATTTCTTACGTGCAGTCTCCTGGAGTAAAGCTAGTGTTGAAGGTGCTCAGAATTGGCTCCTTGAGAAGTCTGCACAGGAGTCATTGCTACTTTGCCAGGTTCTGGCTGTGAGCTCCAGGGGCTCCTTCCCCTCCACGGCCCAACCAGGGGTCACTTACATCTGGCCTCACCCTCCCCTTGCCCTCTGGACTTGGCTTTGGACTAACTTGGTGACACGTCAGCCCGTCATGAGCAGCTCGAGTCTGGTGTGATCCCACGAGCTAACGCCTCTGCTGAGCATCAGCAGAGCTCTCCCACCTCCTCCTCCGCCCCCAGAGCTGGAGTTTGGAGTCTCTACATAACAAGCCACAGGAGGAATGACACAAACCACCTTTGGGCTCCCTTGTTCCAAGACTTGTGATCAACCTAGATGAGTTATGAGAAGGTTCTCTTGGTTGAATCCTAACCCTGTGCAACTGAGAAGGATCAAAGAACCCAGTCCTGACACCAGGGGCCTCCTGACCTCACGCAGTGTGATTCCGCTCTGCCATGCCATGTCTTTGGCTGCCACATTTCTAGCTGTGGGATTCCAGAGCTTCAAGGATTTGTAGAGAGTAAACTCTGACACCTTTGCTCTAAATAGAGAAATGAAAATGAAGATGCAGCACTGAAAGTTTTCACTGTAATGCCTAGTGTTGTCAATATCAGTAGTGTCTCAGTGTCATATAATCAAACAATGTGACGTGTTCATTCATTCATCAAACATTTGTTGAGCACATACAATGACAGGCCCTAGAGCAGAAAAAATGAAACCACACAGCAGTAGCAAGGGGCCACATAACCTAGCAGTGATTTTAAGCCTTACATCCTTAACCATTCAGTCTGGTCCTGCCCACTAGACCCCTGGTCCTTGGTTTTGGCAACCCTTGTGCAGAACTTTACAACATCATTGCAAAAACAGTCAGTTTACCGAAGACTCTTGCAACATTCAATTGCAATCAACTGTTGGATGTAAACCCTGAGAATACGGCAGCTGTGGATGGTGGTTGTATGGATGACCTCAGAGGGCTAGGAAATGTAAGAAGCTTTCCTTTACATTTCATCTGCACTGAAATCTCAGCCTCTTGACATCACTCACAGTAAGTTCTGCCGGGAAGAATAAGGCGCTTCATGCCTTAGACACCAAGACCCAGTTCTAATCCCTGGGATGACTGTGGATAATCCCACCAGCCCAGCAAAGATCCAGCTAGCTAGTTTTGGTTACAGGGAAAGCACGGCTCTGTGTTAGTAGACTCCCGAACCACCACGTCTCAGGAACAGTGTGCCTGAGGATGGGCATTCCTTGTGTCAGAATGGCCACCTGTGCATGTCTTGAGGAAGCATTTGGCAAAGCCTCAAGTCATGCTACCATTGGTGTCATGATCACTGCCACCACTGACAGCCAGTTGTGTTGCAAGTGTGTCTGTCCCAGCATGGGCCAAGGAGGCTGAGTCCGCTGAGGGACATTGCACTGAAGCCGAGGAACGGGGCAGCACCAGGTGTGCTCTCCCTTTGTTGCTCGCGGTCCCTGAGATCACTTTCTGCACTTTGAAGGGTAAAATCCTCTGTCTCCACCATAGATTCATATTATCAAGAGAGAAGGTACAGGATGGTTTTTTAAAAATCCGGGTGACATACTGGTCACTGAAAACCAAAAACGTTGGCTGGTCATTTATGCCTGTTTTTCCAGCACTTTGGGAGGCCAAGGAGGGAAAATTGCTTGAGGCCAGGAGCTTGAGACTAGCCTGGGAAACACAGTGAGACCCCATCTCTATGAAAAAAATGTTTAAAAAATTGTTTGGGCATAGTGGTGTGTCCCTGTAGTCCTAGCTACTTAGGAGGTTGGGGCAAAAGGATTGCTTGAACCCAAGAGTTTGCAGTGAGCTATGATTGTGCCACTGCACAGAGCAAGACCTTGTCTCAAAAAAACCAAAAAACAAAAATGTTGAAGGAAGTTCAACATTTAGATGGAAGAGAAATGATACTAAACTTAACATCTTACACAAAAATGAACTCAAAATGGATCATAGCCCTAAATGGAAAGTGTAAAACTATAAAACCTTTAGAAGCAATCATAGGAGAAATTTTTTGTGATCTTGGGTTATGCAAAGAACTCCCAGATAAGACATCAGAAACATGACTCAAAAATGAGCCTCTGATAAATTGAACGTCATCAAAATGAAACATTTTTACTTAGCAAAAGATAAGAGAATGAAAAGAGAAGCTAGACTAGTAGAAATTATTGAAAATAACTATGATGAAAGATTTGTACTCAGAATACAATACAAACTCTCAAAACTCAATAGAAAAACACAAACAGCCCAATTAAAAAGTGAGTAAAAGAAGTGAACGCTTTACTAAAGATGATATAAAATGGCAAGTAAGCACACGAAAAGATGCCCAACATCATCTGCCACTTGGTAAAATACAAATTAAAGTCAAAGTGAGATACTACCACACACTTATTAAGTAGAATGGCTAAATTTTTTTTAAAAAAATAAATAATAACTCACAATACCAACTATCTTAGTATCTTAGTCTATGTTGCTATAACAGAAGAGCTGAGACTTGGTAATTTAGAAAGAACAGAAATTTACTTGTTACAGTTCTGGAGGCTGGGATGTCCAAGAGCATGGTGCTGGCATCTGGTGAGGCCTCTTGCTGCATCCTCACATGGGTGAGAGGGGTGCATGAGAGCGAGCCAAACTGGAACTCATAGCAGACCCACCTTTGCGATAACTAACCCACTCCCATGATAACTCATTAATCTGTTAACCCATTAATACATTAATCCGTGAAAGGACTGATCCATTCATGAGAGCTGAGCCCTCATGGTCCAATCACCTCCCAAAGGGCCCATCTCTCAACAAGGCTGCATTAAGGACCAAGTGTCCAACACATGAACTTTTGGGGGACATAGTCAAACGATAGCATCAAGTGCTGACAGGAAGGTAGAGCAACTGGACTGTCATATACTGCCGAGAATGCAAATTGATACAGTCTCTGCGGAAAACAGTTTGGTGGCTTTTGTTAAGTTAAGCAAGGACTTACCATATAACCTAGCAATCCTATTTATGGGTAGATAAATGAAAACATGTCCACATTAAAACCTCTACATGAATATTTATAGCAGCTCTATTTATACTCATGAAAAAACTGGAAACAACCCAAATATCCTTCAAGGGATCAATGGAGAAACGGTAGTGCTTCCATACGATGGAATACTACTCAGCAACAAACAGGAACGTGCAACAGCATTGAAGAGCACAAAGGCGCTGCGCTGAGTGCATACTCTGACTCAGGAGCGTACACATCGTGTGATGCGTTACGTGACTTGCTGGGAAAGGCAGAACTACGGGTATGAGAAACAGATCAGCAGTTGCCAGGGACAGAGGTGGGGCGAGAGTGTGACTACAGACGGATAATACAGGAGTTCTCTGGTGTGACAGGACTGTTCTGTGCTTGATTATAGTGGGAATTACATGCTTTTATGTGTGTTCAAACTCATAGAACTATATTCCCAAAAAAGGGTCAAGTTTACTAAATTTTTTAAATAAAAAAAAAAAGACTTCGCAAAACCTGTTTCATGTCGGGGCTTCGGCAGTGCTCACACGTACTCCCGCAGTCATCAGTAAAGCCTCCTCCTGCCCTCCTCCCCAGAAGGTGAAACATCAGCCAAGATGCTGGCATAGCGCTAGCCAGGAGGGAAGGCATGGGCCAAGGGTTTCTTCTGAATGAGTGGTGACACAGCAGAACATGGCATCTGGCCAAGGCTGTGTGGTCACAGTATAGAACTGTGGTCCCCACCCCTGGGCCATGGACTAGGACTGGTCCGTGGCCTGTTAGGAACCGGGCCGCACAGCAGGAGGTGAGCAGTGGGTGAGCAAGCGAAGCTTCCTCTGTGTTTACAGCTGCTCCCCATGGCTGGCGCCACGGCCTGAGCTCCGCCTCCTGTCAGATCAGTGGCACTAGGTTCCCACAGGAGCCAGAACCCTACTGTAAACTGCGCATTCAAGGGATCTAGGTTGTGGCTCCTAATGAGAATCTAATGCCTGATGATCTGAGGTGGAGCTGAGGTGGTGATGCTAGTGCTGGGGAGCGGCTGCAAATACAGATCATCATTAGCAGAGAAGTTTAACTGCACAATAAATGTAATGTGCCTGAATCATCCAGAAATCATCCCTCCACCACCACCATCCGTGGAAAAATTGTTTTCTGTGAAACCTGTCCCTAGTGCCAAAAAGGCTGGGGACCACTGGTATATAACATAGAGTCTAGGCACTAACCAGCTGTTGGGCTGCACTTGCCCCACCCCCAATGCTCAGAACCAGCGCCACCAAAGACTGGACCTCGGCAGGCAGAGTGCCCCACGTTGGAGCATCAGGAAATCAGCCCAGAGTCCAGTGGGGCCTTCTGGAGCCCGTGTCGACGGAGATTAACAACAGGGATTTTCCACCACTTGAGCCCCGACCAGCATCCTGAAGTCGAAGTCAAAGATGAGCATGATTTAGTCCTCACCAAAAGTTACAGGCATCGAGGCATTTCGCAAAACTTACATAACTGCACAACAAACAGAGCAAATTGTAATATACGCATATTTAACAATAAATTAGAAAAAAGCTTTAGGGAAAAGCCTATCTCAAAGTATAACTAAGGATAAATTTTAAGCAAATAGCTCATGTTTTTATTGATATTTATTTGGCCCCAAATTAAGGTGATGGAAGGGATGAATATATACCATGAAGCTGTTTCTTCTTTTGTGAACTGATTTATTACCACAAACGGTGGGACTCCTGCCAGGAAGTACAAGTCTGCAGAGAGGTCAAGAATGAGAGGGTGGGGTAGGTCCAACCTGCCCGGCGCCTCGGCACTGTGTCCTGTTTATATGTTGCACAACTGTCCTGTCATGGGGCCGTGTCTTCCGTATTTACAAGCTGTTTAAAGAATAAACCCTGACAGTGACGAGCCTGTCACCACTGTGTCACACACACTGGAGGCCTCAGATGGTACTAAAACTCCCCTGCGGCTGGCGGATGCCATGAGAGCTCTGGGAAAATTATTACCAGTCTGGTTTTCCACAAAGCTTGGGTGTGCATGGGTTTCACCAGAAGCTCCGGGTGCTACGGGGTTGGGGTTCCCTGGGCAGGCAGCCCTGGCGTGGACTGACACGGGGGGGTCATTCCCTGGGCAGGCAGCCCTGACGTGGACTGTCACGGGGAGGCGGGGGGTGGTTCCCTGGGCAGGCAGCCCTGGTGTGAACTGACACGGAGGGGGGTTCTCTGCAAAAGGGCAGAGTTAAGGGAACAGATTCATGTAGAGTCAAACAGCACATTCTGTGTCTGCTGCTTGCTGTGATGTGATCAGAGACACCATAAATAACACAATGACTATATTACGATAACAGCATAAATAAGATCTCTAGGTTTAACATGAGAGTCACAGCCAGCACCTTGCTGCTTTGGTTTACCTCCAGAATTCCCCAAGAGTGCTTGGTTTGTCCCACACCTTTGTCGTTGACCCAAAGTCAATGCTAGGTTCAAATATTTTCTAGAGCATTTTCCTATCTCAGAATTTAATTTCCTGAATTTATTGGACAATCGGTTCTCATCCACATAAAATGCCAAGAAGTTGGTATCTCAGGGCGGTCTCCCCCCTACCAGTCTCGTTATCTGTGAATCTTACAGCAGCTATCCCAGGAACAAAAAAGAAGCAATCCCAGGTACAGGCTTTCCCGTTGCAAACCCAGTTGTCCCTGGGCACGCTGGACTCTGACACCAACGATATTCTGACGGGTGTTTAGTGTTGGCTGTGAGCAGTGTGACCATGGCCATCACTGACCCACACATGGGTCCAGTGAAGTGGCAGCTGCTACTCTGGTACAGGAGTTCTTCACCCTGGATCACTCCAAGCTGGGAGAAAATAAAAGTTTCCAGGCGATTAACTCATCCCACTATTGTCTCCTTCCCTGGACCTGAACCATCTGCTTTCACAGTTTGGCGAAGGAAGAAGAGAATGGAGGTGTTCAGATACCAATAATCCTCGTTGAGGACAATGTCAAAAACAAGAGGAGGGGACTGTCAGAATGTCAGAGTTGGCCTCAATGCACATTTTTAAATTGCCGCCGCAGGCTTTGACTTAGAGCAGATTTCTGAGATGTAGTATGAAAAGCCACATCCAGTGCACTTCAAACCAAAAAAAAAAAAAAAAAAAAAAGAAGGGTCCTTGGAAAGACTGACCAGTGTCATATTGTAATGCTTTCTACGTGTTTCTCCATAAAATGACACTTTCCCTTCTGCTTTCCTTTAAGCTGACAGTAGAAAAGGAGACATTCCTGATTTGTTTAGGATATTTGCTATTCTAGGCAGACATCCGTTTCTTTTTCTCTGACTTTTCCCCGTGTAGGCACCTCCTTGGCACCTGCTGTCCTGCCCCTCCATTTCCTGGTGATACTTCTAAAAGCTGTGTTTCAGGTGATGCTCTGCCACCTCAAAGCAAAGATGTGCCACCTTCCCCTCGCAAGAGCCCGTCGGACCCCATTTACCGCCAGCCAGCTTGTAGTCATCACGGCATGGGCGAAAACACCCCATAACTTTATTTTTGAGAAAACTGCAAAGGAAAAAAAAGTATGCTATTAAGTATGACATTTGCCATAGTTTCTCAAAAATACCTTTTATCAAGTGAAGGAAGCTCCCTTCTAGGTCTAGTTGGCTACTTTTTGAGTTTTGCCTGCAGCCTTGTTGCTAATGTTATCAATGCAGTAAATGATGCAGGCAGAGATTCTAGTGTTGAATTGTCTTTGAGGAAGGCCTGTTTTGTCAGTTTGTATGTATAGATCAATAAACTGCTGGACTCCATTTGCTAATAGTTTATTTGGGCTTTTTGTTATTACATTCATAATTAGGAATGGCGTATAATTTAATTTTTCTTATCTGGCTTAGATTTTGACAATCTCCATAATACCCTCTTCTTCACATGACGCAGCCAGACGTTTTAAAATATCATAGGGAAAAATTGAATCTTCATCCACCACAATAAAAAGTCAATAGATAAAGTCTAATACTGATTAGTCACAAAATAGCAGTATAAGAATTATTAGAAAATAACAAGGTAAATACCAGAAGAAACATCTGAAGAGACTGAATGTGGTTGGCTCCAGGGAAGAGAACAATAAACTGGAATCTGCTTTTGTTTTGTTTGTGAAAATAATCCTTTCAGTATTACTTTTTAAAGCAGGCATATAAAACCATATTACAGTCTCTTAAACCATTTTCATCAAACATGTAGTACTTGGATAAAAATTAAAGAAAAAATTTAGGTCCAACAAAACTCAGAGACATTTATGGTGCAGGATCTATTTTGAACTACATGATATCATCTCTTAGGTTTTATTTCTCCCTTGTTTGGTCTGGATTTTTTCCCCTAGGGGAACACATATAGAAGTCACAAGTTGTTTGTCCAAACTTTCCCCTTCTAGTCTATTTTGCATTTCCCTGTCTCTGAAGACATTCCTTCCCACCCCATTGCATGCCAAAATATTGGCTTTCCACCAAGCAAATGTTGGAACACATTTTTTAACCCCCCACTAGAAACCATGCAATCATATCATCGTTAAATATCCTTTGAAGGACTTCTGGTCTGGTGACAGAATTCTGTAGCGGTCATGCACTAGTTCTTTTTTGGCACCTGGTTGATGTGAGATCCCGTGGCTTTTCTTGGACAACTGTGCTGGGATTGGAGGGATCCTTGAATGGGGATAATATCAGGGCACACCCTACACCCAATCTGGGTCCACCACCAGCTGTTTCATTTCAAGACTGACTCTGAAGAGGACAGTATATCTGCCACTTGTAGGATAATCATTTTAACACAGAATTCAGATTGGTGGAATGTAACCTGAAAGCCGATCATGGCAAAAGGTGTTCTTTTTGGGTTATTGTCATAGCTGCTCACATTGGAAACTGAGTCCCCATTTTTTTCCTGTTAAAATAGTATAAGTTTTAGTTTTGTGGGATTTTTTTAAAAAAGAATGTTGCTTTTTTTTGCATATTTGTTTTACTTTGTGACTAAGTTGGGAGGAGGTTATACTTTCTCTAAATTAAAGTTTGTGTATTCAGTTAACATTTCCAAGTCATTAGAACAGGCTGCTGCTCCTAATACTCTGTTGTCTTGCTGGTATGGACAAAATTTTTTTCTTTTTCTTTTTTTTTTCCATTGATAGGCATATATTATTTATATCTGTCTATACACAGACAAAATTTTTTTACAATAGAATGTACCACATTTATTTAATCAATGACCATGGTGATTACATAAAAACAAGAACAGTTAAATGGGAAAATGTCATCAAATATCATGCAAAGTTTGATTAAAATTATTAAATGTACACAGATAATGTGCACACAAAATATTAGAAGGAAAGTTGCAAATACTAATAGTTATGTTACTTCTATGTTTGATGTTGAGCATACTTTTTATTATTTACCTTTCTTTTCAAACTTTTCTGTAATATGCCTATTTCTTCCTTTATGGTAAAACCTATTTAAAAGAAAAACCGTAACGTCTGAATTAGGCAAGAATAACTGACACAATCATTCATTTCTTGCAATATTTCAAACTTTTTCATCATTATTATGTCTGTTATGGTGATCTGTGATCAGTGATCTTTGATGTTACTATTGTCATTGTTTGGGAGCACCAGAAACTGCGCCCACAGAAGACAAAAAATTTAACTGAATCACCAAAACGTGACCCAAGGACACAAAGTGAGCACATTTTAGTGGGACAATGGCACTGACAGACTTGCCTGACGCAGCATTGCCACTCGCCTTCAATCTGTAAGAAACACAGGGCCGGCGGAGTGCGATAAGTGAGATATGCCTGCATGCTGACGCGGGGCGATAGTGAAAGGGCTTTAATTAAAAAAAAAAAAAAAGGGCCAATTTCCTGGATTAAGGCAAGTGGTGAGGAAGGGGAGAGAAAGAAAAGCCGTGGAAGACGTTTCTGTAATTGATTATATCTGAAGGAGAGTTGTCCAGGAAAACCCCAGATTTCTAGGCTGGACAACTGGGTGAGCGGTCACACCACGGTCCTTTCCTCTCGGCATGCAGGTGCCACTTGTTATCATTGTATGATCAAGGGCTTCTCGGCAAGGTGAGTTCATGGGCAACACTGCCGTATGAACGGCTGGCGCATATTTCACAGCCAGTTTCTCCAAACTAGGTCCCACAAAGTGCTGGTTGGCAAGCGTTAACAGACATCCTATAGGGGAAAACACTAATCCAAAACTTTTCATGTGGAAACATGAACTGCTCCACCCCCCATTGGAGAGTTACAGTGGAAACTAGCGTATTAAAGGCTCACAGTAAAGAAGCTGCTATACTTTAACTCAGAGTTCCCCACAGCTACTTGAGTTTAGAACCGGAGGTGTGCTGCTAAATGTTTACCTGCTGCCTTCAGTGGGGCCGGGGTGGTGGGAGAGCATCAGAGGTGTGAGGAGACACAGAGGAAGTACAAAATTATCGTCTTGAAGAGCAGGACAGCCGACTTACTGGGGAAGTTTGATAGGATTTCTAGGTGGTTTGGAGTCACCCTTGGAGGTGTGAGGTCACGTTTAAAATGAGACCAGCCAGCAACAGTCATGCTGTTTTCTCCAGCAACAGTCAGCTACCTGGTTTCAGGAGCTGAGAAGACAGGAGCTGGGTTAAACCAAGATTAGAATTTTTTCAAGGGAAAATGACAACAGGAAAGGGGCTTGAGGGCATTAGGAATCTGTGTAGTCCCTGGGGGTAAGGAGGGAATAAGCAAACGAGGGTGTGACGATAATGGAGAGGCGATGGGGCCTTTGGGTTTGGAGGTCTTGGGCTATCAGAAGACCCTCAGAGTTTAGAGTTCCAGAGTACATAAATGGAAAGGAAAGATGGTGGTGGAGTTAAGATCTTGAAGATGGGGCACTTACTGGTAGCAATAAGGACCTGGGTGTGGCCGCGCTGGTGGATGATTGAGGTGGGGCAGGGGAGGAAATTATTGCCAGTGAGAAGGTCAAGGTGCTGAGGAGGTCATGGCTCATGGCTCATGCCCACACTCAGGATAGCAGTGGATGTAGGATGGACAAGGAGGGCAATTGAGCCAGGTGCTAATAATCCTCAAGGGCTTAGGAGGAGGACAAGGAATTCCACAGATGACAGCAACGGCAGGGACAGTGAGTGGTATGGCTGGGTGGCATGAGCTTCAAAGGAGCTGGGAGTATTTTTAAAATAGCAGAGACACTCGTCCCACCTTCAGACTTCGAGATGATGTGGAACATCAGAGGAAAACATCCTCTACTTTCGGGAGCTGCAGGGAGAAGTGGTGGCTTCAGGGACCCTTAGGACCAGAAGGTAAAGGAAGCTTCCAAGAGTTGGCTGATGAGGCCCGTGTGCCAGGGGGCACAGTGGGAGGGGCGGGGGCAGGCTGAGCAAGAGGACCTCTGGAGTTCATGAGGTGAGGGCCCTCAGATGATGGAGCTGCAGGAGGAGGCAGGGCAGGCCCAGTGCTGATACAGGACGAGTCCAGTAAAATTAGAGGCCTCTCCCTGCTCTGGCTGAAACACAAGGAGGACGATGTTGTGCTTAGCCCTCCTCCGCTGTGTGCCTTGCTTCCCACAGCAAGCTGGGCTGTGCCCACATTGCGGCTACCTACCTTAGCGTCGGGCACCAGGTGGTCATCAAGTGGGGGCGGCGCAGCCGCGAACATTTCCATCTCGGCTGAAAGTCCTGTTAGGAGGTGCTGAGCTAGACCATTAATGAAGCTCCTATGTGGTCCCCCTCTAACGCTTGTGTTTGTCCTCATCGCTACAGAAGCCACCAGCGAGGCCGGCCCGGGACGTCGGCAGGAGCCGCGGGCGCCGAGCGGCGACCATGGCGCAGTACAAGGGCACCATGCGCGAGGCCGGCCGGGCCATGCACCTGATCAAGAAGCGCGAGAAGCAGAAGGAGCAGATGGAGGTGCTGCGGCAGCGCATCGCCGAGGAGACCATCCTGAAGTCGAAGGTGGACAAGAAGTTCTCGGCTCATTACGATGCCGTGGAGGCCGAGCTGAAGTCGAGCACGGTGGGCCTGGTGACCCTGAACGACATGAAGGCCAAGCAGGAGGCCCTGCTGCGTGAGCGCGAGAGGCAGCTGGCCAAGAGGGAGCAGCTGGAGGAGCGCCGGCTGCAGCTGGAGATGCTGCGGGACAAGGAGCGCAGGCGTGAGCGGAGACGCAAGATCTCCCGTCTGTCCTTCTTGCTGGACGACAACGATGACGAGGGCGGCGTCGCCGGGGCCGGCAAGAGCCACAGCAACCTGGGCAAGAATCCCGACGTGGACACCAGCTTCCTGCCGGACCGCGACCGGGAGGAGGCGGAGAACCGGCTCCGGGAGGAGCTGCGCAGGCAGTGGGAGGCCAAGCGCGAGAAGGTGAAGGCCGAGGAGGTGGAGATCACCTTCAGCTACTGGGACGGCTCGGGCCACCGGCGCATGGCGCGCATGAGCAAGGGCAGCACGGTGCAGCAGTTCCTGAGGACGGCGCTGCAGGGGCTGCGCAAGGACTTCCGCGAGCTGCGCTCGGCCAGCGTGGAGCAGCTCATGTACATCAAAGAGGATCTCATCCTGCCGCACTACCACACCTTCTATGACTTCATCGTCGCCAAGGCCAGGGGCAAGAGCGGGCCGCTGTTCAGCTTCGACGTGCACGACGACGTGCGGCTGCTCAGCGACGCCACCACGGAGAAGGACGAGTCGCACGCGGGCAAGGTGGTGCTGAGGAGCTGGTACGAGAAGAACAAGCACATCTTCCCCGCCAGCCGCTGGGAGCCCTACGACCCCGAGAAGAAGTGGGACAAGTACACCATCCGGTGACGGCCGCCGCACCACCCCAGCGTCCTCCGCCCTGTCCAGGGAGTGACTCACCAGAATGGGAAATTTGGGGTGGGGGGGAGGGGAAGTACCCAGACTCTGTGCCCTGTCATTTCTAACATAACTTGGTGACCCCAATTTCTTTCCTGAAATCTAATAAAGACAGAGGGTTTGCAGCATCCAAGTTTGGTCATTCTGATGCTAACGTTATAAACGCGGTTGCCTGGCTGGTTTCAACGTTGCTGTGTGGATTCGTTGAATCACTCTGCTGAGCTGTAATGAAACCATGGCTGGGTGGCAATGGGACAGAACCTAGAACAAGGGGCACATTTTTGACCTAGGGGTTCTGAGCATAGACTCTGGAGCCAGACTGACTGAGTTTAGTTCTTCACCGCTCAGCTCCCTACTTGCTGTGTAGTTTGGAACAGGCTTGTTAACCCTGTGCCTCAGGTTCCTCACTTGTGACAGGAAATCACAAGAGCGCCTACTTCACAGAGAGATGTGAGGACTAACTGAATTAGTATTTGTAAAGCACTTAGAACTCAATAAATGTCTGCTATTATTATGCTTGCAGTTTTGGTTAATTTATTTAAAGGACTACTGTGACCCGGTTCAGAACCTTCTCAGGGCCAAGGTGGACCTGCCCATCACTGGCCTACATATGTGGGGGAGCAGCCCCAGCTCCATGTTCCCTGGCTGGGTTGTTTAGCCCTGGAGGTTAGGAGGACAGAAAGCTAGCGGGTGTAGCCTGCAGGATCAGTATTACTGATTTTCCTTCTGCAGAAATCTCCACTGTGGCTCCACATGGCACTGTTACAGATCTCGTCTTCATTTGAAAATGTTTATATTTTATTCACGACGTATACTTTGTGTTTTTAAAAAATATTGATTTTGAAAAATATTGTGCTAAAATATTATTTATCTTGACTACTGGATTTTGGGATGCCACCTTCCCCTTAACCTTAACGTCCAAGGCAGTTTCCTTACTCACCTTACTTTAGTCCTGGCTCTGAGTGTAGGAGGGACACTTCTTCAAGTCCTTGCCTCAGCCCTTAAACAAGAACTTCCACCAGATCGCTGGCCCTCTAGAGCCATGGGTCCCAGCCCTTGCTGTTCCTTAGGGTCATCAGGGAAGCTTTTAAACCTCCCAATTCCCAGGCCACACCCAGAGCCAGATCTCAAGGTGTGGGATGTAGATGTCAGTATGTTTGAAGCTTCTCACACATTTGATGTGCAGTCAGATTGGAGAACAAATGCTCTAGGGTTGGCTTCTCTCCACCTCTTACTAACTCCTCCTTCTGAGTTTCCACGCAACAAGCACCTGAGCCAGGGCGCAGGACAGGCTCTTGGCTCTGAATCACTGCAGTGGGTGTGAAGTAGTGGAGCCTTCTTACCCAAAGTGGGACCCTTGGACCTGCAGCATCAGCACTTGGGAGACTGTTAGAAAAGCAGAATCCCAGGTCCACCTCAGACCTTCTGAATTGGAATATGTGACCAACAAGGTCCCCAGGCGATTCACATGTACACTAAGGTTTAAGGAACCTTTGGTTGGCTAAATGTCTGCCTGCACCTCCAACACAGCAGCTCAGGACCTAAACTTGGGGGGAGTTAACAGTAGAATGCCACCTCTTTGGTTGCATGCTCAAGCCATATTCTCCAATCCAGTTTTAATGTAGAAGTTGGTATGCTGACCACAGTCTAACTCCTGCATCTATTCCTTAATTGTTATGATATTACTTACACTTAGGTCCCACTGCACTTCATAAAAAAACCCAAAGTAACTGTGGCTTAAACAAGCCTATTTCTCTGCATCATAGAAGTCTAGAGGTAAGTCTGCCATACCATCAAGAACCCAGGCTTCTTGTTTCTTGTTGTTTCATCATACATGGCTTCCATATGCATGGTTAATCTCATAATCCAAGATGGCAGCCCCAGCTCTAACCATCACATCCACATCCCAGGAAGCAGAAAGAAGGTAAAGGGAGAAAGAAACTTCAAAAGGCTTTAAATGACTGTTTCTTAAGAACGAGTCCTGTAAACTGGTAAATAATATCTTGGTTTAGATCCCATTTGCCAGAACTTCGTTACCCGGCCACACCTAGCGGCAAGGGAAGCTGGAAGATGTAGTCTTTATTCTGAGAAGCCAAGTTCTATTACTGTGGGATAAAAAATGGAGAGCAGAACTTGGGAGACAAACAGTTTCTGAAATAGTCCATCCCTTTTGCCACCAAAATATCAAGTGTAGCCACTTAGCACATTCAGCCCTAATGCAGAGGAAGCCATCACAAGTTCCCCAGTAGTTACTTCTATTATAACTCGTGTAGATCTCTGGGTGATGCACAGGCCTCTCTTTCAATTCTGGTTGTGGCTCTTTTTCACCGAGCTACTTACATACTAAAGGACAAGTAATCTACCCTCTCACATACCTAATATGCAATGCTGGAACAAATAAATAAAATCATTATGGAAAGGGAATGCAAAAACCAGCAATAGCCAGTTCTCTGGCCTTTATCAAATCCTTCTGGGAGGTATTGCAGAGACTGTCTTGGAGGTATCCTCACACTTGAAGCACTGGATCCACTGTCTGGGAAGAATTTCCTTGCTCCTCATCCTGTGTGCCTCCTGGCGTTGTCTTCCTGGCTCTCCGTGACCATGACCAAGCCCCATGTGGCAGGGCTGTTGGTCTTTTGCTGCCTGCTCCCTGCTCATGCAGATTTGGGGACCAGAGATTGCTTTAGTAGATTTTTCAGGCTTGGCTAGTAGCGTTTTCGGCAATTCAATCCCCTCAGAAGATTAGATGGCTTTTAGTCAGTTCTGTGTGCAATTAAGCCCACACAAAGTTATTTTCTAGACATGGTGTTTGAGTATGAAACTCTGGTCTTTACTTACTTTACCCCATTCATTCCTCTCCAGCTTAATGTAGCACCCAGGATCAATCTTACCTCTTGCTAATGTTGTAGCTTTGACGCCACTAATGGTAACTTCAGTTGGGCATAGTGAAGCACTTGGCTTTTTATGCCACACAGGGGTCCAGACTTGGACTGCGGACTTCAGGCAGCAACCCTTCGTGGGGCAAGGCTGTCCTCCCAGCACTGCCGCCAGACAGGTTAGCTCATACTTGCAGGCATGTCACTCAGGACTCTGCTGAAAGCAGGGGAACAGCCAACACGCACCAACCTTCTGAAATGTTCCTAAGATTTCCCTGCTGGCACAGCCACGGCAGGCACACGGCCTGCCTTCCATGTGTGGCAGGAGACAGGAGACAGTGTGACTGGACGTGCTGGGGGCGACACCCAGGGGAAGAGGGTGTTAAGTGCATCCTCAGACTCCCCCCTGTGCCAGATTACTTACTTGATATGCCATATTTCACCCAGCCATCATAGCAATATCCTGAGGTTGTTGGCATTATTTTTCTGATGAAGAAATTGAGTCTTAGAGGGTCTAAGTCATGGGGACAGGGTCACACCATGTTGGAACTGGGATTTTGTGATATAATAAGAACTATTAATATATTTGGTCTTTGTCCTCAGTTCCTGGTGCAGAGCTCCTAAACGCCTTGGAATTTCCTAAGTGATAGGAGTATCTTTTTTTATTCACAATGAGCCCCTTCCAATCACATCTAGGTTTATGCTAATGAGGTGACTTTGGGTAAGGCCCCTAGTTAGCTTCAGAATGGGGGTTGCACACCCAAAAGACCAAGTTATTAGAGGGTTGGAACTTCTAGCTCCACCCACTGACCTCTGGGAAGGTGGGGGTAGGGGGCAGCTGGAGATTAAACTCTATAAAAACTCTTGAACAACAGATTTGATGAGCTTCCGGGTGGTGAATGCATCCACGGTTGGGGCACTCCAACTCCACGGGGGATAGACACTCTGTGCTCAGGACCCTTCTGGACCTTTCCCTGTGTACCTTTTCATATGCCCTTTGTAATATCTTTTAAAATAAACCAGGAAATGTAAGTTCAGTGTTTTCCTAAGTTCTCTGAGCTGCTCTAGGAACCCCCAATTTATAAGCAGCTGGTCAGAAGCACAGAAGGCTCGGATTGGTGTCTGAAGCGGGGCAGTCTTGTGGGACTGAGCCCTTATCTTGTAGGATCTGCTGCTACCTTCAGGCAGGTGGTATTGGAATTGAACTGAATTGTAGGATACCCAGCTGGTGTTGCAGAATTAATTAGAATGGGAAAAATCTCACACATCTGGTGTCAGAAGTGTTCTGTGTGAGAGTGTACACAAATCTTATATTTTCTTAGAGATTTGAACCCCAATCTGTTTGCCTTCAGTGCCTGTGGTTTCCTATTGATTGTCGCTCCGTGTTTATTCATCTTAGTTAAGCATGCACGTTGTATAAAGATACAGTTCCACAAGGCTCCTGAGAAGAGCAGCGGTTTCCCTTCCTCCCTCTCACCCCCAATACCCTAAGGATGACTACTTTTTAGTAGATTCTCTTGAAATTTACTTCTGCATCTCTAAACAGCATGTGTATCTTTTGGGCATTCTCTACTGACTTCCTATTGGGGATGATAAGACCTGGCTCTCTCCCGTCACTGCTCCATCCACCCAGCCCAAGTCTGCCTACTCCCCACTCCCATCCTTTCAACATAAGTAAATATCCATGTGTTTGCAATGTTATGATTAGATAAATGCTGCATATTATATTATGAACAATCTTTTGTCTTCCTGGAGTTAATAATTTTCTTGTTTTCTGTTTTGATTGGATTTTCACCTCCTTGTTATTAAATCAACTTCAAACTTCCTGTCAATTGTCTTAATCCCTTCTCAATATTAAAGCCCTTGGCATATTAATCATAATTTTAAAAATTTCCTGGTCTGACAGTTTAGACATTCCTGCCATATCTGACTCTTGCTCAGTCTCTTCACATTGTGTTTGTTTTTTGCCTTTTTGTATGCCTTGTAATTTTTTGTCGAAAGCCAGACATGATGTACTGGGTGGAAAGACCTGCTGTAAATAGGCCTTTAGTGAGGTGGCGGTAAGGTGTGGGGGAGGGGAAGCCTTCTGCAGCCCTGTGATCAGGTCACAGTCTCTTAGTAAGCCCGTGTCGCTAGACTGTGAGCTTCACACGCCCCCTTCCCCCACCGCCAGCACTTAGTGGGACAAGATGACTGGAGTGGGATATTTTACTTCTCCCCACATGTCCAGAGCTGGCTGGAGGTAGGTACAGTAGGCCCCCCTTGTCCGCGGTTTCACTTCCATGGTTTCAATTACCCAAGGTCTGAAAATATTGAATGGAAAATTTCAGAAATAAAAAATTCATTAATTTTAAATTTTGAGCCGATCTGAGTAGCATGATGAACTCTCACGGTGTCCTGCTTCATCATGATAAACTCTCACGCTCTCCTGCTTCGTCCCATCTGAGACGTGAATCCCCCCTTTGTCAGCATCTCCACGCTGTAGATGCTACCAGCCTACGAGCCACTGAGGAGCCATCTCTGTTATCAAATCAGCTGTCACAGTATTGCAGTGCTTGTGTTCAAAGAACCCTCATTTTACTTAAGGATGGCCCCAAAGTGCAAGAGTAGTGATGCTGTCAATTCAGATATGCCGAAAAGAAGCCGTTAAGTGAGAAAAAGGTAGAAGTTCTCCACTAAGAAAAACAATCGTTTGTGGAAGTTGCTACGATCTATGGTAAGAACAAATCTATTCATAAAGTTGTGATGAAGGAAAATGAAGTTTGCGCTAGTTTTGCTGTCATCTCAAACTGCAAAAGTTACGGCCACAGTGCAAGGACTTAGTTAAGATGGAAAAGGCATTAAATTTGTGGGTGGGAGACAGAAGCAGAAATGTGCTCCAATCCATGGCCTTGGGGCGTCCACTGTGGGCCTCGGAGCGTATCCCTGGAGGCCGAGTGGGGACAACTGTATTTCCCGTCCCCTTGGTAAGAAGAACAGAATACTCTAAACTCCCCAAAATGTGCCCCTCCCAAGACTGGGTCCCCTTCAAGTTTTTAACTCTCAGACATGTCCACACTGAGCCTCCAGCAGTTCACCAGTGACAGTTCACATCTTCCTTCCCCAGCACTAGTGCCTGCAGCCCCTGCCGGTGGGTTTCTGCTAAGCTGCGATTCTCTGTATCCACCTGTCTCTCCAGCACTGGGAGAGCAGTTTGCCTTGTGACCTCACTTCTCTAAAGAGTGTAAGAAGAGTCACTGATTTTTTCAGTTTGTTCAGCTCTTTGCTTGTTGTTAGGCCAGAGTGGTGACTTACGCTGGACTGGAAACCAGAAGTCCCCCCTCTCAATATTCGAAGCATTGAGCATTCTAATAATTTTAGCTGCTTGGAAACAGAACCCGCTCCTGTCTGGGCTGTTCCCTATGTTAAAGAGCTGGCATTCTGGAACCTCCCTTCCCATTGTCCTGAGAATCCCGCCACTTCTCCCGCTTGTGTGTTGAACTCCACGTTTCCTATGTCTTGAGCCTTCATATCTTCTTTCTTGATTGACTTTCTCGTCTTTGGTGGAGCACATGCTCCCATTGCCTTATGATCAAGGCTGTTTGAGAAGCATCTGTTTTTAGAGCCTGAATATCTAAACTGTTCTTCACTTTGCCCTCCTCTGTGATTGAAAGTTTGGCAGAATGGAAATCATTTTCTCTCAAAATGCTAAAGGCATGGCTCCATAATCCTACAGTTCATTTTCTTGACTACTCCACTTCATACCTTTAGCAGAAGCTCCAGTGTAAGAGTGGTCACATCAAACAGGAAAACCACCAAAAACAGCCTCCCAGACCCTCCGCAGAGCAGTGGCCCAGGCCGGCTTTGCTCCTTCTCACCCGCGCCCCTCTGCAGTCAGGATGCTGTGCTCTGGCTGTGCAGTGACACCAAAGAGGGCTTCTTGCAGGCAGACAGCCCCTCCGTGGCTGAGTCATCCGACTTCGTGGTTGAGCCGTGCCTTCCTTCTCGTCTCTGTGCACTCCTTTACAAACTCCCTAAGCCCGGGGCAAGGCTTTATGAGTCCCATCTCCCCAGATTGCCTGGACCACAGAAACTATTTAACTGACCTAGACAAAGGCGAAATCTACCCCAGGATTCCCTAACCCTAACCCTAACAACAACGGCACATGCCCAGACCGCAGTTGGCTCCAAATCTTTGTGGGTGGAACTTAAGACTGAAGTAGACAGGACACACGGGTAAGGGCTATGGGTTTGGAGACAACAACCCGGGTGGATTCGGGGGAAAGGCATTACCTCCTCAGGTGGCACTGGTGGCTCCACAAAATGCCACAAGACATGCCTGTTCCCCTTCCCCCTGCTCCTGACCCAAGCCAACACTGCTGGGTCACACTTGTCATCGCTCTGAGATGCAGTGTGTGTTCTGACCCAGGCGCTGCGTTTCACATCTGCTGTTACTGGTCTGTGTGTTATTGGCCAACTGCACATCTGTCAGCTTGCAGAGCCCTGTGAATGACGACCCATATGAGGAGCAGACATTCAATACATGGCCGGGACTATTCTAAGCACTTCGGCTATTTTAACTGTTTTCATCCTCGTGCATATCCTATAAGACAGGTGCTACTATTCCCATTTTACAGATGAGGAACAAAGAAGCACTGTCTCCATTTTTGTGCACAGCCTCGAATTTTTGTTGTGGTTCAACCCCTTTGGTGACCATGGGTAACTCTCCATAGTGGACATTCTATATTTTCTGCCAGGTATACATTCCACCAATTTCTTTTTGGAAGACCTCCCCAGTACTCCTACTGTCACTCCATGTGGGCTTAGCAAACTACTTTGTCATCTTCCTGGCCACTGCCTCTCTTTTGTGTGGTGCTGGGCAGGGGAGAAGGGAGAGGGAGACAGCTCTCTGGGACTAATCCCATCATGATAGCCCCACACTCATGACCTCATCTAGCCCTGAATCACCTCCCAAAGGCCCCACCTCCAAATACGATCACATTGAAGATTAGGGCTTCAACATACGAACTTGGGGGAAACACAGTTCAGTCCATAGCACTGGCCAATGGCTGTTGGGGTTGGGCCATGGAGCCTATGGAGGGATTTTAAGCAAGGAGTGGTCAGTTGTCCCAGGGGGCCCACACTACGAGAAACCGAGCAGGGACTGAGCTCAGGCACTGAGCACAGTAGGACACATCAACAAGCAAAAGGACACTTTGGATGCAGATTTGATGAGGCCTTTCTACCTTCAGGAGTTTCCTAATAAAGTGGAAACACTTGGAGAAGCGATGCCTGGTGCCATTAGCAGTTAATAACACATCCATCACAAGCTGACAGCTGAGTGAGCCCTGAGGGCCGGGCGTGGCCGGCACCCTGAGGAGAAGGGAGCTGAGGAACCAAGCTACACCCGGCTTCCTCCACTGGAAACTGCGCCAAGCGTCAACGCTACCGCACCGTTGGAGGGTCCCAGGACGCCAAAGCCCACGGAGCCCTGGAGAGCAGCACCTGGGGTCCAGATACTGCCCTGGGGCATTTTCAAAGGTCTGTAGAGAAATGACAACAGGAAGAATGTCGAGTTAAGGTTTTAATAAAGCTAAGTAGGTTTTCTTTCCATTTAAAAGAATAAATTATACAGATATTGTGCTTTTTCTTTTTTCTTTTGTTTGGTATTAAATGTTCTTTATAATGAAATCATAGTTATTGTAGATGCTAAGCTTTTTTTCTTTAATTTTTTTTCTTTTTTTGTTTGTTTGTTTATTTATTTCAGCTTATCATGGGGGTACAAAAGTTCAGGTTATATATATTGCCCATGTCCCGCCCATCCCCCAGAGTCAGAGCTTCAAGCGTGTCCATTGGCCGGACAGTGCACATCGCACTCAAACAGAGATCTCTGATGCTCTGTGAAATGCATCAGGAGAATAAAAGTCTTGTGTTGACATCAGCTACCAAGGAGAGCCCAGTCCTGAGGTCACAGTTTTAAAGAGCCTGACTTTCTCTCTCCTAACTCCTGCACTCACTACTTGGGCACTGCTGTTTCCTTCCTTTGCCAGCTAGAAAGCTCTGGGATTATTTTCACCTGCTTTTGGAGATGGAAAAAACAATCCTCATGCAATGAAGGCAAAACAATGTTCTTACACAGGTCAGCATGAAGATGGCCCAACCTTGAATGTCTCCCTATTATACTGTAATTGGGGAAAAACTCGCATACAGATTAGCTCTCTGGGAACATCACAAAATCTCCCACTTTCTTCAAAATCCCTGATTAATTGAGTTACTTCAGAAGGTTTTTGATAGACTGGCAGAAACTTCACTAGCCTGACACAATCGGGTGCCACTATATTGATCTGAAAGCTATCATGGGGGGTGAGGAGGAGTAGGGGTCAGGGCCTTATCTGTGCCTTCCTGATTCCCAAGCATGTGGGATAGGGGCTTCTGTGTTCTTATCTGGAGGATTGCAGCAAGAAAAGGCATTTCCCATGGACTGCTATGTTTTTGCCAAGTAAATGTCATAGTAAATAATATTAGGAAGTAAAAGAAAAACCAGATGGAGTTTTTCATACCTAACTCATGCTGGAAATTTATTTCTCCAGGAGAATTCATTACCTTCAGACCAGTAAGTCAGACGTTTTAAAAAAATAATGTGTACATATGTATGTGTATATGAATATAAGTTGTATATGTATATGAATGTGTTTATGAATATGAATATGTATATAAATATGCACATGTATATGTAATACATGTGTGTTTATGCACACACACACACACATTCCGATCTCCAGCAGAAACTGGAGCTGCTCCTTCACAGGCCTCGGGGATCAGCATGGCACCAAATGTGTCGCAGTAGGGCGGTGTTGGGTAGCGGTTTTGACTGATGAGCTGGAGAAACTGAAGTCGCTAAGAAGGCAGCAGGATTTCATCCCACTGTGGGAGCCAGCCTCCAAGAGGACCCCCAGTGATTCTTTCCTCTTGATTTCATGCCTTTCTGTAATCAATGGGGTTTTGATGGGATGCCAGTGTGTGACCTATAACACCGGGTCACAAAACACACTGTACCTTCCACCGTGCTCTCTTGCATATCTCACTCTGGGGGAAGCCAGCTGCCGAGTCATGAGAACACTCAGGCAGCCTCACGGGAAGGACCACTTGGCAAGGAACAAGGAACGAAGGCCATCTGCTAGCAGCCAACAAAAAACGGCAGCCATCCCGGAATCAGGTCCTCCTCTGGCCCCATCATCGATGACTGCAGCCCAGCCAGCAGCTCGACTCATCTCACGAGAGATCCCAAGCTGTGTATAATTAACACATATGTATTAACTGAGACATATTTCACATACCATAAACTACCCTCCAAGTTCAATGGCTGCTGTTATATTCACAGAGTTGTGCAAACATTACCACAGTCTAATTTTGGAACATTTTCATCACTCCAAAAATAAACGCTGTACTCATCAGCAGGCACTCCCCATTCCACCCTCCTCCCTAGCTCTAGGAAACCACACATTGTTTTCTGTTTCTATAGTTTACCTACTCTGGACATTTCATGTCAATGGAATCATATAATACATGGCCTTTTTTGTCTGGTTCCTAACACTAAGCATGATGTTTTCAAGATCTATCAATGTGGTAGCATGTATCAATGTTTCACTCCATTTTATGACCAAATAATATTCCAGTGGACATAGCACATTTTGTTTATCCATCCATTCATTAGTTGAAGGGCATTTGATTTGTTTCCACTTTTTGGCTTTTATGAATAATGCTGCCAATGGACATTCGTGTATGTTTTTATGTGGACATGTGTTTTCATGTATCTTGGGTGTATATACCTAGGGTTGGAACTGCTGGGTCATATAGTAATGCTATGTGTAACCTTTGGAGGAATTGCCCAGCTGTTTTCCAAAGCAGCTGCACTAATTTACATTCCCAGCAGTAGTGTAGGACAGTTTCAGATTCTCACTTCCTCACCAACACTTAACTAGCATCCATCTTTTGTAAGATAGCCATCCTTGTGGAAGTGAAGTGGTATCTCATCATGGTTTCCATTTGCATTTCCCTGATCGTTATTGATGTTGAGCATCTTATTGGCCATTTGTATATCTTCCTTAGAGAAATGTTTATTCAGATCCTTTGTCCATTTTTAATGGGGTTACTTGTCTTTTTATTATTGAGTCATAAGAGCTCTCTATATATTATGGATACAAATGTCCTATCAAATATATGATTTACAAGTATATTTTCCCATTCTGTGGGTTGTCTTTTCATTCCTTTGATGGTATTATTTTCCTGATGGTATTATTCTTAAAAGTTTTAAATTTTAATGTAGTCTAATGTATCTATTTTTTTTCTTCTGGTGCTTGTTCTTTTGGTGTCGTAAGGTCAAAAAGATTTACTCCTGTTTTCCTTTAAGAGTTTTATAGTTTTACCTCTTATGTTTATGTCTGTGATTCACTTTGAGTTAATTTTTGTATATGGTGTGAGAAAACGGTCCAACCTCACTCTTTTGCATGTGGCTATCCAGTTGTCCCAGCACCATTTGTTGAAAAGACTATTCTTTCCCCATTGGATGGTCTTGGCTCACTTGTCAAGTCATTTGACCATGAACACCTGTGTTTATTTCTGGACTCTCATTTCTGTTCCACTGATCTCTACATATGTCTGTCCTCATGCTAGTACTTTACTGTCTTGATTATTCTTGCTTTATAGTAAATTTTGAAATAGAGAAGTGTGTCCTACAACATTGTTCTTCTTTTTCAGAGCAAAAAATTCTCAGTTTTTAGTTTATCTGAGAATATCTTTATTTCACCTTCAATTTTAAAAGATAGCTTTACTGGACATAATATTCTTGATTCACAGGTTTGAATTTTTTTCCACCACTTTGCATATGGCCTTCTGGCCTCCATTTTTTTTTTTTTTTTCATATCCATGATATGTTTTTAAGTAGGAAAAAAACCAAGTGCAAGATGAAAAGCAATATGCATTGTGTGCCACCACTTGTGTAAAGGTGGAGAGAGGGAGAACTACACTGTATTTGCTCATATATGCTGTACTTAACCTATCTCTGAAAGACACACAAGATTCTGGAACATGTCGTTTGGCACTGGGGGGTGAAGAGGATGGCGAGGAGACGGGGGTGGGAAGGAGACTTTCACAGTACATCAGGTCACACCTTTCAAATTATGGAGCATGTAAATGTATTACCTATTAAAATATAAAACTATGATTAAAATGTGAACTGAATTTTTTTAAAACTGCAGAAGTATCCTAAGCGACAACAGCCTGATTTTCAGCGAAGAGATTGGGGACTTCAGGATATATTGGCAGATTATTTTGAATATTTTTCATTATTTTTAAATAGGCAAACAGAAGAGTAATTAATAAAATAATATGGAACCAGAGCATTTATATTTAAAGAAAAGGACCTTCCCAACTGTCAGGTCAGTGCTAACTTCTCCACTCTGCCATTCATTCTCCTGGAGGCAGAAGACCCTACATCAGTATGACTATAAGCTTTAGATAAATTCCACTCAATTCTGTGACTTAGATGATGAATACCTAATTGGATTTTATTTGCAAAATAAACATTTTGCAAAGGTGGTAGGGTCAGAGTTTCAATCCCTTTCCTTTCAGAAAGCTCTCTGACCCATGAGAGTTTGCTCACATGCTCTCCCAGAAAACTCCAAAGTCCTACCAGGAAAAGGGGTAGAGTTACTCCTGCCCAGTCCCCCACCCCCAAAACTGCCCAATACACTTTTTTGCTAATATAATGCGTGTTGACATGATTTACCCTAAATATTATTTTTATAGTATCACTTTTAGACAATACAGTAGGGTATGCCATCATTAATCAGTTTTCTATTTGGGGACATGAGAATATCTTCTAGTTTGAGGCTACTAAAAACAAAATTGAGTTGGACATGGTGACTCACGCCTGTAGTCCCAGTAACTTGGGAGACTGAGGAATTCGAGGTTGCAGTGAGCTAGGATCCCATTACTGCACTCCAGCCTGAGTGACAGAGTGAGACCCTGTTTCAAAACAAACAGACAAAAAACGTTACAAGAGTGAAATGCTCACCCTGATAGCCAAGTCTTTAGAAATATCTAAAATTTATTTTAATAAAATAAATATTCATTTTAAAATATTAAACATTTATTCTAAAATATTAAAATCTATTTAAAATAAATTTTTGGAGCAGAGTTGCTAGGACAAAGCATATACAGATACTAGGGTTTTTTTTTTTTAATAAATATTGCCCAATTACCTTCTGTAGCATATTAAGTTCTCCAAAGACAGTCACAATAATATCTCTCATCCTATACACTCTTCTTCAATGTGAGCTTGTACCTCCCCATCAAAAGGTGAAGTCTATTTCTCTACCACCTTTGGTGGCCTGGGGCGGCTTTGACCAATGCAATGTGGAGGAAGTGATTCTGTGCTCATGGATGTATAATAGCTTTTAATTGTCCAGTCAGTGTTCACCTCCCACCTCTTAGAATATTCGCTCTTGAGCTACACTGTCTTAAAACTCGCCACCTTGCTGTGAGAAGGCCAGCTACATGCAGAGGGCGTGCATAGAGGCTTCAGCCCAAACTGAGCCCCCAGCCAGCGCCAGCTGCCAGCTAAGTGAGCCATATGGGATGTTTGAGCCCAGACAAGCCACCAGGGGACTCCAGTCCCAGCCAATAGCACTGGCCTCACGTGTTTTCATTCTGTCTGTCTCCCGTGCATCTGTGGCCCACTGCGACCTCACACCCTGACCTCACAGCTCCTTGACCTCCTGAACACCAATGACTTCGGTTTCCTCTCGGCTTCCACCATCTAACAGCCTATCTATTTGTGCCTTAAAGGTTGGCATTACTTATGTTGCTCTACTTTCAAAATGTCTAGTTTGTAGTCTCCACCGACCTTCTTAAGTTCCACGTCACACTCAGTGTGGTCTCTGGACTCCTGGCCTCTCCCTACTGTCATTTCTGTTTCCAAGCAGACCGGATGTCTTGACTCACCATTCCAGTGCTCTCCTCTCTACCTCCCTGGGACCCCTCCCTTTGCGTCAGACACCACCATGCCTGTGTGGCATTGCTTGGTGACCAAGGACACGGGCTCAGGGAAAGGTGTCCAGACGTACACTGTGGCTCTGCCACTGGCCAGCAAGGTAGCACTGGGCAGGGTACTTCGCCTGTGTGCTGATGACCGTGGAGCCGCCCAGTGTGAGAGCTGCCAGCCACACGTGGCTGCGGGGAACTCAGAACACAGCCACCTCCGAACTGAGAAGTGCTGTCAGTGCAAAGTACAGGCCGGAACCAAAGACCAAAAATTATGCAGAATATCTCATTAATAATCTTTTTATGTTGATTACATGTTGAAATAATGTTTGGGGTATGTTAGATTAAATAAAGTATTTTAAAATTATTCCCACTCATCTTTTTGCTTTTTTAACGTAACTTTAGGTTTCCTAAAGTTGCTGTGTGTCTTGAGCAGAGCTGTGGTTCGGAGCATAAGGACAGACGAAACAGCTGTGGCCTTGTTTGTCAACACCCCCCACTATCAGAAAGTTAAGAGGCATACCCACGAAGTCACTAATATCCTGACAGTACTTTGTTAATATCTAAATAAATCATACAGACAATATTTCCTCCCCTGCACCAGGAAGGAGCAGATTCGGGGCAGGTCGACCAGGGAAAAGCTTCACATGGGAGGTATAAGCTCTTCTCACTTGCGAGAGTGGGAAGTAAACGCACCTGCCGGCCAGGAGCACCGAGGGAGGGACGCCGAGCTGGCAGAGAGCAGATCACGGCCAGCCTACGTGCAGAACAGACAGAGCAAATCACGGTGGAACCACAGTTCTTCCTTCTTGGCCCTGTGTTGTCCCTTTTCTGACTCCACTTCTGACACCACATTCATGGGCATTTGCATTGCACAACTAATATTCCAACACCGACGGGGTCACTGTGACTCAGTTCAGTTCTGACACTATCCATCTGGAGTTAGCACAGACCCCACGGGTTAAGAGCGCAGTCCCACACGACTGCCCCCACCTCAGACACCAGCTGTCCAGCTTTCTGCCTGGCCGACTACAAATTCGGGCGTTCCCATGACCCGCCACCCCAGGTTTGACAATTCACGCGCAGAACTCGGGAAAACATTGTGCTTACCTTTGCCAGTTTATTATAAACAATACAACTAGGAACAGCCAAATGGAAGAGGTCGCAGGGCGAGGTATGAGCTTCCATGCTCTCTCTGCACGTGCCACTTGCCCGGCACCTCCATGGTTCACCAACCCAAAAGTTCCCCAAACACCGTCATTTAGTGGGCTTTTTTGAGATTTCATTATGTAGGCAGAATTGATTAAATCATTGGCCATTGGTGATGGAAAACCTCTAGCTCCTCTCCACCCCTTGGAGGTCAGGGTTGGGACTGAAAGCAGCACACTTGTAATCACGTGGTGGGTCCTCTGGCAACCAGCCCCTCCCCAGAGCTATCTAGGGACCCACCGAGAGTCACCACATTAGTATAAATTCAGATACGGCTACAGCGGCTTATTACAAATAACAAAAGACACTCCTATCACCCAGGAAATTCCAAGGGTTTTAGGAACTCTGTGCCAGGAACCAGGGACAAAGACCAAACGTGTATCTCTTCTCATGCCACGGCCCCAGATAAACAACCTCTATATAAACCTCTGTATAAAAGTGGCTTCTAAACTTGTTTGGCCATGACCCTTAAATACATTTTACATCCCCACCAAGTACACAGATACCACCCGCACATGTATGGGGATGTGCATGTATAACACTGAAGCCAAAGTTTACACAAGTTCTAAGAAATCGTACTCACCCTTACTGTATGCAACAGAGGATATTTCCAATTCAATCCATTCATTGCTATTCCATTCCTTTTCTCTCCCTTCCTTTATATTTTAAATGCTGGCTCCAGCCCATGAAACTGATTTCTCCACCCACCAATGTGTCTCAAGCCACAGTTTGAACAACACTGTGTTCTCTGTAGCCAAGACTCATTCCGTCTCCTCTCTGAGCCTTTATAAAGCAGAAAGAGATACGGAGACACCGTTTGCAAAGGAAAGTTGCCTCCTGGACCAGCAGGAAGAGATGTGAGCACGCAGACAGGACGGAGCTCAGTGATGGACCAACCATCCGGACACAAAGCAGAGCTGGAACGGTGGTGGCAGAGCCGGCGGTGGCAGAGGCAAGACTCTGACCCCTCAGACAGGCCTGTCCCGCAGAACCACCCAAGGCATGTTTTTCAGGCAAGCTCTTGTTTCAGGGACCCCCAAAGGGTGCCCAGGGATGGTCTCAGCCCTGCACCTGCCCCCGAGTGTGTTCTGAGGCCCTGCAGCCCGCACGGTCCATTGTGCCTCTGCCCTGCACCCTGCACTAGTCCTGGGAAGTCCAACTTCACAGAGTCCAGTGGCCTCACCTCCTGACACCTAATAGCCAGCAAGTTGAACATCACAGACATCTCTGCCCAAACTGGGGACCTGCTCAAAAAAGGGGTCCTGTCCCAGCAGGGGAAAGGAGATTCATGTGTCTCATTCTGGCTAGAAGACGTAAACCTGTTCCAGAAAGGATGGCAGAGGGCTTTGTTCTCAGAGATATCATACCCAGCCTGTGAGTCTGAAGACAGATGTTCTTTGTTATTCTGCAGAAACATATGTCTTTTTACACATTCTCTATTCTTTCTGGAGTTAAATCGCCATGGCGTCGTCTCACGTCTCCTGACGGGCCATGTCTAACATCTGTGCAGCTACAAACGGGCGTGCTCATCCATGGGCTTACGGAGCTGGGATGACATCAGGACTGCCAGGGACTTGCTGCCCCACGCAGGAGGGGGAGAAGCAGGGCACTGCTGGGGTGCAAATTGGGTCGATTCACAGAGCAGGAGAAATTAGTGGAGCAGTGGGTATCTAGGGGGAAAAATTCTGGCCTGACTGTCCTGGAATATGGTTTAACCTAGACTCCTTTGCCTTCTTTAGAGCTTGAATGTAATTTAAAAATGATGTTTATAGGGTTTTGTTTTTCATGTTGTAAGTCTAATACATGCTTATTGTAGAGAATTTTTAAAATACAGAAAGAGAAACAAACCACTCATAATCGTACTACTCAGACAAAACCACTGTTACTATTTTTTCTTTCTGGTCATTTTTGTCCCAGGCATGTGTGGGCACATACTTGATATATAATATATTTTTGTCACTAAACCATATATGCAATTTTGTTATCTTTTCTTAAATTTACCATTATATTGATACACTAAACTGCAAAATCTCGTTTGTGCCATCGTCCCTTTTCCCTGTCACTCTAGCCACCTTAAATGTCTCCAAATGCCTAAATGCCACCACGACATAAAAAGACAGCTTGGCCTCTGTCTCTCTACCTGGAGGCAGCCCTCAAACAGGAAGAAATCAGGACACTATGGTCCTCTGAGGCCAAGTTATAGATCCACCAGAGGCTACCAGGAGATGATAAAATGACGTTCAAACTGAGCCGTTGTGCAACTTTGCATGAATGTGTTCAAGTGGGGCTGCTTCCGGGTTTTACCTGGGCCAGATAAGGTGGCAGGAGATAAATTCTTCCTGGGTTTCCATGGATGGCCCGGAACCAAGGGCTCGGGACTGCTTTATAAGCCAGTGCAAAGCAATCTCCTCCTGCAACAAGGGCAACTTTGTGATGGGGACTTCTTTCTCTCCTGTTGTCTTAAGGACTCTGCTGTCGGGTCCACACTGGAAAAGGCTGTTTGTGGAAAGGAAAAGGAATGGGCCCCCCAAACGGCCAACAAAGCTGCACCCAGGAACCTGGCTGCTTGGAATCACGGGGGCTGGCTGAGGACGCTGCAGGCTTACTGAGGATTCCTCCCCGGAGCAGAGCGCCCCAAGACTGCGTTTCCTGCCCATGAGACCTCAGTGTGATCAGGGCTCCTGAGTCTCCTCCACAACTGTGTCGCAGGACCTGCCAGCCCTGGTCTACAACCTTCAGACTTAAGTAATGCAAATAATTAACCAGGAGATAAGGGCATTGGTTTGGCCTGAGAATTAGTTTTGTTTTTAAAGAGAGATATGGTTTTCAAGACAGCACATTTCTGATTGTATCAACCATCTAATGCCACTGATAAAATCTGATGCTCTAGGCTATGAAGTGACAGAATTAGAGATAAACACTTTGATCTTCCAAACCCTCTTCTGTCTTTGCACAATCATTTCCCTCCCGAGCTACCCTCCCTTGTGCCAAATATTAACTAGGTCAGATGGAGCCTCCTGATCCGTCTTACTCGGCAGAGATTCCAATCTCCACCACTACCACCTTCAGACAGAAAGTGCAAAGAAGGCAAGACTACTCTCAATTTGAAGTAGCTAGCAAAAAAGGGAAAATGTGGGCTTGTGTTTCCTCTTTTTCCGTTGTCATTGTATATGATTTCACAGCATGGGAACTTCTGTTGCAAATCAGATCAAGTTCTGCCTTTGAAAGAGGCACCAAAATAGTTTGTGAGAGGCAGGCGCGTCTCACCTATGGGGCCAATGTTGAGGACAAGTAGGTGGCTCTTAAACTTCGGTGAGCAGGAGTCTCCCAAATCTGTGACCCTTCCAGCCCCGACCCCAAGGCTCCCTCCAGGCGGTTCTACTGCAGGTAAGTGCAGCCCAGCCTTGAGAGGCTCTGTGGCAAGTTGGAGCAGAAAGCCGTGGCCTCTGGCTGCCTGTGAGCCTTGGCGGGGACAAGGAGGGCTCGAAAGGTAAAGAAGTGGGGGCAGTAAGCTCAGGCCATGAGTTTAAGAGGCTTGGGAAGGGAAAGAGAGAAACGGAACGACAGCTACTGGTGGATGTGAGAGGGGGCTATTGCATACCTTTTTTTTTTTTTTAGTTTTAAAGAATGGAAAGGTTTCGGTGTCATGCATCACCGTACGACAGGAATACGTTCTGAGAAACGCACCATCAGATGATTTAACCTGGATGCTACAGCCTACCGCACACCTGGCTACACACCTGCACCGCAGGCTCCTGCACTGAATGCTGTGGGGGATTGTTACACAGTAGTATCTGTGTATCTAAACATAGAAAAGGTACAATAAAAATACGATGTAAAAGATAAAAAATGGTAAACCTGTATAGGGAACTTACCGAGAATGGAGCTTGCAGGACTGGAAGTTGCTCTGGGCGAGTCAGTGAGTGGGGGTGGATGTGGGGGCTCGGACACCGCCGGGCACTGCTGCAGGCTTTACAAACGCCGGACACGGGCCACACTCAATTTAGTTCTAAACAAAGGTAATCAAGCTACGACATGACAAGGGCTATGACATCACTAACCCATAGGGATTTTTCAGTGCCATTGTAATCTCATGGGACCCCTGTCGTATGTAGGGTCCACCAGTGACAGAAACGTTATGTGGTGCGTGACTGTGTTGTACACTGAGATGAAAGGGCCTTAGTGAGGGGGTTGACGATGACAGAAGAGTGGGGCACGCCTGAGGAAGCCAGGCTCCAGAGGAGGGGAGCCTCGGCAGGACCCAGCGCACCCCGGGGGAGACGGAACAGCCTTGCCAAGGAGGACAGGAGTTTCATCTTTTGAGTCAGAAGCCAGGCTGAACGGGAGCATTTTGAGGTAAGAGAAAGTGGATGGATGGTGTCACCTACAGTTTCTACAACAGTGCTGCTTGGCAGTTTGGCCTTGCTAAAAGTGTTGACTTTCACACGTGGCATTTAGAGAGAAAATGCATACCAAGGAAACTCTGGTTGTCAGAGCCCAAAGGCTACTAGCTTCCAAGATGAAGTGATCTCTAGATGCTCAGGAGAAATTGCTCTACCTTCTCACCAAAACAGGGACAAAGGGAATCCTAACCACCCCTGTGGCTGAGGTCTGGCCCTCTTATTAAAAGCATCCTGGGACGTTAGACTGTAAATTACTTGAGGTCAATGCCTCAGCGACCCCAGTGGATAATTTCTCACAAAACACTAGGGAGCGTTAAAGGGAACATTGTTTTTGGTGTTTATTTTGAGTTATATAAAAGTTGCATTATTATGTAAATGTACATTTTTCTTCCAGAAAACTCAGAAAGTAGAGATAAGTAGAAAGGAAAAAAAAAAGGTCACTCATAGTCCTACCACTCAAAGACTTAGGGGCTGTGTTGACTAAGCTCCAAGAAAGTCCCAGCAAACCCCACCTCCAGGCAGTCACACGCTCAGGTGTCACCTCCCACACAGAGGCAGGGAAGGTGACAGCAGGTACCTTCTGAAGCAGCTGCCACCTATAACCAGCGCTTTTCTTTTTTTTTTTTTTTTTTTTGAGACAAAGTCTCGCTTTGTAGCCCCGGCTAGAGTGAGTGCCATGGCGTCAGCCTAGCTCACAGCAACCTCAAACTCCTGGGCTTAAGCGATCCTACTGCCTCAGCCTCCCGAGTAGCTGGGACTACAGGCATGCGCCACCATGCCCGGCTAATTTTTTCTATATATATTTTTGGTTGGCCAGATCATTTCTTTCTATTTTTAGTAGAGACGGGGTCTCGCTCTTGCTCAGGCTGGTCTC
>CM052440.1:90095379-90154719 GCA_028533085.1 Varecia variegata
AACTCCTGAGCTCAAACAATCCACCCGCCTCGGCCTCCCAGAGTGCTAGGATTACAGGCGTGAGCCACCGCACCCAGCCAATAACCAGTGCTTTTCTACCATAGTGCTATCAATGCTTTGGACCAGGTCATTCTTTGCCGTGGGGGTGCTGTTCTGTGCAGCATGGTGTGTTTAGCAGCATCCCGGCCTCTACCCATCAGATGCCAGTGGCAGCCCCTGCTTAGTTGTAAATGCAAAAAATGTCTCCAGACTTTGCCAGATGTCCTCAGGGTGAGGGGACAAAACTGCTTTCAGTTGAGAACCACTGACCTAGACTCTTAACTTTCTAGCTCGGGGAAACCAGCCACCAAGCCATGTGACACGCCATCAGCACCATGCAGAAGTGCACGTGGAGCGTGGATACCCCCCACCCCACCAAGTCTCCCAGTGATTGTAGCACAGCCAGAAACTGACAGCAAGTTCACGGGGACCCTAAGCCACTCCCAAGTTCCTAACCCACAGAAACCACAAGAGATAACAAATAATTATTATGTCTTGAAAGCCACTAAATTTGGAGGTAATTTGCTTAATTGACTCCTTTGTTGAGTAATTACTCTTGATGTTTGAATACCAGGTCCATTTGAAGTATTAATAGATACACAAAAATCCTTTTTCTTCCTTTGGGAACATTTCTCTAGGGTCTAGGTCAAAGAACAAAAAATGAAGATCAGCAGGACTGTTTACCTATTATGTAAAATTATTTTGCTGAATTAAATGATTCATAACATTTCAGTAAGTAGAGAGACATCACGTGAGACGCACCGCCAGCCCGAGGTGTGCAGTGGAACTCGATGCCGGCCCAGCGAGGCTCAGCTATCTGCTTCTAATTTTTGTGAACTCAGCTCCTGTCTCCAAAGCAGTGAGATTATAATTTTAAGGAACCACCTCTCTTTTCCTGGCCAGGTTCATAGAGAAATTAATAATACACTTTAGAGGGTCTCGGTCCTGTTCAGCCATATGTCATGAAGTGAACAAGGAGTAATAGCACCAAGTGACTTATGCTAACCAGATCGATGGTATATGGGTCTGACCTGCCTCCACAGGCTTAAAGAGGATGTGAATGTCGTTTGCCGTCCACAACACCAAAGCTCTGCTTCCTCCCAAGCAGGCTGAGCGCCGCCTCTGCAGGCCGGTGCTGGCGGAGCCGGCTGTGTCGCTGCTGCTGCTCTTGGGGTAAACGCCGGTGGGCCGGCTCCCCTGACAGTTTCGTAAGGTAGCGCGGGGTCTTTGTTTTTGTTATTGTGGGTTTTTAAAACTATTGTCATTTGACATTGGAGATATAAATACTCTATATCTCCCTTTATTGGCTATAGTGAACAAAAAGGGTTATTTAGCTTTGGTTTTTCATGTAATCAACAAAATGTCTTATTCCATATTTTACTATTGGCAACAAATATGTATATCGTTCCATTAGCAAGATCGTCTGCTGATTTTAGAATCACTAAATCCAGTTATCCAGTTCTACAGACATGAATGTCATGCCAATGACTATCCTGAGATTTATATTAGAGGAGAGAAAACTAGAAACTAGGAAGCAAAGGACTATAGATTCTTATTTCCTCAGTTTGGTTTTAAAGTTCTACCAGACAACAGATGTCCTCAATTATTTATTTGAGGAAAAAAGACAGAGAGGAAAGAAAGGGAACTCTCAGAATGCCCCAGAAGGAGCTGGGCGTGCTGCTCATTATATTTTCCCATTTAGCCTTCGCTAAGCAGGTAGGGGCAGTGCCTCCCATTTTCCGTTGAGGAAACTGAGGCAAAGTTTAGTAATTGTCCAGATTTCTAAGTGGTTAAAGCAGGATTTGACCCTCGGTTTACCTTATTCCTGACTACTGTGCTAAACCAAATAGATGCCATTCCTTTTTGTATTGATTAATGTTCTTGACTACAAACAAGAGAAGCGACTCTGGCCAAGACCAGCCAAGAGCACTCCACTGGAAGGAAAAGGAGGAGGGTGACGAGTATGGGGGGACATGAGTGCCGTGCATGGAATCAACAGAAGACAGCAGGACCAAGCTTGGGAAATGGCAGAGACGGGGGACTCTGAAACCCTGAGGCACAGCAACAGTCTCTCCCTGGGCCAGGCACCCCAGCCTGCTGCCTGCGCTCTGAGAGTGGCCCAGCCTGAGAGCCCAGACGGCCCGTCTACACGGCCAGGCACAGACGCAGCCCCCTCTGTGGATGGATCCCTGCGGAGACAAGGACGCCAGACCCCTCAGCTTCTCTGCATTTAGCCTCCCACCGAGACCTCCCATAGCGAGAGGACTGAAGTCACGGATGCCAGGCAGCAAAGCGCATCGAGGGCCCACCAAGCTCTGGAAACCTCAATGCCTTTTCTTAGGAATAAACTGAGGAGTGGCGATGCCACCTTGGCGAATGCACCTGGGGTGAAACGTGTGTTCCTGGCTAGAACATGAACTCTGTGAGGGAAGGATTGTGTCCGTCACGGTACCAGATTCCGGTACAGGGTGAGGGGCCCAGTGGCATGTTTTTAATGAATGAATGAATGAATTTTGCCCACTGTGTCTCCACCTACTCTGCTCATGGACATCCACGTACAGTTCTGGGTAATCAGACAGACTCCACTCTTCACAGACTGACAGCATTGTTCCCACAGAGAAAGCGCTCTCCGTGTCCTCTCTGGCAGCGTGACGACCAGATGTCATTCGGCGGGTGAGCAATGAAGCCGGGTCACCCGTACCGGTCACGCCGTCTTTTAGAAATGTCACAAATCATGTTTTTTTTTTAAATTTAAAGATTAAATAATTTTAGAAAACATTTAATGTATAGCCTCACAATTTTTGCATATTCCCTTTACCTTTCCCCAGCACACCGACATTTGTTAACAGCGCAGTTATGATCAGAGTGTACATACCTTCTATGTATTTTCCCATAAAATACTGTACTGTCCTATATTTCAAAATAGAATTCAAAATTGTGAGTTTAATGGTGGCATAGTATTCCGTGACCCTGATGTGCCACAATTCATGAAACCATTTCCTTATTGTTGGGCATCTGGTTTGTATGAATCAGACTTTTAATAAGATACAACTTCTGAGAAGATCCAGAATATTGTCAACAGATGGCGTGTGAAAGTGAGTTTGATATTACAGTACATCTATTTATGATTCTGTAGTAAATGAAATGTAACTAGGGACTGCTCCCAGACTGGATGGCGCTGTGGGCGATCCACACACCAGTAGAAGTCAGGCCCTTGGGGCGCGACTTGAAATTCAAAAGGGTGACATAAATTAGACGTAGGTGAGAGGAAAAAGGCCAAATAAACATAGAAACATAAAATGGAGCCAGATACACAGAGGAAGAAGTTTTAGTCACATTACTCAGCGAATTTCCGTGCTTCAGGAATTGAAGACTCAACTGGATCCATGGTTCTATTTCATCCTGAAATACTACTGGTGTTTGCATGTGTTCTCCACACCTTATTTTATACTGCTACCTCTTCTCGGTTTCTCCCTAAGAGTATTTTAAACTCTTGTTCCAAGACTAAAGCAATACTGTTTGGGATGCAAGGAGGGAAGGGAAAGGAGTGTGGTAGCCATTTTCCCCAGGGACAGAAAAAAAATAGGGCATTCAGGGGTGGGTTTTGACCTATGGGATGGGCAAGGTGCATGGAGCGCCTTGAAGAGGAATAGAAGAAAAGGAAATAGCTATTTCTGTAGGCTGTGTTTTCATTAGGAAGGAGTAAGAGAGGGGCGCAATGCTACTTGTTCCTCATGTCGGACACTCTGAAGCACAGGGACTACATACATCTGTCTTCAGGGCGAAGTTGTCCTTCTAGGAGACCCAGATTCTCATCCCTGCCACACTGTTTCCAGTTAAGCAATGCGGCAAGCCCCGTCTCCTGGCATGTTCTATTTTAGCAGCGGGAGTGGCAGACTGGGAACATCATTCGTACAGATCTGGCTCTGATAAGAATAAAAGTTGCTTCATTTTTTTCCCCTGCCTTCTTTGATCTTGCTGTGACTCTGCCCGCCCCAGCCTCTGCACGATGAGAGGGTACTATCTGCTGGAAAGTTCTCTCCACAGACCACTTCTGTATTCCGAGACAGACAGCACAAAACCCAAGTCCTGGCTCCAAGCAGGGTCATGCCCAGTGTCATCCCAGCTCCTTTTAAATGCCCCGTGGAGGGTGTTTCTATAATAGAAAGTGCACACTTGTTCCTCAGGGCTTTATCTGCTCTGTTTACCTTGGACGAATATGTTAAGGAAGTGATCAAATTCTCCAGAACTGTTTCATCTTGCAACACAAGAACTCTGTACCTACGAAACACTAACCTCCCTGTCCCCACCGCTCATGCCCCGGCAGCCCCCAGCGAGGTTCCTGTGCATCTGTGCTCTCACACACCCATGGTGGCAGGAGTGGACTTGGGTGACACTAAAGGTTCTCTGACTTGACTTCTCAGGCTGGCAGTTTTATCAGCCTAGAGTTTCCTGTGCAACTCAAAATTAAATTTGCATTTGGGCTTGTTCTTCGGAAGGCTTGTGTGGCTAATGCCCCCTGGGCTGGGACTGTGAGTTCTGCTTGTTCCCTGTGCGGGGCAGAATAGAGAGGAAGAGTAGGGTCACATGCTGGAAACAGGACACATGGCTTGGTCTCATTCTTCCCACAACCTCACACGTAGCATGCGATAAAAGCAACACTTCTCACAAAGTCAGCGGTACGATACATTTCCTTTGACTTAAGAAAAGAACTGAGTCCAGACCAAATGAGGAACCTCATGCCTCTTTGGTGTTTCAACTTCCCAACTAACTAGTGGGGGTTGCAAAGTCTACATCTTTTTTAAATCACACATTCCTTGTATAGACAGAAGTAACATTCCAGAAGGATCTCGACTGGTTTTAATACAACAAGAACGAAAGTCCTAAACTGCACCAAAAAATGACAATTCTGAAGTTTTTTTGGAAACTTTCCTACTCATAAATCTGTTGTTATTTAATAGGGTAATGATCATGACTTTGATTCTAAGGTTTCTAATCAAAACACTGGGTCATAGGTAAAAGCTTGCTGTTCACACTCAGAGTCTTGGGCACAGCTGTGCTCCAAACAGGAGGGAATTGGGTTCCCTTTATGTGGGTTTGGATGGATGCTGTCGTGTTTCTGTGCATTGCAGATTTCCACAGCGTCGTTGGCAAGGCGTGATTATTTCCAGACGAGTCGCTGGCTCAGAGGACTGCCTCATTCCTAGTGTGGCTTTTGTGTTTTGCAAGCAGCTTCCCTCGCTGCGCCTTCTGTGCTTCCTGGTAACGTGGCAAAGCGAAATCATAACTATGAAAGAAGTCGTAATTTTAAACTATGATAAAGTGTTTCCAGGATAAAATAACTTGTTGTTCAAATTCCAAACCCACATGTGTAGAAACCATAATTTTCTGTGTGGATGGCAACTCTGTTCTACAAACAGAATAAGGGGTGGTTGTGCCAATGGCTTCTGCTTTTGAAATATCCTGTGTCTGGAGGCAAGCCTGCCACCAAAGACCATGTTGTGGCCCACCCGTGTGTGGGCCTGCAGGTGAGTGTGCAGTGTGGCAAAGGGCAAGCTCCTTGGAGTCTTGACAAACTGGAGAGCCACGGGAATGCATTTCCATCTCCCCAGTCCTCTGCAGACGCAGGAAGAGACGTTCAGGGGTCTGCCAGAGTGTGACCGGAACCAGAGTCTACTGAGTGACCACAGAAATGTGTTGAGTGCTGAGGAGCTTGTATTTGTACTGATTTTTCTTAGAGATTTGGTTTTAAATGGCAAAATAAATACAAATTCAAGAGACTTCTTGATTTAAAAAATATGGGATTTATTTATATTGCCACATCATTATTTTTAATGCACTTGAATGTGAAAGAAAATTCCATAAAAATAGGGAATTATAACTACCAGCCACTAAAGAGCTATTTGCCTCCTCTAGAGCAAAAGAAATTCCAGTTTTGTGATGTCACTGCATTCGCCAGATCTTTCTGAGGATGCAGCTGTTCAGATGGACACATGTTCTGTTTGTGCAGTTTCCTATTGTGTTTCCCGAAGGCGACTGAGGAGAACGGGCCATGGCCACGTTCAGCCAGCTGTGCCTGACCCAGCGCGCACACACACACACACACGCACACGCACATGCACACGCCTGCACCAGGTCATTTGTGCAGTTCTGATGCGGGCAGGCCTCCCTCCTGCTGAGCTGTGGGGCTCATTGTTATCTTCCACCGTGCCTTTGGCCCCCACGCTGTTTGAAAACCTGTTCAAGCCCCCACGCCACGGTGTGCAGAGGTGCCCAAGCTCTTTCTTTCCAACTTCATTTTCTTTCACTGTTTCTTTCTGCTCCTTTACCCTCTTTTCAAAAGTGCCAAAGAGCTTGGTCTCGGGGAAGTCCACCCTCACCCACCTCGACTGGCCCCGCTGCTCACAGGGCCAGCCTGCAGCCCTGGGCCACACTGTCCTTGCTAGTCCTCACTGGGGCAGATGGGTTAGTCTCCCATCTGGAGTGTCCCCCTAGCTATTTCACAGGACTTCTTTTCCCCAGCCAGCCAGTCCACCTGTCTTGCCACGCTGCCTCTCTCAAGCTCCCTCGGGTCCGTCTCCTTCCTGTCCCTTGTCACTGTCTTCTACCCAAGCCCGGGTCTCCTCACTGGCCTGACTTCAAACCTGATCAAAGCCTTGAAGAGACACAGAATCCTATCCAAAATCATTTAAGTGGCTGGAAGTTATGCCTGAAGCAAATTTGCAAAATATGAAAAGAAATTAGAATGGAATTAAGCCATAAATGGTGTTGTCCAATCTGTCCATGTGCTATAGAGACCCAGCAAGTCTTCAGGCAGCTCTAAGCAGATAGAAGCAGATAGCATATGACTGGACGTTGGGGCCAGGACTGTCCAACCTATTTGGAAGACAATGATTTAGCAAGTACAAAGTCAAGAAAAGTCCTCCTGACTGATCTCTAGCTCATGTGTCCTAACTAACATCCCTGCTCATGATGCAACTTCAACCAGCTGGTAACGAGTGATTGATTCCAAAACTCATCTGTTTCCTTAGTGGGCAAATGATTTATGAATACTGAAAAGATACAGAATTAAATGTAAAAAGGTAAATCAAATCTATTTCTAATATCTTGGGGTTAAGAAGTAATTTATGGATATTTGGTATTTTTATTTGTTATGTTTGAGAGGATTTTGTGTGTTGGAGTGTCAGGCCAAATTTGTAATTCTAATTTAAAATGTGCAGTTAAATAGTTGACTTAGATTATGATTTTACATTGTATTTTAAGAGAATGTGAAATTCATCACATGTCTAGATTTTGTTATGTTTACAGGAATCATTACTTAAGTATTTGGAAATATTTGTTTGTTAATTAGACAATTAGGGAAGTCAAATGATTGCATTCACAAGGGCTGTTCAAAAAGTTTTCTGTGATTTAGTTTTGTTAAGAGGACCAAAGTTTAATCACAGGCTCCCTTTAAAAAGTTATTAAATATTACTAGATTCATTTTTAAAAATAACATTTTCAGCTTGAATGGCATCTATAAATGACTTGAAGAACACTGCCATTGTATCAATTAAATAGCATTTAAGATATTCACCAATTTTTATAATAAGAGTGTTTCTTTTGAGGCACTTTGGCAAAGATCACTTTTTATTCCACTGAAAAGATCATCTTGGCCACCA
This sequence comes from Varecia variegata, assembly GCA_028533085.1. Lineage (NCBI taxonomy): Eukaryota > Metazoa > Chordata > Mammalia > Primates > Lemuridae > Varecia > Varecia variegata. Next base: position 90,103,080 of record CM052440.1, read on the forward strand.
TGAGGGACACATGATCACAACAGAGGCAAGGGAGAGTGAAGTTTAAGCTTGTGGGCTGTCCCTCGTTAGCCTGTGAACTTGAGTCTCAGTGTTTTATCTGCAAAATGGGATAATAACAATTACATCATGCAGCCAAGTGAAAGGACTGAATGAAATGACGTGGTAGAGAAAGCCCATTGCCGAGTACCTGGCCCGTAGCAGGTGCCCAACAGACAGTGCTGTGACAGTTACCTCACTTGTCAGACCTATGGTAACAGGCAAGTAATATTCTTTTTCTCTGGGTCACTGTTATTTTTGGATTTTAATGGCAATTTATGCTGTAAAGGAAACTTCCAGAGTGACCCTGTTACGATGTAAGAAATATCATACGACATATTGGCTTGAAACTCTCCCATGGCTTCATCTCAGTCAGAGGGTGCCCTCCAGGTCCCTCCACTGGTGGCCTATGTTGCCTGTCTGACCTCACCACTCACTGTCCCCGGCCTCGGTGCTGTCCTGGGACAGGCCAGGCCCCTTCCACAGCAGGCCTTTGTGACAGCCGCTCTCTCTGCTGGAAGCTCTTTCTCTGGAATTCTGGAGGACTCACCCCTCCCACTTTCAGGCCTCTGTTCAAATGTCACCTAAGCCCCTATTTAAAATTGTGCCCCACCCCACTGAAAAATTCCATGAATAAGTGCACACCTTGTATCAAAAGGGATGGTCTAAAGGTTTAAACGATGGTCAAAAGATTCTCCTCATGGTTTATGCTGGGTTGCTCAGGCTGAAATTTTTTTTAAGTCCTCTCATGAAATTCAGAGACCAAGGACCTTTCTCTTGGAAATTGACACCAACATTTTCAGTGACCATGTAGCAATATCCACTAAGGGCCATGGGTCCCACTAGCGGAGGCCACAGTGTCAAATAGGGCAAATTACTCCAACAGGTCACCCTAGTAACCAATGCACTCCTGTGCTTGAGCTGGCTTAGAAAGCCAGGTTTCCCGTGTTGTGCGACAATGTTGTGCCCTCTAAGGCTAAGCTCACCAGACGTCAGTATCAAATGCGCATCAGTATCACAACGTCCCAGGTTCCCAGGGAAATAAAACATGCAAGTTTCTAATACAGGAAACGGAAGTCATTGTTGTGCAGCGATTTAAAGATGACAAATTTTTCATCGGCAGGAACTAAGAACAAGAGATGAGCGCCACCTTGTGGCGAGGCCCGCAGGCACCCGCGGCGTTGCGCCCACCCCCAACTTCTCCTCCCAGCACAGCCCCCGGCCCCCTCCCGACTCACCCCTCTTAACCATCACCTAATTCCGGTGTGTGGTGAGCGTATATTTCACAGCGTCCTTTCGACTTTTTCAAAATAGTAACAACGTAACAGCTACTAACGCTGGGTTCCCTCAGCTTCCCTAAGTTTCTGCGGGTCTACCAGAAGCTCCCCTGGGAGGCTGCACCATGACACCCCCGCCACCCCCCACCGCAGCCCATCCCCTCGGTCTGTTGGATTCCCAGTTGGGAGGGAGGGATGGCGTGGTGGCCCTTTCGCTCATGCATCCTCTCCTCCACTTTGACGTCACACCATTTGGTTTCATACGAGAAACCTTCGCATGTGTTAAACACCACGTAGGCGCTGGAGGTCCCAGAACGGACAGTTACAGCCTCTGGCTCGGAGAGCCCGTCTAGCGAGAAGTCGGGTAAACAGACGCCTAAGTGGCAAGTGCTCTGACTGTTCACAAAGAGCAGCAGGGCAAAGGAGACGAGGAAGGAGGAAGGCCAGGGAGGGTCTGGGGCTTCACCGAGCAGCCATCTCCACGGTGCACCCATGTCTCTACAGGCTCCTTGGTGTTCCAGCTGAAGCTGAGCCTGTGGCCACGCTGACCAAGTCCACTCTTGAGGGGCCCTCTTCCCTCCTTGGCTAGGCTGGCCTGGGTGTGGACATGTGGCTTTTCCTCTTAGTTCATCTGAGGCAAGGTTGGAATTTTCCAGCAGAAATGTTTACTAGGCAACTAAAGGAGAAAACAAAAGCAAAAAAATGGAATACAGAGGTATATAAAGACTAGCGTGCCCAGCAGAGGTGCCTTCCATCAACATGACATACACCTAAACTCTGGCACGGACTGGCTTGGCTGGGGTCGCTTCTTAGCATGCAAATCACTTTGCCTCCTTGACGTCACACGTGTGTCCAAGGGCGCAGGGCCGCGCTGTGGACAAGCCCAGTGGAGCAGAGTGGGGCTCACAGGACTCATGCGCCCGCTGCCATCTGCAGCATGTTCCAAAAGCTGCTTCCTAAATTCTGCTCTGAGATGGTCCCTGGCTTGCTCTGCAATCCCCTCATCCTGGCCCTGAAAATGGGAGCTCCTACAGTTGTTGTTGGTTTTGTTGTTGTTGTTTTTAAGATTAATGGACATTTGAGTTGCATCTGAACTTGGCAACGATTTATATGGGTTATGCTAGGATAGAATCTGTTTTCTAATTTATTGCGTTTCTCAATCTCATCCCCAAAAGAGAAAAGGTTAGCATGCCTCCCCTTAGTGGAGTTAATTGGGACCAGACCAATAAATTTAGTCTGGGCCAACTGGAAATACAATGAAGCAATGCTGAATTCTAGAAGTTAACCTCAAGATTGTAGTCACTTAGTAAAAATAAAGAACAAAATCTGGAAGTAAAGTGGTACTCTTGATATAATGAGTAATCGGCAAGCCATATAAACAGGGGTTCACAGCCTGGTGCTGGAACGAGGCCTGAGTCTGGATTCCAGCCCTGCTATTTTCAGCTGTGCCTGACTAGGGCAAGGCCCTCCACCACGAAGAGTATCTTAGTCCGCTCAGACTGCTGTAACAAAATATCATAGACTGGGTGGCTTACAAACAACAAACACTTATTTATCACAGTTCTGGAAGCTGGAAGTTCAAGATCAAGGTGCCCCTAGATTTGGTGTCTGACGAGTGCTACTCTCTGCTTCTAGATGGTGCCTTCCTGCTGTGTCCTCACGTGGTGGAAGGAGCAAAACAAGCTTGAGGGAGAGAGTTCATCCCTTCCATCCCCTTTTGCCTTCCACCTTCTATGCAGCATTCCTCCCCTCCGGAGGATGCAGCAACAAGGTGCCCTCTGGGAAGCAGAGAGCAGCCCTCACCAGACATCGAATCTGATGGTGTCTTGATCTTGGACTTCCCAGCCTCCAGAACTAGGAAAAATATATTTGTATTATTTATAAGTTATCCAGTCTCACATATTTTGTTATAGCAGCACAAATGGACTAAGACAGCAGGCTAGAGAACAAGATTTCTCAGACGTGTGGTTCCTGATCCACCTGGGTTCCTTGTGGAAAATATGGATTTCCAGGTTCCATCCAAGAATTATGAAACCAGAATAGCAGGAGTGAGGCCCAAGCTCTGCATTTTGAACAAGCATTTGGCTGATGTGTAATTATGTGCCCCAAAGTTTGAGAACCACTGTTTCAGAAGGAAGGCAACAAGTTTACAACTTGCAAGTTCTAAACCCCACCACAACCCATCACCCTCGGACATGTGACTCCAGGGAAACAAGCACTTTGTCCATGTACTGACAATAAAAATAGCTATTGTGAAAAACAGTTGGGAAAAATACTCTGCACCTGCATGTAAGTTGTGCTCACTAATGACGCAGGCTCCATAGAACAGAAACGTCCAGGCCCCGGGGTTGGCGTGGAAGGAGGGGAGAGCAAGCGACCAGGCCCCAGCCCCCAGCCTGCGCTGGCTGGCGCAGCAGCAGGGCCCTCAGCTGTTCAGTATTCCAGGGCCACCTGGAAGACTTGGTTTGAACAAAGGGCTTCTTTTGTTTTGAACCCCCTTTTATGGTAAATGACCATCTTTAATTTCCTAAAATAAATCCCCACTAGTGCCAAACTGCGAAGAGTGTGCTGGTGGTGAAGTCGTGCAGGGGCAGACTTCACAGCTAGGGCCCAGCCGTCTCCTTCCACCCCGCTCAGTGCAGGTCCCCTCGCTAATGACTTGTCTCGGGACATTCTCTAGTCTAGAAGTTCTTCTGTTATGTCTAAATTTAAGTTTCTGTGTTGTCTGTTGCAAGGGAATTTTTGTATTTTAAGCCTAATCTTTCACTGCGGAATAAAATTGCAAGCAGAAATATTTTTCATGTCAGGATTCTGCTCTGGGCTCCCAAAGACAACATTATTACCCGTTTTCCCCAGGATAAAAACCATTTCCAACAATAAAGTCCGTCATGGCAAAAGGCCAAGCACTGTGTCAGTGACTCAAAACTGGAATTGAGGCAAGTATGTTCCTCTGCAGCCTGGTCACATGTGGTTAGCCCTGTGCGTTGGATCACTAGAAGTCACTCATCACACTCTTCCCTCTTGTCTTTCTCTAGTGTAGAGGCTGAAAGAGCAAAATGCTCATTTCTCAGCTGCTCTTGCAGCCAGTACCTGGGAGTGGGGGTGGGTGGGAACATGTGCTATAATTCTTGCTGTGAGATGTAGGGAAAAATTCCTAGAGAGGTTCTCCTTTCCAAAAAAAAGAAAGAAAGGCAATACCCTCTAGAAGAAAGCACTTTCTTTTTTCCTGTATCCTCTCCACTTCTTTCTGCCTGGAATGCAACTGTGACGATTGGAAGGACAGCAGCTATCTTGTCACCATGAGGTGAAAAGTAAGAGAGGAAATCCAATCAGCTAAGGATGGGGAAAGAAACACAAGGAGACTTGGTCCCTGTGGCCTCTCTGAGCAGCTGCAAAAGTGCTGGCTGCCTACCTAAAAACTCCTTTTATGAGACAAATAAACCTAGTCTGTTTTAGGCCAGTCTTAAGGAGGGCTTGTTACTTGCAGTGACGCACTTTCCTAATCAAATGGAGTTGACATTTTCCACCTTGGTTTGTCTCACTTTTTCTCTAGGCAGTAAAACGATACATCTTGAAAGGGTGATGGCCGCAGACACGCCCTTGTGTCAGCGCCTACGCAGATGAGCTGTACAGGGATGCCCGCAGCCCCGATGGAGGTGGGTACCGTGTGGATCTGACACTCCTGAACTAAAATGCTTCTTGCATGTGCCATGAAGTAGAGCTGAGGGCATTACAGGTGACATTGTAACTACATGCTATGTGCCGAGCACTGTTGTAAGTGCCATTAGGTATTAACTCATTTAATCCTCACAACATCTCCTAACAGGTATTATTCCTAATCTCAGTTTCCAGATAGATGTTTCAAGTTCAGAGCATTTAAGCAACCGGTCTAAAGTCGCACAGCTCAGGTGAAGCCAAGCTCAGGCCCAGGCTGGCGGCTCCAGATACTGGTGTCTTAATCATGGTGCTCTCTGTCACCCAGAGTCAGGTAATTTTTTCCAACCAACTAGGCGACTCTCAAAATCCGTGAGCGCCTAGGGTGCAATTTTCAAGCCACAGGCTTCCAGCGCCCAGAATGCTGGCCAGTGTGGTCTGCTCCCGTGCAGAGCCAGCCGGCCCCGCTGCGTGGCAAGGGCAGGACCCTGCCCCCCGCCAGGGCAGGGCGGGCAGTCAGAGCAGGGAAAATGATCACCAGACTCCAGGCCTGCCCTCACCCCACTTCCAGCTAGAGTCTTGCCCGCGAGTCTCGAAATCTGCCTCATACAAACTTGCTTATGTCATCTATTTTTAAATAAAAAAGACCTTGCTTGATTTTACTTCATAGCCCACATGAAGGCCAGGGCTCTGTGTGTCTGACTATGTTATCTCCGTGCCCTGCTAGAGTCTCGTGTGCGGTTGCAAAGCCATGGTGCCTATAAACTGGACTCCCATACATTCTCTTTTCATATTTTATCTGAAAGGAAAAGAATAGTATCAATCGCCTGCGTATTGCTTGATGAAACTTATTAAGTGGTTCTTATAATTGTACACCTTCAGTTATAGTTGTAACACCTTCTGTTCCAATTCTCACCCAACCTAGGGAATAAAAGCAAGTTTTACAAAGCTAACATGAAAAAGATAAAAATTCATTTTCGCTTCATTCTAAAATCTCCAGCTGGAATTGGAGAGTGATCAGATTGTGTTAGTCAGCTGTGGCTCCCTCCTCCTTTTTTTGAAGAGAACTAAATATGCCTACTTAGTTAGGTCCATTGTTTTGTAAAATCACATCTATTTTCTCCATTGTCGATGTGAAGCATGAATATAGCATGCCGCCTGCCAGGCTGGAAATACACCCATTGAGCCAAGCCCATGCTTCATTTATGAGCTATTATTTTCCATTATTGCTGCTGAGCTTCTGACTGCATTCCTATTAATCGTTCTAATTGGCCCCTCATTATGCTGACTATTTGCCATTCAGTGTTGGGCCTCTACTTGTTGGCTTTCAGTGTTTTAGTAACTGATGGTTAGATGCAGCTTCCTTTAGATGGTGCCGCTTGAGAATGCGACGCCCAGAGCAGCTTCTGCCTCCATAGGGAACACAGCGGTGGCCTCGTGTGCCCACCTCCAGTGTGGCCCACAGGTCAGGTCCCTTCACTTACAGTCCACTATGCAGTCCCTCATCACGCACGTTGTTAAACGCCCACTGGCTGCCAGGCCTGAGCCAGGTGCTGGGATGATCGGCCTGCAGGAGCCCACGCCTGGCATGGGGAGTGGGCCAGGAGCCCGGGCGCACATGCCCGGTAGACCCTGCAGGGCCCTGTGCGGGTTAGCACGCATCCAGCTGCACGTAGCGGAAACCCACCTTTATGGACCAAACGGCAGGGGAAATTGATCACCTCCTAAAACAAGAAGTCAGGAGATAGGGCTCTCCAGGGCTCACGAATACAAAAGTTTTCAGAGGGTCACCAAGGACTCAGATAGTTTTCATCTTTGTGCTCCTCCACCCTCAGCATTCCAGCTTCTCCCTGTGCTTACAAGATAGCTGCAGCAGTTGTAAGTGATACTCCCAGACACTATTTCACAGCAACAAGAGAGGGATGGTCTTCTCCTTGCGTCTCTTGTCAAGAGGAAAGAAATCTTTCCTGGAAACACCCCATCAGACTGTCCCTGGGTGTTGCTGGGCAACAGTGCATCACATGCTCATGTTTAAAGCAATCACTGGCAAGGCAGTGGCAAGGCTCACCCCACGAGGACCTTGGGGTGGTGGACATGGCAGTCTTCCTTAAATATGTGGCTGCACGGGGGAGGTGGAACATCTAAACAAAATCAAGGCTCTATTAAGAAGCAGAAAACGAGATTGCTGTGGTCTGAATATTTGTGTCCCCCCAAAATTCATATGTTGAAATCTAATCCCCAATGCAATAGTATTAAGCGTGGGGCCTTTAGGAGTTGATTAGGTCATAATGGCTCCACCCTAGTACATGGGATTAGTGCCCTTTTTAAAAAGGCCTGAAGGAGCTTGTTTGCCCCACCACGTAAGGACAAGCAGGACGGCAGGTGCCGAGTGTGAAGCAGGCAGTAGCCCTCACCAGGCACTAAATCTGCTGTCACTTTGATCTTGGACTTCCCAGCCACTAGAACGGTGAGGAATAAATTTCTGTTGTTTATAAATTACCCAGTCTAAGGTATTTTATTGTAGCAGTGCAAATGGACTGGTACAGAGAGGTAACTATGTCGGGTAGATACTACCAACAGAGTCTTCCACAATATTTTCTCTAAAACTTGAGTAATGGTTCAACTTCTTCTAAACAGAAAAAAAATTCTTAAATGGGTGTGGATTTAATTATTTTTAGCGTAACATTCGTCTGTGTGTAGTTCTTTCATAGCTATAAAACTAAAACCAATTTATAAATTAAGTATAGTGACAAAAACCAATGAAAGTTAAAGTGTCAAAATTAAGTTAATGTGACAGACAAATGACATTGTTTTACTGCAACCAATAACTACTCCCAACATGAATGAGTTGCTACAACCACTGCCACAGCGGCACGTGCGATGCCATAACCCAGTTTTCTTTTCACTGTTCCTTCGTTCATGCCACTGGGCAGCTTTGCTCATCTTGAAACTGGGAAGCCACTCAGTCTGCATCCGTTCCCTGCCCCTTAGCCCATGAAAACAAGCATGGTCTTAGTCGATGTCCACAGACTGCATTTGAATGGACAGGTTTAGATGGCTTTCTACCTCAAATTCTACCTGTGAGCAGAAATTCTGGGATTAGAAATTTTATTAAAGACAGGGAAAGGTTAAGGAGAGGAAGAAAAGACTCAACAGAAAACAAGAGAGAGATGATTCTGCATTGTAATGAGATCACTTATGGAAAATGCGATGGATGTTTTCACTAAGCCCATATAGTTTACCCCCTTGTGTGACACAAATTATCATTTTCTTGGATGTTAAAAAAAAAATAGCTTGGTAACAGTGTTCTAGAGAATGTCTTGCTCATGTGCCCTAGGAGATAAGATGTTCACAGCAATATTATTTATAATGGCAAAAAAACCTAGAAACCACCCAAATGTTAATTGGTTAAATGAATGTGTTATATTCATGTAATGGAACACTATACAATGGTGAGAATTAATGAGCCACAGCTATACCCAAAAATATGGATTCATTTTAGAAGCATGATGTTTATCAAAAAGCTGAGCCACAAACAGTGACGGACACTACACCACTTTTTCTAAAGCTTGAAGCGGGCACACTCCCAGCCCAGGGCCTCGGCATGCTCATTTCCTCTACCTGGAACATGCGGCCCCAGATTTCTGCGTAGCTGACTTCTTTACCTCCCTCATATCTTTGCTGAAATGACACCTCTGACCCTCCTAAAATCACGACCCAGAGTGCACAGTCGCTCTTGCTGTCTCCTGTTTCTGTCCCTCCCAGCACACCATACACAGCGTCCCCTAACACCGAGTTTATTCCATGCGTGGTTTGCTGACAGTTTTAGGAGATAATCAGCAACATTTGAAAACTCAATGAATATTTGTTTATAGTAAGTAATTATTGTTAATCATTTTAGGTACAATATTGCTATTAAGGTTATTTTCAAAAGAGTTTTACTATTTTAGAGAGTCATACTGGAATATTTATAGATGGAATGACGTGATTTCTAGGATTTGCTCCAAATAATACAGAGTGGGAGTACAGAGGAACAAAGATTGGGAATGAGTTGGTCTTTGTTAAACTGGGTGACAGATATATGAGGATCGTACTGCATGATTTCTCTTCTCAATATTTGTGAACATTTTATGACATTTTCCATAATGAAGTTTATCGCCTAAGTATTCTTATCCCTGGGCTAACTGGTGGATATGTCCCACTTAGTAAATATTTTATTTAGTGCAAGCTTGTACCAGCAGTGTGGGTAAGACGAGTCAACCTGTCTGGGCTTTACTTCCAATTCTGGGTCAATATCAGGCTAGATGTGCCAAATGCCCACGAAATAAGCAAAGTTCAGCGCAACACTCTGTTAAGCATGAATGATATGTAAGAAGAGATTTTTGACCACAAGTATCTTAGCATTCAGTTTGTAGCAAGAGACAACAGGAATGCACACACATAAGTGGTGATATTTATCCACACAACATCAACTAGTGACTTTCGATAATACCAGTTGGGGTCACCTCTGTCACTCGGGGGTGACATACAACCCTAATTACTATATACAAATTCCAAAAAGCTCTCCTGACCAAATGGGCCATCTCCCCTCTCCCTTTTCTATTTGATCATTCTGATAGCAGGCTTGTCTTAGATGACATTTGATTGCAGATTGTCTATAATATTATTACTTCCACTGGAACGTTGGGATACGCATCTTGTTCCCACGGTTGTCGCCAGTAGTTCCTCCTTGCCCTCTCTGTCTCCTTCAGGGATCAGCACAAAGGAAAGGAGCACAGACGCCTCACAGGAAGAACTCAGGGACAGTGATAGGTACTTTATCGAGCTACAGTTGCGCCAGCACTGGTGGGATGGTGACGGCAGCTCTGCAGGGCCATGGTGTGCCCAGCACTACATCATTACTCTTTTCAAGTGCTGCCTGCACCCCACCTTGTTCTATGAGGGGAGGGTGCAAATAAGAGTAGAGTAGCAGCCACAGAAGAAAGGCAGGGCGGAAATGCACCAAGGAACCCTGCGGATGTGAGCACATCCCTTCCTGTCTCCGTCCCGTGCACCCTGCGCTTCCATGTGCTGGGTGATTGGGGCTTGCAAAGACGCTGACCCCAGCTTTGAAGTGCCTGACTGCCCGCTGCCACCACTGGAGAAAGCCGATGTGCAGGGAGCCACTTGGCTGGGGCTGGGATCTCTGGTAGGACTCAATTCTGAGGACTCTGCCACACACCCACCACCATGTGTTTCCTTTTTTAGGGCACCCCTTCCAAAGGTTCAAGGCACTTGCAACTGCTGTGGAATGACCATTTGAAAGCTTAGAAACCTCCAATTCCCAGTAATAGTCCCTTGTCCCCCAGCAGATGCACTGTCCCTGGCTGTGGCCACCCCAGTGCTGCCCTGAACCAAGGGGCGAAGGGAAGAGTCTAGGAAAATCTTGCTCCTTGTCTCAGTAAGAGAAGCGCAAGGAGAGAGGAGGCTTCCCCAGAGCTCCCTGGGTGGAGTGGCTGTGCTCATGTCTCCTCCTCCCACCAGTGGCGTGAGTTCCCTGGGCCTCGGCCAGAGCCCGGCCCCCTCTCACCCTGACTCCCTGGAAAGAGGTCTCTGCACAGGGCAAGGCTACAGGGGGCGACAGGGAGTCCCCCAGGCAGCCCAGGAAGAGACCTCTCTGCTCACGTCGGGGCCAAGTGTCTCTCAGCGGTGAAGGAAGACCAGGGAACTCTCAAGCCCAGAGCTGCAATCAATTGCATCATGCTTTATTCCCTAGGTTCCTGCGTCCAGTTATCCTTTATCTATTCAAGCGTTTTTAACCAAGTAATTGCCATGGACCAAGCACTGTGCTAGGTGAGACTTGCTCACACCTGATTTATTTCCAAAGTGGACTTCAGGCTGCATTGGCACAGTGGGAAGGTCTCTGCTTCTTTCAGTTCTGGTTTTTCAACATTTTCGTAATAGAGGAGGTCATTTATGGTGGCCCTTTTTATAGCTCTGCTTTCAGAAGCCAGCTCCCTGCTCAGCGGGGCTGGAACTGCGCCTTCGGCAGGGAAGGAGCCCTCCTCTGGCCTTGGTAACCAGACTGAGACCCCCTGCACCCACCAGCACTTCCCCCCAAAAGCAGCTGCTGGCTCTGGGTCCATTAATCCCCTAGACGCGGGACCTGCTCCCGGCCTGCAGAGCAGCCCGTTCAGATGTTATTGAAAACTCTGTTTCTGTTTTTGTCAATAATTTAAATAATCTCCGAGTAGGGGTGTAATGCCTGAGGTTTTGGCCGGTGCCACACCGATGCTTGCCTGGGTCATTCATCTGACACCCAGCATGGTGTGGATCGACTTTGCTCTGGGGATGTTCTGCTTCCCAGCTAGAATACCAAGAGATGAGGCTGGTGGCAGGCCCAGCGTGGGAGGGGTGGCGGCAGTTTCGCTTCTGCAGGCAGAGTTTCACTTGGGTGCGCAAATCTTTGTCAGCCAAACCCGTTAGGGTATCATTTTGCTTCAATAAACTTTATTTTTGTTTTGGAAACAAACAAAAAATGACTCTTGGGACAAAGCCACGCAGGATGGCAGTGAGACTCTAAGAACAAATGTGTTCTGTTTAATAAATGTCCTCAGAGTGGCCAAGAGTGAAAGGCCAGGAGACCCCTGACCAAAAGAAGGTAGGCGGACACCAGTACAGGGCGCGAAGGAAGTGGCAGGCAGGTTCCACCTGAGAAAGAGCCTCTGAGGACTTCCAGACGGCAAGGACAAAAGAGGGACTTTTTAACAACAGGATTTTCAGTATCAGGGATAGAGTTTGTTCATCTTTAGGAGGTTTTGTGGTGCAGCAGTGCGACCACACTGGGCACTCCTGGGCACTCCCACCTCCTCAGACCTGGAGGTGGGAGGTGGCCCCATCGGGCACTCCCACCTCCTCAGACCTGGAGGTGGGAGGTGGCCCCATCGGGGAAATGCAGGTTCAGGAGGATGATGGAGTGAGGTGACCAGTAATCTGGGGACAGAATTCCAGAACAAGAAGCTAGAGCTACCTGGGAGGAGCCTTAAAACACCCCTCTCTTCCCTAGAAATACGGGAAGGATGCTGGTTTCCCCAGCATTTGTGAAATGGGGGTTTGAGGAGCTTTGTTTGCGTTTCGAAGGTCTCAGTGACCCCAGCAGCCCGAGGGCTGGCCCAGGACCCCGTGCAGCAGAATGAGCCCAAATCAACTTTGGTCGCTACGAAGACGCTGGTTTTAAACCGGGCAAAAATAAAATCTGAATGAGGAACCTGAATAAAAACCTATCTGTCCCTTTCCAGCCTGGATTCTGGCACCATAAATAACACATTCAGGAAGGTTCTATCAATGCAGGCCTATGGAAATATTGGTGTCAGAATTAGCAACACTGCACTCATTGTGTGACAGGAGCCCGCCAATGCCGCCCCAGCGGACTTTGTTAATCCTACCTTACAAAGGGCCCCTATCTGCCAAGAGGGTGAGACAAAGATGCAGGCCTCAGGAACTATGCCATCGTTGACTATTGGGGTGTTTTTCCCCCGTATAATTACTTTTTAAGGAAATCAAAATAATCATCTGTAATTTTTTCATTATTAAAATAACATAGTCACAAAATGTGGAACACTGAGGGGAGGAGAGAACCACACAATTCCCCCATGCTGGCAGAAGCAACTGTGAATTTTTTTTTATCTATTTCTTTGCACTTTTTTCATTGTTTAGCTTTTTAAAAAATTATGGAACCTCCCAAACCTACAGAAAATAACATAACAGACACTTACATACCCACCACTAAAATAAAAAACATGCTAGAATTTTATTGTCTAACTTCAGTTCTCTTTCTCCCTTTTAAATAAATGAAACATGATAAATACAGCAAAAGCCCCACCTTGGGGTCTTATCCACCCACGTGCACCCGGGTGCAGAGGAGACCACTGTGCTGAATTCAGGGGGCCTCAGTCCTAGGTCTGATGTTGTATTTTTACTGCATATTTCATGAATCCACAAATATCTACTGTGGGTTTTCTTCAGTGTTTTTTGAAATGTACATAAATGATAACTGTTGTATGTTTTGGCTCTTTATTTTTCCTTTTAATATTAGGTTACTGGGCACATGCAGACCTAATTCACTCATTTAACTGCTGCATGGACTGAGAAAACGGGTTCATTCATTCCCATGCTGAAGGAAGGTTGGGTGGTAGCTACTTTGCTGCTATTACAAACATTTTGCACAGGCCCTTTCTGTGACTTCTGCGTATACAGGAATTCCTGGATCCTGGAGTATGCATGTCTTCGACCTCAGTAGAAATGAATAGACTTCTCTCCAAATTGTTTATATCATGTGCACTCCTGTTTTCCTGCGTCCCATTTCCCCTTGGAGGAAGGCAGTCAGTAACGTGGGGAAGATTACAGAACAGGAAGCCAGAGGTGACTGAGAGAAATCTTAAGACTCCTGCCTCCTCCCCGGAGCTGTGGGAAGGGATGCTACTTTTCCCAGCATTTGTGCAGTGGGGCTTTAGGAATTGGATTTACATTCAACGGGCAGCGTCTGCCCAGCTGGGCCAGGCTAGGCACGGCCCCTCCTAGGCACGGGGCCTCATCCTCGCCAACACTTGGCAATAGCGGACATTCAATTTTTCCCATTATGATGAGGGTGAGCATCTCTGTGTGTGTTTCTTGGCCCTTCAGCTTCTTCCTTTCTTCAACTTCCTTCCCTACAGCTTCACATCATTTCCCCTTGGACTGGTCGATTATTTGTATGGGCAGTGGGACAAATCTGGAGCACTCTAGCAGTGACCGACACGTCCTGCTCTTGCTGGGGACGGCTACTCTGCTGGCACGCCAGCAGGACACCTGTGCTTGCAGTTGCCTTTGTTGGGGGGTGTGTCCCTGCCGATCCCACAACACAAACTGTCCTGGAAAGGAGAAGAGTGTCGGAGAGGCGGGACTCAGCCATGGAGGCTAAGAGCAAAGATAAAGGGAAGCAGTCTCCTGTCTCGGGACCATGCGGCGGGTTGTCACAGCCTCAGCCAAGGTATTGTCTGGGTGAGTGAGGTCCGAGATGACTTTTGGGAGTTGAGAAAATGAAGGCAGGTTACTAATAAACTCCTCTGGGCATGAGAGGAGGTGGAAAGCAGGACCAAGGCAGGAAGGACCCCGGAGGCAGGCCAGCAAACCAGGCAAGCAAGCTGGAGGCCCAGCCCAGGGAGGTTTCCGTGAAGGGGCCTCGGTCTGCCCCACAGGCCCCTTGTGTCACCCCCAGGTCAGGGTCCATGCTGGGCTCGTCAGTCCACTAACCCATCAGAATGGTGCTTTGTGGTCCTAAGCCTTCTTCTCCCTCCCCAGCTGCCAAGGTGGATGCAGGCAGGTTTTCTCACTGACTCTCTGCGTGGCAGGGCTGTTTCTCGCTTCCTTCACATAAAGAATGGCTTTAGTGCCTCAGCTTTATGCGGGGTCTCCTGTTAGACTCTGTAGCTTGGACATTCTTTATTCTTAGTGGTATATAAAACAATGCTATATAAAATAAATTGGTTGCATCTTGGACTCTGTAATACAGTAATCCCATTTGAAAAAAACAGGAAGGACTTAGTTCAGAGCCTCTGGATGGAGGTGGGTGAGGAAAAGCATCAGAGGTTTTTGTAAATGTTTGTTGATTAATTCATGGGTTGGCTGGTTCTCACCTTCCACTCCCTGGATTTAGATTCCAATTGATCCACTTTACACTGACTCCCAATCTCAGGTAAGCAGTGTTTCAGTGAGGTATAGAAACTCACTTCTCACTTAAGCAAGCGGTGGTATTTAGTTTTAATCATTATATCAAGGACTAAAAGAGAGCAGAAGCTGGGATTGCCCTGGGAGCACATTTCAGAGTGAAGGAGGGAGCTGGTCCTAGTTTACCTTCTGCCTCCAGGTCAGCTCAACTCAGAGAGCCAAAGCCTCTAAGACCTCCCATCCACACTTGAGTTGGTTTGAAAAGTCCTTCCCAAAGGAACTTTCTTCCACTTGTTATTCTTCAAATGTCCTTTCGGAGCAAACTACCAATTTGAATACAGTCCCACACTTCAGGGATGCACCAACTTCAGAGACATACTGTTGCATGAGCCCATTTAAGTGAAGTTCAAGCATAAGCAAAGTCAAGCTACAGTAACAGAGGTTGGTAGGATGGGTACCCTTGTGGCAGTGCAGTGGCCAGAAGGGGACACAGAGGGCACTTCTGGGTGCTGGCGGTGTTCTGTTTCCTGGTCTGTGTGCTTGCTACGCTAGTAGGTTCACTTTGTGAAAATTCTTTGAGCTGGCCCCTGAAGACTTGTGCACTTTGCTGTGTGACTGTTATGCCCAATTAAAAGGTTTATTATAATTTTTAAGTGAATTAAAAGCACCTTGCAAACCTAACTGAAGTTTCTGGAGATTATTACCAAAGAGACTCATCAAGGGAGGAGAGGAGTGAGGGGAAGACAGGAGATGAGGATGTACCTGTGTAGTGGAGCTGAGGGACCGCTGGCAGCCGATGGCCAGGAGGATGGCAGCACAGACCCTCCACGACACGCAGTCCCTGCTCGGCTTTCTCATGTCAAAACAGTGTTCGTGCCCTGTCAACTGCGGCTTCTAAGATGCTCCTCGGGCCAATATTCAAAGGGTTGCTAAAAATCAGGCCGGCTGTTTCCAAAGACAGCTGATGGCTTTTCTCCCAGCCTCTGAGCTCTGCTTAGCTACAAGAGGAGGCATAAGAGGACAGTGACAGCATTACAAACACAAGGGTTGCTTGGGGTGGCTGCAGCCACGGGCCCTCCACGCAGCTGTGACTCTCCCACCGGGCTGCTGGTGGGGCAGTCACAGGTGTTCTGAGCAGCCCTGGTGGCCCGGGAAGGCACACGTGGGCTCACCACAGCGTGTTAGGGGGCCGCTGTGCTGTGATCCGGCTTGGGAGCCCTCAGGGTCAGCCCCATGCCGTCTCCAGGCCCAGGAGACATTCGAGGCCATCAGGGTAAGTAGCAAGCTCTGCTGGAGGAGGCTGACGGCACTGCCAGCCGGAGTCTTTCTGGGCTGGCCAGGTCACCACCTCTTTGGGCTGTCTGTGGTGTGCACAGGTGTGTGTGCAAACACACACATCTACCCACCTGGTGACACGGGGGTTTAGGGTAGCGTCCTGTGGGTTCTCCCATTTGCAGAGCAGCCATGTGCGGGGAGTGAACGCGGGGTCTGATGATCTGCACGGGCGCAGCCCGGGGAAGAGAAAGTAGCCCCGGGGGCCCAGCTGCCGCTGAAAGAAAGGCTGTGTTTGCAGTGCCGGGGGAACATGTATGCGCCTTTGTTTTCTGGACAAGGAGGGAAAGTGGCTTGCAGGAGCTCTGTTGCCTAAGGCTCGGGGAGAAAACAGGGATTCTTTTTCCTGTTTCCCGGGAAAGAAAAAAATCCATCAAGCAAATGATTCAAGGTTCAACTCCCACAGGCTCGCTAGACAAATTGCAGGATGGAGGTTTATATGCAATATTGGGCCTGGCTCCTGAGACACTTGGTGCTACTTATTAAGGGCCACTACCCTCATGGGGACAAACAGCTCCGTGAATAATAACCTGATAGCCAGTTAACTGACATTTGCCCCATCCACAGGCTTCGGAAAATTACTTATAGTCACATGAGCATATTTCTTTGTAATGTCTGACAGACCAAGGGAAAGGTGTGAAATTGCCCATTCCCAGCTCCTACTACATTGAGCAGTGATAGCGAGATGTGGCTTTGCTCTGTGTGTGGCAGAACGTGGTCCCCTCTGGCTCCGCCAGGGCTCTGCGCTCTGGGCACAACGCGTACAGAGAGTCTCTAGCGTGCCTCTACACACCTAAGATGCCGCTTTTTGTTTGGAACCTGGGCTTTTCTAGGCCGCAATGCCCCAGAATGACAATGGATGTTCGTTGTGAGTTGGGGAAGTTTTCTCCTTTGTATGGAGGAAGGGCCCTAATGTTTTGTCTGAGGACTGTGGCTGCCTTGGAGATGGGCTTCTCACTTCTTAACAGCTAAGCAGCTGGAGAAAAACCAACTATTTCTTCCTTTCACAGGACTGTGTTTTCTTCTGGGCAATAGAAGCACAGCTCTTGCCAAGAGTGCTGGAAACCTGACGCCCTGCAATGCCCCAGGGTTGTGCAGACGTGTGACACTGAATGCTCCCTAAAGCAAGAAAACAACCCTGCCTTAACTCTCTTCTTCCCAGCATCACAGGCGGCCAACGACTTTAAAAGCCAACAGCTCAACCCTTTTTGCACACACTACGGCTGTCTGGAACACCCACGTTAATGTCTCCTCAAGACAGCGGAAGTCTTTCCTCTTGTGCGTGTGAGTGAGTGGAGTGGCGTGAGACTTGCCGTGGGTCGCCGTGGATCCCGGCTCCGGCCCGTCATGAACAGGCTGATTTCTCTGAGCCATCATCTCTGTATCTGTAAAATGGGGATCCCAAAAATGCCTACTTCAGAGAGAACAATGAATAGATAGATAGATATATAGATAGAGGAGAGCGCACCTTGTAAATCCCCAAACCAAAATGTTATCATATTACTAAACTATGAAACTTGGCCAGAAAGATTTAACCTGTTCTTATGAGGAATTGAACAAACTGATCACTGTGATTTTTATAATACTAACCTGTTAATACGGTTTCCGTAAATAGTAAGTAGCCAGCAGAAATTCATATATATAAAGGGTTCAAAACTATGGATTAGCTGCGCAGCGGGCCAAGGGAAGGAAGTTGCAACATTTTTGTTAATTTACAGAGGAAAAAAAGAGGAAAAGTGAAGATAGATGAGCTTACGGCAAACCTGAGAGCATAACGGAAAGGGTGAGCGCAACTCGGGCTGCAACGGCGCTGCAAGCGAGTGTCAGGAAACACACTCACTCCTGCGTCCTCATCGGGGTCACAGCGGAAAGGCGCTGTTGTCTGCCCCGCCCTCCCTTCCTGACTCCTGTTGTCCACTTGGATGGCAAGTGCTTGAGGCGAGAACTTTCCCCACGCCAGGGCCCCGTGCCTGAGCCCATGGCTGGCCAGAGCTGGACTTCAGAGACCCACAGGCCACTCTCGAGGGAGGCGCGAAGCGGCCTCAGACGCCTCCGGCGTCTTCAGTTCCTGCAGCCCCTGCTCTCCAAAATGGGCTCAGACACTGCAGTCTCTGTTTAACCTGCAGAGGGAAGAGCAGTGTTCTGGCAGCCACTCAGCAGTGTCCACAACGGCTGGTCGGAGGAGCAGGTCTGTCTGCCATGAGAAAGAAAACTCCCCCAGGGTCGGCTGACCTTGGAGTCCAGCCCCAGGTCAACATGTGTGTCATGGTGCCAAGTAGATACCGGCTGCACACAGCTCAGTGTTTGCAAGTCCCTTCTCTCTTGGCATCATCCCGTCTCCTTCCTCCTGTTACCCTCGGGCTTTCTACCCTCCCACTCTCCCGGAGGGCCCCGGCTCTACCTGGGTGTCCACAGCAAGGTCCTAGAGGTCACATGGAATGTGGTTTTCACATTCTCTCCTCATGTGGAGCAGCAGGAGGAGGAGACGGAACATTCTCTTGCTATACTGATGCTTCTTGTAGCAAATCTCCAAGTTTCTGCCCCAGCTCCATCTTACCACGTGCCCCACCACCCCACAAGATGCAAGGAGGGTGAAAGAAAAATAATCTCGCCCTATGCTCCTTGAACATCTCCTGTTATGTGGCACCAGACTTTGTCCCCTTTGTCCCCACGAGTCACTTTTTTGAGGCAGAGTCCCCTTTGTAATGTCCACAGAATCCTGGAACAGAGCAGCTGCCAAATCACCTCCCCTGGCGGCTCACTGCCAAGGAAAAACAGGGAATGTCTTTTCCTAGAGGTCTTTAAAAATAGCGTAGGGGGCAGGAGGGTGGATTAAGTGACCTCTGGAGTCTAGTCTAGGCTGGGGAAGTTCTGACAAATTCAGAAATGCAGGTTTTAAGAGACCTGGGGGGCTTCACACAATGAGGCCCTTTTTAGCATTGGCTGCTGCAGACTGATGAGCTGAATTAATCACTGTTCCTCGTAATCAACTAAGGAAAATGGCCTTTCCTTCAAAAACAGCTGTCAGCAATGACTATAAATTGGTTCATTTTATGCAGAAAGATGCCATGTGATAGGTTGTCAGCTAAATGAATGTGTACTTCGATGTGACTTGAAACAGAATGTTGGAAGTGACAACATGTGAATGGAACAAGACGGGGCAATAAACAGCCACCTCTACAGTCACACTAAGCACCATGATGGATATTCAGGGGGTAAATTTTGAAGCTGTTAGGTAAAAATCATGATCCTAACAATGCTGCCTGGTGTTCATTGAGTACTTAGTACGTCCTAGGCTCTGAACTATGTGTATTATTTGTCTTATCCCTCCTACCATTAAAACACATCCAAACAGGAGTGTTCCCTATTGAGACCTTCCAGGGCATCCTCAAAGCCATGGGCCTGAGAGCCCAGCCAGGAGCATGCTGTGCTCTAGGAGAGGCGTGTGGGGAGCCAGTGTTCGGAGGGACACGCACAGATCAGAGTGTCAAAGTCCACCCGGGTTTGAAGCTGGCCTTTGGGAAGAAAGCTCTTTCCTCACCAGAATATGGCCTCAAACAATTCCTGGCCCTCCAGATCTCTGGCAGAGCTTAGGGGCTAAAGTTTTATTTAAAAAAAATAAAATAAAAGCAGTTTAGGCAAATGGAAAGGGTGATTCTTTTTTTGTAAATGAGGAAATGATATTTAATAATTTTCTAAGCATCTGTCCTTTGTTTCACTTTAGGGGCCTATAACATTCCTCGGTGCTCGCCAGCCTCTGGTTTGGGAGCCAAAAGACACTACCTCACAGGCAGTGAGTCAGCACGTGGGAGTGGGAGATGAGGGGAGTGAGGAAAGGAGACCTTCGGGACTTTGGAAAAATTACATTAACTCCTTTAGGCTGTCTCCTAGTCTGTTACATGGATATAATAGTTGCTACTTTGCAGAGTCCCTGTGTTCATGAGATTATGCATGTATAAAGTGCCCATTGATGAGGCTACTATGCGGTCAAGATAGATTCATGGTAACTATTATTTTAAAAGACTGTTATACCCAACTTCAAGACTTACTATAGGGGGATGAAGAGAAGTTGATTAATGAGTACAAACATATGGACTGATAAAAGAAATAAGATCTAATGTTTGATATATCAGTAGGGTGACTATAGCTTACAATAATCTAGTGCACATTTCAAAATAGCCAGAAGAGAATAATTTGAATGTTTCTGGCATAAAGAAAAAACAAATATTTAAGGTGATAGGTATTCCATGCACTCTGATTTGATCTTTACATATTATATAATGCATTAAATTATCACATGTACCTCAAAACTATGTATATCTATTGCATCCATAAAAATTGTTTTATATTTAAAAAGACTTACTATAAAGCTACAAAAATGAAGACAGTATGATATTGGTGAAAGAATAGAGACGTAGATCAATGGAACAAAACAGAAAGCCCCAAAATAGACTCACATAATTAGAGTCAATTGGTCTTTGACAAAGGAGCAAAGGCAATTCAATGAAGCAAAGACAGTCTTTTCAACTAATGGTACTGGAGAAACTGTATATCCATATCCAAAACTAAACAAATAATGCCTTATTCCCTTCACAAAAATTAACTCAAAATGGATCACAGATCTAAATGTAATATGGAAACTATATGACTCCTAAAAGATAGCATAGGATGGAATCTAGGTGACCTTGATTTTGGCAATGTCTTCTTAGACATAACACCAAAAGCATGATCTGTGAAAGAAAAAAATATATAAGTTGGACTTTATTAAAATTAAAACTTTTTCTCTATGAAAGACACTTAAAAGAATGAGAAAACAGCCTGGGCACCATCGTTAAGACCCTGTCTCTACCAAAAATTTAGAAAACTAGCCAGGTGTGGTGGCTCATGCATGTAGTCCCGGCTACTTGGGAGGCTGAGATGAGAGGATCCCTCAAGCCCAGGCGTTCACGGCTGCAGTCTACTATGATCGCACCACGCAACAGACTGAGACCCTGTCTTTATTTAAAAAGAAAAAATGAGAAACCAAGTAAAACAAGCAATAGCATATGTAGTGATTTCCTATAATTTTCTGTTGCCTAGACATCCATGTTGAATGTTAAATCAGACTTTCTCATACCAGATGCTGGGCTTAGTCACCCTTGACATGGTTTCTAGTTCTCCAACTTCTCCCAGTTCCTCAATGTGTAGATCCAGATATCTGCCTTATATAACCACCTCCTGGAGACCACCTCCCCATGGGACAGCTGGATACAACCTACGTGACTCACCCCACTGGCCCCTACGTCCTGCATGGACCACACAGATATGCCACAGTGACCACCTCTCAGTCACAGCGTGACTCTGTGGAACTCATGTCTACTTGCTGTAAAGCCATAAATTAGAACTCCCCATAGGAAATCTGCTTGGGTCACGCCTTGGACCCCAGTAAAGGCTTGGACCCACAAGTTAGTCTCTCTCTCTCTCTCTCTCTCCCCATCTCTCACTCCTCGTTGACTGTATGTATCCAGCGTGGCTTTCCACTTCCCGTTTGCCCTCGAGGTGTGCTGCCCTCTTCTCTCTGGGATCCATAAGTAATAAACTGCTTCTATTATTTCATGTGTTTCATTGTGTTGCCTCCTCTGTGTCTCACCCGAGTAACACATGCAAACCCAACTTCTCTCCCAGTCTGGGCTCTGCTAGAGAGTGGCTATTGTGGTAAGAATAAACATAGGTCAGCTGAGAGCCACAAAGGCATCTGCCAGTATAAACAAGGGGGACACCTGGCCACAGGTCGGACACTTAGGCACTAGGCCGTCCACCAGGATAATGAAGTATCCCGTGAAAGGTGCACTATAAACATTGTGACCACCCCCCTGGGGCCACATCAGGACAGGGCCAGGGAGAGACCTCAAGACCAAATTAGAAAGAAAAATAAATAACAGAGTGGAAGAAAATATTTGCAAAACACATACCTGATAAAGGACTGTTATCCAAACTATGCAAAAAACCTATTAAAACTCACCATAAGAAAACAAATAACTCAATTATAAAATGGGTAAAAGATCTGAAGAGGTACCTCACCAAAGAAGATGTACAGATGAAAAAAAGTCATATGAAAAGGTGTTCAACATCACCTGTCATTAGAGAACTGAAAACTAAAACAAGAACATACTGCTACACATCTATTAGAATGGCTAACATCCAAAACTGACACCACCAAATGCTAGAGAGAATGTGGAGCAACAGGAACTCTCATCCATTGCTGGTGGAAATGTACAATGTTACAGCCACTTCAGAGGACAGTTTTGGCAGTTTCTTACAAAACTAAACATACTCTCACCATATAATCCAGTAATTACGCTCTTTATCCAATGGAGTTAAAAACTTAGGTCCACACAAAAACCTGCACCTGGGTGTTCACAACAGCTTTATTTATAATTGCCACAACTTTCAAGCAACCAAGATGTCCTTCAGCAGGTAAATAGATAAATACACAGTGGTACATCCAGACAATGGAATACTATTCAGCACTAAAAAGAAGCGCACTACGAAGCCATGAAAAGATGGGGGCATTACAAAAGTGATGCATGTAACCTAAAACATTTGTACCTCCTTAATATTTTGAAATACAAAAAGACATGGAGGAAATCTAAATGCATATTATGAAGTGAAAGAAGCCAATCTGAAAAGGCTACTTACTGTATAATTTCCAGTACGTGACTTCCTGGAGAGGACAAACCTGTGGACACAGTGGTTGCTCAGGGTCGGGCAGAGGGAAGGATGAATGGGAGGAGCACAGAGGGTTTTTCAGTAAGTGAAATTTGCTCTGTATGACACCGTAGTGCTGGACACATGTGTGACATAATAAGAAATATGTACAGTCTTGCATTGCTTAACCATGGAAATAAGTCTGAGAAGTAGTCCTTAGGCGATTTCATGGTTGTGAGAACATCACAGAGTGTGCTTACACAAACCATCCCACTGCACACCTAGGCTATGTGGTATGGCCTGTTGCTCCTGGGCTACAGACCCGTACAGCAGGTTACTGTCCCGAATACTGTAGGCAATTGTAAGAAATGGTAAGTATTTGTGAATATAAACAGAAAAGGTCATGCATTGTGAGATTGTGGCAGCTATGACATCACTAGACAATAGCAATTTTTAAGTTCCATTATAATCTGATAGGCTCACCCCTGTATATTTGGTCAGTCATTATCTAAAGCCTCCCCATGCGGTACGTGATTGCATTTGATGTGTCTTTTTGTATCCTAAAAAGATTACTGATGGCTGGGGTCTCCTGGACAGCCTCAGGATGCAGGCACGTCTCCAGGGGAACCATCCACGTGATTAGAGGGTTAGAATTTTCAACCCGCCACCCCCTCTCCCTTTCTGGGAGCAGAGAGGGGCTGAAAGTCCAGTTAGTCACCAATGGCCAATGACTTAATTGTGCCTACATACTGACACCTCCTTAAAAACTCAAAAGGACAGGGTTCAGAGAGCTTCTGGGTTGCTAAACGCATGGAGAGGGGCTCACCGGAAGACGGCACAGAAGCTCCGTGACCATTGTCCTATATGTTGCCGTGTGTCTCCTCCACTTGGTTGTTCCTGAGTCAAGTCCTGTTATAGTAAACAGTAATCTAGGAGTTCTGTGAGCTGTTCTAGCACATTATCAAACTTGAGGGGGGGGTGGCAACCTGATGGAGAAGGTCAGAGCACAGGTGACAATCTGGACTTACAATTGGCATCTGCAGTAGGGGGGCATTCCTGTGGGACTGAGGCCTTCATTGTGGGATCTCTGCTAACTCCAAGCAGAGAGTGTCAGAAGTGAATTGAGTTGTAGAACACCCAGAAAAAACCCACCCATTTGATGACCAGAAGTATTTTGTGAGTGTAGATAGAATAATGCAGTTTTTCCTTACAAAATGTCATTATAAATTGTCCAAATCCAAAGAAAGTACAACACACAGAGTGAACCCTAATGAAAGTCATGGAGTTTGGATGATAATGATGTGTCAGTGCAGGGTAGCAGTTGTAACAAAGGTGCCCCATGCTGTGGGATGTTGATAGTGGGGCAGGCTGTGCACAGGTGGAGGCAGGAGATGTATGGCATAGCTCTATACCTTCCTCTCAACTTTGCTGTGAACCTAAAACTGCTCTTAAAAAGTCTTTTGTGAAAAAGAAAAAAAAGAGTCAGCAGGTTCCAGCAGCTTGGGGGATGGAGAAGCAGCAGCCAGGCAGCCCTGCTCTGTGACGGCTCCCCTACTCTGTAGCCAGGCATCCCCCTTCCCCAGCAAAATCACCCCAAAGTCCCCAAGAGAAGGTCAAGCAAGCAGAAGGGGCAGGAACGGATGAGCCCAAGAGGAGGCGGACAAGGTTGGCAGCCAAACCTGTTCCTGCAAGAGTGGAAATTGAGTCACAGAGGCTGCCAGAAAAGCTACATGTTCAGAAAAAAAAAAAAATTGGGAACAAAAGTTAAAAGAGAAACAAAAGGACAAAGTGGACAACTGAGAAATTGAAGAAGACTCACCTAATAAAAAACAGAGAAACTGGAAACTAGCAGAATCCAGCCTCTGATGAGGGAGAAGGAAGCCAGATCTGATAACACCCTACACTAAGTCTTACCTGTGGCCCTGAGTCACCCTTATTTTCCAACCCAGAGAAATAGTTTACCAACTATTTTGTAAATGCAAGTTTCTAGAGTTCCAGAAACACATATTTAAGAAAGAGAGAATCCTACGTTATTCTATTTTTTAAACATATGTACGTAAGTGGAAATGCTCATTTTTCTAAAGAAGTAGAATCAAGTGTGCGTTGTTCATATTTTGGAACAACCAGAAAGCAGTGGGATATTGAAATAAGGGAAGTGTTGAATGTTTGGGTGTTAATATTACGTAGGTTGCTGGGAGGAGAGTTTTTACATCCTATAATAATACCAAGCAAAGGAAATGGTAACTTAGAGTCACAATCATGGATTTAAAATGTGATAAACATTTTGAATTCCTTAGTTTCTATTCCCGTGTTATTTGTAGAACTGTGTCCTACAGAAAATTGCTCCCTGATCATGGCTCCCCTGGCATATGCAGTCAGGGTGCTCTCTGTGACATATTCTATCTTGTGAGTCAGTTTTCCCAAATAATTGTGTTCATATGCTGTAAAAATGGGATTTTGAGCATATAGTATATATAGTGTTAAACTGTAAATTAGTGGGACTTAAGATGGAAGAGCTTCTTAATTTCAGAAAATATTGGTACTTTTTATCTTCTTCATAAGGATAAATTACCTTCAAAATTTAAGCTGGAAAGTCAATGGAATTAGTTCAGAAAGAATCAAAATTACAAGACCTTTTAGAATTTCAGTACTTATGTTAAGAATTGTGTACAAATTGTTCATAATGTCTGAGAACTGATGCTCAAACAAAAATAAGTCTCAATTATGAAAGAAAAAATATTTAAAATTGCATCAAAGGTATAAAACACTGAGGGAAATATTTAACAAAATACATGGCAAGACCTATACACTAAAACTTACAAGAAAATTGCTGAAATTTCAGAAGACTTAAGTAATTGAAGATATATCATATTCTTGAATTGAAAGACAATATTGTTAAGATGTCAGTTCTCTCAAAATTACCTACAAATTCAGTACAATCCCAACCAAAATGTCAACAGGCTTTTAAATAGAAATCTACAAGCTGATTCTAAAATGTGTACGGAAATGCAAAGGACCTGGAATAGGTAAAGCAACTTAGAAAACAAAAGTTGGAGGACTTATACTATCTGATTTCAAGACTTTAAGACAGTACGGTAATGGCATAAGAATATAAATATAGATCTCTATTGTGTCTAGAAATAGAGTCCAGAAATATTTATAGAATCTCACATATATAGTGAATTTATTTTTGACAAATGTACTTGGTCAAAGTAATTCAATGGGGGAAAGGATAGACTTTTCCAACAAATAGTGCCAAAAATAACAAATAAAGACCTCAACTAACTTCATACCATATACAAAAATTAACTCAAAATTTATAATAGACCTAAATGTAAGAGCATAGCCTTGTTCGACCTCAGTTAAGAACATGAGCATTGAGAGACTCAATTATTTGGCCACTGTGCGCACGTCTGCGAATGACCACAAAAGCACCGAGAGAGTATTGACTTGGGGGTGACAAACACCTTGCAGGAGAAAGGCGGATTCGCAAATGCGCAGTTCGCGAGTACGAGGGCGGCAGCAATGCTAGAGAAGCAGGCAGGGGCTGGTGCCGAGGGAAAGGCTGCCCTTGCGGGTTTCCACTGACGGTTTTAAGCAGGGGAGTGGCGTGACCTGTGTCGTGGGGAAGCACCTTTCTCAAGTATAGCGCGGCTCGAAGAGAGGAAGATGGAGCTCGGCTGGGAGACGGCTGTGTGCCGGGGAGGACGCGGGGCAGAGGTCCGAGCAGAGCTGACCTGAGAGCCCGGGGGTCCTGCAAGGGGGCGGCCGCGAGTGGTGGGGGGGCTTCGAGGACTGTGCCCGGTCCGCTGGGGCACCTGCGGGGTGTAGGGCAGGGGTGAGGGCCGCAGCCTTGGGTGAGACACACCTGCTCCCCCACTGGCCGCTCGCTGTGCAGCGGAAGACACGCTCGTTGACCTCGCTAAGCTCCAGTTTTCAGCTTTGGTGTGCGTCAATGGCTCTGTGTAGTAGGAATGACAAACCCTTCAGAGTCATGCTGAGAGTTGAATGAATGAGCGCTGGCGCTTTTCACCTAAATAAGGAAAACAGGCAAAGAAGCCCATCTGGGGCGGGGAGCGTCCGCTGGGGTGCCGAGTGGCCGTGCTGCGACACCGCGGACAAGCGCCCGGGAGGCGGAGCGGGAAGCAGCTGAGACCGCAGACCCGGAAGTCCGAGCAGGCAGGTGGCTGCCACCGCCGCGAGGAGCCGGTAGTGCCAGGCAGGATTGGAGGGTAAAGCCGGGGGCTCCGACAAGTGAGCGGCGGGGAAGGAGTTCCAGAGCCGCAGAAGAGTGTGGAGAGACTGGGGCGAGGGGGTGTCCCGGAGGTGGGTGTTCTGACAACACCAGCTGCAAGTCGAGAGCCCTGGGGCTGCAAGGACCCCAGAGAGCTTTTAGTCTGAACCCCTTATCTGTCCAGGTGAAGAAATCGAGATTCAAAGGTGGAGTGAGTTGCCTGAGGTCACACCGTGATTTCACGGTAGGATACTCTAATTCCTAATGAGTAATAAAATTACATTTCTTTAACAAATACTCTAAAATTCAAAATTGTTCCTATTCACTGAAATCTCTGCCAATTTAACAACACTATTGAGATTTTATTGATGTATTGGAACAGTTAACTGTTCCATGTACTAAGATGTTGTATAGTCAAACTGTGCCTCTTAAATTTGTGTTTATTGTACATTTAACAATTTTTGCTCTAAATAACAATTTGTAAAAACAAAAGGAGTCATAACTCATCAAACTGTACATTTAAATTTATATATGTTATACCTCAATAGAACTGTTTTTTAAAAAGTAATTATTTGCTAAATTATTTTGTATATAAAGACAAGAGGAATAAAAATATTTCAGTGTTTGAAAATTGATTCTTCTTACAGCCCTGAGTGGACTACTTACCCCATATTCCATTTTGTTTTCCCTCACTGTGAAGCCAGAAAAATATCATCTTGCAAGACTGCTTATTGCTAATTAATACATGTGAAATTTTGAACACAAATACTAAATATTGTCTACAAAGTATTACCTTGCTACATTTATAAACATGAAATTACATTTTTACAGCCACCTTGGAATTACAAATTATAGCCCACTTGAAAATGTCTACAAATATATGCATGCACATACACACACACACACACACACACACTGGGAAAAGAAAGCCACTTATGAAAGAACAAAGCGGGAAAATAGGTCTTTCATATAAGATTGAGTATTTCAGTTGAGCAATGTAATAAAAAGAATTTGTGACTGATTCTTTTTTCACTTAATTGTTTAATGTCATTTGCATTCTGCCCAACTCAGAAAGTTGTATATGATGTAAATAGCAGGAAATTATTATACTGCTGGCTTTTTTTCCAGTTAATAAAAAGAACCAGATGAAAAAGTTGTCTGAAAGTAAGTCATTTCATTTATTCAAAAGTTACTTCTGCTTCAGGGATCCAGCAATATACAATTACAGGGATTTGCACTTCTAGAGGAAACATTGCTATAAATCAGGGTGTCTCAACCTCAGCACTATTGAGATTTTAGGCAACAGGGTCATTCTTGGTTGTGGGGCTGTCCTGTGCACTGTAGGGTGTTTAGCAGCATCCCTGACCTCTACCCACTAGATGCCAGTAGCATAAGCACTTCTCATTTGTGACAATCAAAAGTGTCTCCAGACATTGCCAAATGTCCCCTGGGAGGCAAATCTCCAGTTGAGAATTGCTCCTGTAGTAACATTTCTATGCTGGAGTACGAGTACTTTTATGTGTACTGAGGACACAGGCCCATGGGTTTAGCAGTAAGTCCTTGGTTTCCAAATCAGCATTTCCCAGCAGTTGCGCAGATGCAGCAGCCTTCAGGTGCTTGGACCCTCCCCATCCCACCCCCCGGACAGAGTGGGGGTGCAGCAGGGGCTGTGTGCATGGCACCATGGAAGAACTGGGGTGATAGACACTGTCTGAACCCTCCCAGAACTCGTGACTTGCCTCCCTATACTCTGTGGCTAGCATAGCCTTTTGTTTTGTCCTCAGTTCTCCAAAATAATCATCTAAAAAGTTTCCTTTATCATTAATTATGTTATAAACACATTGACACTTTGCCAAATAAATAAGAACCTGATAAAAGATATTGTATCTCTGAATACTTTATACATGAAAACTTGCAAACAATAGACTACAGGAAAGAATGTGTAGTGAAACAAAGAAAGTGGCATCAGAAAGCTGGAAGGGACCTTAGAGCTAAGCTTCCCGCAGCCGCGCTGGGCACATTGAATGTGCTCAGTCGCTGCATGTGGCATGTGATAGCACAGACATAGAACATTTCTATCATCACGGGAAGGCAGCGCTGTCTCAGAGAAGACCTTGGGCACAGGCCTTACTTAACAGGCAAGTAACTATGTCCTAGAGATATGTAAGGTAACCCAGCTAAATAGAAACCACCAGCTCATGGCAAAACCAAGGCTGGAAATCAGACCAGTTAAACCACACTCCTGTGCTTTCTGCCACACAGTAGGTCCACACATGGAATGCCACATGGGGTTTTGGCCATTGTAGCTGAAAACTGGGGGTCAGAGAACAATTAAGAGGACAGACCAACTCTCAAGAAAACTTCAGTCCAGTTCAGTAATCACGTGCTGTGTGCCTGCCATGGACCAGGAACTTGGTCAGGGTACAAAGTATTTTTTAAAAAACCAAATGGATCCCTGTCCCAGTGGGGGATACAGAATGGAGTGCACCTTTACCATCACGCAGTCATAGCAGGGATGAAGATAAGCACAGGAGTATTGCAAAACATAGGTTTTATTATCATTTAGACATGGTGAAATATCAGGGGTTCGAGACGCCCCCCGATATAACCGGGTCCCCGGGCAGTGTGCGTTGAAAGAGATGGGAGAGACAAACACACAGACACAAAAGGTAAGGTGAAAGGGTGTGGGGAGGTCAGGGGACCACCAGCATTCCCGTGAGCCAGGTGGTACTGACTGAAGTCTAGCACCCATTTTTATTCTCTTTTTCATGTTATAGATTACAATGATTTCACGTGAAAAGCTTGTGAGTTAGCAGTGAAGTGTATAATCTAAATGAGAACAAAGAGACTATGTACTTCTTTCTACTTTACTTGGTTCCTCATTTACTGAGACATGAACTCAAGAGAGAGAGAGAAACATTGCCTCAGGCTTAGAATAGCAAACTGCTCTTATCTGCTGGGCTGGCGTCCTTTGATCATTCTCTCCGCCTTCGGATTACGGGTCCGGTTGTTTGCAGACATCCAGGCTGTGGCCCTCAGGCTTCAAGGTGGGGTCCAGGGATGTCCCCCCTCAAAGTCGAGCAGCTTTTGCTCAGTGAACTGACATGTCCACACGTTGCTCTTTGGCAAAGTCCTGTCCCACTCCTGGGGTTCTCACGTCTCAACCCTAACCCTCAACAGTGAGGCCAACAGATCAGGAGACAGATGCCTTTGGAAAGGAAGCTTCTTATACTCACAGATCCCAAGAGAAGGTCTGGAGCACTACACCAAGGGGCCACACAGGGAAGCACCAGGGCTGGTCAGGAGGCCGAGGGGGCACAGAAAGGGGCAGTGGGCGGTGGGTGCTCCTCTCCTCACAGGGTCAAGGGGGTTGACCAATATAAGGCAGGTGGCTCCTGGGGAAAGCAATCATCTCCATTAATGTTCAGAATGGCATAGACAGTAGTGATGTCCACCAGATTTCCCTTTAGGTATGGGAGGGGAGGGTGCGTGGTTGGGCAGAGAGCAAGGAGTATACCAGGATCATGGGCCAAGCAGACAGTGAGCATAATAACAGAATCCATAATCTCAAAGGAAGAAACACAATAAATGTCCCATGCCCAATTTGTCAGTGCCTTAGGAGAAGCAGTCCATGGGCATTGCTGGGTAGAGGTTGTAGTGTCTGGATAAAGTCTCTGGTGCAGAAGGCAAAGTCAGCTCCAACAGTGAGGTCTTGGGCTGGACAGTGTTGCTTGTGTGTGGTATCCTGTCTAAGTGGATGCCCACTGGAGCTGATGTGGGTCTTGTTTTTGTGGTTCTATGACATGTGTAATCTGATGGCACCTTGGGAGCTTGACTTGTAAATATCTTTCACGTCAAGGAGTTCATGGGTGCACAGCTAGCAAAGGTGATATTGGCATCTGTGCCAGAGCCTGACTGGCATAATACCCCAGTTAGGGGTGGCCAAATATAAATGTTTCCAACAATCCAAGGTTTTGCCTAGATGGGTGATGAGCGTTCTGTTGTAAAGAGGTTTTAAGCCATGTGGCTTGACTCGGATGTAAGTTGTTAAGAGGGTGTAGGTTTTTTGCCAATTGATATATCTGTTGCTAAGGTTGGAGCTCTAGCATTCGCCTACAGGCAGACCATCTAATTTGGCCAGTTACCACGTGCTGTTTGCCTCAGTTGTTGGTGTGGTTGGTGATGGGCCAGTCTCTGGGTTGTAGGGCTTGTAATAGTGAGATCTGACGGTCTTAGCCTCAGCATTTGTTATGTCTGGCTGAAAGAATGGCTTACTTGGAGAGTTTGAGCCTCTAAATGATAAATCAGTAAAAACACCTTGGCCGACAGTAAGGAATCCAGCAGTCAACAGAATGGTGTGCAGATGCACTTGATGCATTTTTTGTTTTACTTTTTTTGGGGGGTGGTGAGAGTTTTAGGCTCAGTGGGTCTCATATCAGATGAGCAGTTGCCTGGCCCCAGGGACACTCTATGGCTAACGGGTCCCAGGAGAGTATGTGCTCAGTCTGGCTGCCGACCCTTATGGCATGGAAGGTAAGATTGAAAGTTTATGAAGATGGGAGAAACATAATGAAAGGGTCTCGTATATAACGTCTTTATATACATGGAGGTGAGACATAGTCCCCTTTAGTTACAATAAGGAGGGATAGGAACACTTTTTCTTTAAGTTGGGTGTAAGGTGTGAGTTGGCCCAGGGGGCTTGAATTAAGAGAAATTAAGGCCTGGGGCAAGATAGAGACCCACTTACCAGACTGGAACTTGAAAAGGACTTGTTTGAGGAGCCCATTATGTCTCTCAGTTAAAGCAGCCATCTGGGAATTATCAGGGATATGAAATTTCTATGGAGTGCCTTTTTCAAGAGCTGTGAATTGTGCATTTTGAGGAGTGAAAAGTGTGCTTTAGTTACTATTAGTATTGTCTGTAACTCCGAAGGCATAAGAAACGTCCCGGCAAGACTGCATATTCCAGCCTTAGTATATGTAGAGACGTGTGTGGTTTTCATTTATAATTTGGGAATATGTGAGACTAGAGATTCCCAGAGTTTTTTACCCTGAAGGGGACAATTCCTAGGCAATGGCCCAACAATTTGTAATGTATATGAAGATGGGGCCATTTGTTGGCCAGGCCATCTGGTGCCGACTGAAGCTGTCTCACCCTTTATCAGGGACATAGGAGCTAAGGGATGGAAAGCAGCAGCATTTCTCTGAGTTCCATCAGCTTTAGGACAGCTGGCAGCACCATTCCTTTGGTCTACGAGCTCCCAGTGCTGTGTCCTTGATTAATCCCAAGGGATTGCCCAGGTAGCCAAGGAGCCTAGGGGAGTGGTGACCTCCCCTGGCACCGTGGCATCTGGCAAGGCACTGAGGAAAGGGGAAGGCCCCCCTCCTGCATGTGGAAGGTGACAGAGGGCCCAGGTTTGGCTCCATCCTGTCTTAAGGAGGCCTTGGTAGCCACACTGAGCTTGTGGGGTTCTGTTCCTGTAACCCAAAGCATAGTAGGCAGCAGGATACGCAGGGCTTAGCTCAGGGTCTGTGAGAGCCTCTGTTTCCAAGAGAGCTCAGGACGGAGCCAGCCATTTTTGCTTTAATGGGCTACAGCACAAGGCCGAGAAGGGCAGTTTCTTCCATCAGAAGACTTTGGGCAACTACGGCCATCCTAGGTGGTCCAGAGACTCCAGGAGGCATAAGAAGAGGCTACCAAAGCATCTGCAGTACAGGAGTCTTGGAGACATTCATGCGAGTGCCTGTTGATTTTAATTTGCACAGATTTTACAAGCTTTTGTTGGAGGAAACTCCATTTAAATTGGGCTGCTCTGTAAGAAACAGCAGCAGAGAAATTAAGTAAAATTTGTAAATGAGGAATATGCTGCCACCAGAACACAGAAAGGACCAGGTGTTGGACTTTCATGTCCTTAATGAATGTGTCACATGAATATCCTTGAAGGAAGATGTCATTACTGTAGTCATACCTGTGATCATGGATGAAGGTGCATGTAGTTAAGTTCTTGTCTGCCAGACTGTGTGGTGGCAAAGGCCTTGTCCCTGCAGAGGTGAAGGCAGACTGCAGCTGAGATACTGCGGAAATAGGCAAGATATAGCATGTAGTAGCCAAATCTATAATATCAAAATATTTACTGGGTGTTGATGGTAGGAGGTCAGTATTATAATAAAACTGGGTGTTGGTTACGGGGGCATTAATGGATGGGAACACAGCATTGAGGTTGTAGTAATCCACCATGAGGTAGCATTGATTTTTCCCAAGTCTAAGTATTGGCAAAGCTAAGAACAGGGCTGATAAATGGAGAAGCACTGGGGATAATCATCTCTATACCAATTAGGTTCTATGTAATAAATTTTAATCCTTGTTTTAATTGGACCATATTAACTATTTTAACTCAGGGTCTCTGGGGCCCATTTTATCAAGCCAATTGTAAGGGCCAGAAACTTAATTTAATTTTATAATTCATGGTGTTGGAGCACCTATACCCAATATGGGGTATTTTAGGGCAATGACTACTATAACTACCGGAAATTTAGGCAAGGCTACAGTTAAAGTGGGTGTACCTATTTTTTATCTATTTTGTGTTCAGTTACCTTTCTAAGATTATAGGGGTACAATGTTTACATTTAGTAGGATTCTAAGGTATAACTATAATTTGGTCCCCAGTATTGATTAACTCCATGAAGTTTTGTCAATTGGCTTACGTTAGCCAATGCTAAAGTTAATTTAGAACCTATGTTATAGAGGCACAAAAGCCAATCAGCGCTCCCTTTTGTTGTTATGTAAATTATTTTAGCATATAAATTTTGGATTTCCACATACATATAGATTATACATCTCTATATATAATCTATTAGGCCTCCAGCAGGGCAGGGATAAAGTGTTCTCTCTTCCTTTTTAAATTAAGCATTCTTCTATAGGTCTCCAAGGACGGGATCTCATGTCACAGGCAGGGACTGATCAGGGTCAGGGACTGATCGGTGCCATGACCTGCAGTAGACACCCCACCCTGACTCCACATGTGACTTAACATGAGCGGCTCTGAAATACATTGTCCCCTCTAGTCAACAGGGCAGGCTGGAATGGCTGGGAAAATAGTGACTCAGTTTACCCACCACTTGTCAGTGCTGCTTGATTGATGGGTCAGGCCTGTCCCTCAACAGGGAAGGAAGTCACACCCTACTCCCTTCAGAGGAGCCTTTCGTAAGCTCAGGTAGTCAATATAAAAAAGGGGTGTCCCCAGGATCATGGTCCTGAAATCTAGGGAAGTAACTCAGCTCAGACCAGAACTCAAGGGGAACTCAGCTTTGGAGTTCTGAACTTAGGATGGGAATCCATGGCAACACCTGGCACATGCGACAAACAGCCAGAAGCACGTGCTTGCAGGTGGCAGTGACTTCCCAGGCTGTCGCTGCCATCTGGTGGCACCAGTAGGTAAGCCAAGAGCAGTGAAGCAGCGTATCCTTCCAGTTTGAGGCCAAAATACCCTGCTCACTCTGTCAATTGTTTTAAAATATAGTGTATTAATAGAAAATCTGAAGTATAATAAGGTAACTGATTAGTAGACATTGCCATTGAAGATATAGTGTGTTCCAGTCCCCAAGAGGAGGCGGAAAGCCATGGCAGAGGGTGGGGGGCACCATGAGAAAGAACCCAGGTCATAAAGTAAAGTGAGGGGGATGCTGTGGGCATGAGCCTTTGTTGTGGTTTCCGCCGGGAGGAACATCCTGGTTGATTTTTTTTAATTTGCATACAGTATAATTCACTCTGTGGTACACAGTTCTATGGGTTTTGACAACTCTACAGAGTCACGTATTCACCTCCACTGTAACATACAGAATTGTTGCATCACCCCCAAATTTCTCTCATGCTACCACTTTGGAGTCAGCCCCTTTCCCCAGCCCATCCCTTGGTAACACTGGCCATTTTCCAACCCTATAATTTTGCTGTTTCTAGAATGTCATATAAACGGAATCACATACTATGTAGCCTTCTGGATCTGACATCCTTCACTTGGAGAAATGCATTTAAAATTCATCCATGTCATTGTGTGAACCAGTAGTTTGTTCCTTTTTATTTCCAAGTAGTATTCTATGGTATAGATGCACCACAATTTCTTTATCTATTTATCCATCGAAGGACACCTGGCTTATTTCCAGCTTTTGGCTATTATGACTAAAGTAGCTATAAACATTCATATTATATAATGACATGTGTCCACCACTGCAGTATCATATAAATTAGTTTCACTGCCTTAAAATATCCAATATGGCCCACGTATTCATCCTTGTCCCTCCCCAGAACCTCTGACAACCACTGATCTTTTTACTGTCTCCATAGTTGTGTCTTTTCCAGAAAGACATATAGTTGGAATCATATAGTATGTAGCCATTTCAGATTGGCTTCTTTTACTGAGTATGTGCATCTAAGTTTCCTCCATGTCTTTTCATGACTTGATAGCTCATTTTTTAAGCACTGACTAATATTCCATTGTCTAGATATACCACACTTTGTTTATCCACTTATATATTGAAGGACATTTTAGTTCCTTCCAAGTTTTGGCAATTATGAATAAACTGCTATGTATATTCATGTGCAAGTTTTTGTGTGGAAGTAAATTTTTGAATCATTTGAGTAAATACCAACAAGTGCAATTGTTAGATCGTATGGCAAGAATATGGTTAGCTTTTCAAGAAACTGCCAAACTGTCTTCCAAAATGGCTGCACCATTTTGTGTCCCCAGCAGCAGTGAGAGTTCCTGTTGCTCCACGTCTTCTCCAGCATTTCGTGCTATCGGCGTTTTGGTTCTGGGCCACTCCAGTAGCTGTAGAGTGGCATCACCTGGTTATTTCCAGTTGCAATTCTCAAATGAGATATGATGTTAAGTATCTTTTCATGTGCTTATTTTTAATCCATATATCTTCTTTGGTGAATATCTATTCAGACCTTTGGCCCATTTTTCAATCTTCTTATTGCCGAGTTTTAAGAGTTCTTTCCACATTTTGGATACAAGTCTTTTATCAGATACATGTTTTGCAAATATTTTCTCCCACTCTGTTGCTTATCTTCTCATTCTCTTAACAGTGCCTTTTGCAGAGCAGAAGTTTTAATTTTAATGGAGTTCAACTTACCAATTTTTTCTTTCATTATCATCCTTTTGGTGTTGTATCTAAGAAGTGATTGCCAAACATAACACCACCTAGATTCTTTCCTATATGTTACCTTTTAGGAGTTTTATAGCTTTCTATTTTACACTTAGGTCTATGATCCATTTTGAGTTAATTTTTGTGAAGGGTGTAAGGTCTGTGTGTAATTTATTTTTTTGCATGTGGATGCCCAGTTGTCCCAGCACCATTAGTTAAATGTGCTTTACTCCACTGAATTGCTTTTGCTCCTTTGTCAAAGACCAGTTGACTATATTTGTGTCAAATATTTTTGGCCTCTCTATTCTGTTCCATGGATCTATTTCTCTGTCCTTTCACTAATACTATACTGTCTTGATTAATGTAGCTTTATAGCAATGCTAAAAGTTGGATAGTGTTATTCCTCTGACTTTGTTGTTCTTTAATATTTTGTTGGCTATTCTGGGTCTTTTACCTTTGTCTGTAAACCAAACCTGAGAATCAGTTTGTTGATTCTGTATCTAGAATCAGTTTGTTGTTATCTACGATGCTAGGATTTTTATTGTGATTGTGTTGAATCTGTAGAGCAAGTCCGGAAGAACTGATATCTTGACAACATGGATTATCTCTCAATTTATTTAGATTGTCTTTGAGTTCTTTCAACAGAGCTTTGTAGTTTTCTTCATATAGATCTTGTACGTATTTTGTTTGTATCTAAATCAATCTTTATTTATTTATTTTGGTGCTCACATAAATGACAATTTGTTTTAAATTTCAAATTCTAATTGTTCATTATTGGTACATAGGAAAGTAATTGACTTTTGTATATTAACCTGATATCCTGAAGCCTTACTATAGTTGTTTAGTAGTTCCAGGAGTTTTGTTGATCCTTTGGG
Organism: Varecia variegata; assembly: GCA_028533085.1. Taxonomy (NCBI): domain Eukaryota; kingdom Metazoa; phylum Chordata; class Mammalia; order Primates; family Lemuridae; genus Varecia; species Varecia variegata. The sequence continues at coordinate 90,140,002 of CM052440.1, forward strand.
ATTTTCTACATAGACAATCATGTCATGTACAAACAAAGACAGTTTTGTTTTATTTCTTCCTTCTCAATCTATTTTCAGTCACCTTTTCATATCTGTGGGTTCTATATCTGCAGTTTCAATCAACTGTGGATCAAAAATATTCAAAAAATCCCAATAAAAAATACAGATTTTAAAACAATACAGTATAACAACTATTTACATAGCATTTATTAATAAATCATATTAGGTATTATAAGTAATCTGGAAATGATTTAAAGTGTATGGGAGGATGTGCATAAGCTATATACAAATACTATACTATTACATATAAGGGACTTGAGCATTCATGGATTTTTGTATCCAAGCTGGGGGGAGGAATCCTGGAATCATCCCTCCCATGGATAGCAAGGGATGATTGTACTTTTTATTTCTTTTTCTTGTCTTATGGCATTAGCTAGGACTTCCCATACAATGTTGAATCTATACGTTGTGAGAGGGGACATCCTTGCCTTGTTTCTGATCTTATCAGGAAAGTATCTACTTTCTCACCATTAGTATCATGTTAGCTGTAGGTTTTTGTAGATATTCCTTATCAAATCCAGAAATTTCCCCTCTGTTCCTAGTTTGATAAGAGTTTCTTTTTTAAATCATAAATGGGTGTTGGATTTTATCAAATGCTTTTTCTGCATCTATTGATATAATCATATAAATTTTAAAATATCTTTTAGCATGTTGATGTGATGGATTACATTAACTGATCTTCGAACAGTGAACCAGGCTTGCATGCCTATAATAAATCCCACTGAGTCATGGTATATACATTTTTAATACATTGTTGGATTTAATTTGCTAATATCTTGTTGAAGATTTTTGTATCTATGTTCATGAGAGATGTTGCTCTGTAGATTTCCTTTCTGGTAACATTTTTATCTGATTTTGATATTAGGAGAATACTGACCTCATAGAACAAGTTAGGAATTATTCTCTCTGCCTCTATATTTGGGAAGAAATTGTTGAGAATTGACATAATTCCTTCCCCTAAATGTTTGGAAGAATTCACCAGTGAATTCAGTTAGGCCTGATGTTTCCCATTTTAGAAGATTATCATCAATTAAACTTCTTTAATATATATAGACCTATTCAGATTATCTGTTTCACTTGTGTGAATTTTGTTCATTGTGTCTTTCAAGGAATTGTTCCATTTTATCTGGGTATCAAATGTGTAGCATTCATGATAATCCTTTATTATCCTTTCAATGTTCATGGAATCAGGAGTAATGATCCATCTTTATTTTCTGATATTAGTATTTGTGCTTATTGTCTTGCTTTCTTAGTCTGGCTGGAGGTTTATCAATTTTATTGATCTTTCCAAAGAATCAACTTTGTTGATTTGTCTCTATTAATTTTGCTGATTTTCTGTATTAATATCTTGTTTTCACTTTAATTGCTTTCTGCTCTAATTTTTAATTCTTTCCTCTGCATACCTTTGACTTAATATTCTCTTCTTTTTCTAGTTTCCTAAGGTAAATTTAAAACTAGATTTACTGATTGGACATTTCTTTTTTCTAATATGTACATTCAGTGCAATGAGTTACCCTCTAATCACTGTTTTTACTAAATTCTGAAAAGTTTGAAGTTGTATTTCCATTTTCATTTAGTTCAAAATATTTTTTAACTTCTCTTGAGACGTATTCCTTGACCCATATTTTATTTAGAAGTGTGCTGTTTAATCTCCAAATATTCTGTAATATTCCATCTATCTTTCTGTTTTTTTCCTTCCACCTTAATTCCATTGTGGTCTGACTGCAAACTCTGTATGACTGCTAGTCTTGTAAATTTGTTAAGGTGTGTTCTATGGCCCAGAATGTGGTCTATCTTGTTGAATGATCTTCATAGGTTTAAGAAGAATCAATACTCTGCTGTTGCTAGATGAGGTTTTCTACAATATCACTTATATTCGGTTGATAGTTGGTGATGCTCAGTATAACTATATCCTTACTGATATAATATCCTGCTGGATTTGTCAATTATTGACAGACAGGTGTTGAAGTCTCCACCTATAATATAGAATTAATCTATTTCTCCTTGCAGTTCTGTTTTTGTCATATTTTGATGCTTTGTTGTTAGATGCATATACATTAAGTATTGCCTTGTCTCCTTGGACAACTGACCCCTTTATCACCCTGAGATATCACCCGTAACCCTGAGAAACATGGCTTCATATACGGACACATAACACTAAGCCAAATGGCGCTGCCAGTACAGAAGCAGTATAAGATACATCTACAGCCCTCATGAGGCTTAAAACCTGTTTCAGGACATAAAACTGAAAAAAAAAAAAAATTTAACAGGGCAAGGCAGCACCTAATCAAGTAGGTCCTAGAGACATTCAAAGAAAGGAAAGTTACAGAAGGAGAAAAGTGAGATCTTTAGGGATGGATAGGCTTTAGTAGGGCAGAGGACACGACGTCACCACAGTCATGGCAGGGCAATGAGCACAGTCAGTGCAGGGACACTGGCAAGTTCATTCCAGATTTCACTCACATTAATAATTTTGAACTATCACTCAGATGTTAGGAGAAATTGAACTAAGGTTGGGCACATGACTTATTTTAAAAATCAGTACGCTACAGTAACTTTAAAATATTTTATCAGGTAATCTACCTCAAATTATAAATAATTGCCTTCTGTCAACTTGTTTGTCAGTTGATTGGTAGTCAAACCTTTTCTTCTAGAAACAACGTTCACAGAGTGTTTGGATCTCAGTCGGGCCACAGTGTAACGGAAACACAGCACTCTAATACCCAAGAGCCTACCCACCACACAGAACAGGACAATTTTGGTAAGCAATAAAGACTAGAGACTTCCTCGCCCTCTAACTTCTCAGCCAAGTCACTCTTTCTGTTCAAATGCAAGAGTTGCGAATTTTCCACAACGAAGGTTGGCTGGGGAAGGTTTGTTAGGTCATGTCTGGGGCAGGAGTGGGGAGAGAAGAGCTCTTCAGCAAGATAACGGAGCTTATCTGCAGGAAGTAAACGTCTCCACTATTGGCAGTCAGGTTCACAGGCAGAAGGTTCTAGGCCCTGGGGCCACAATGGGCAAGGTAGTCACCAGGAGAATAGTTCATTAAGTAGTTCTTATTACAAAAATATTCCTAACTCAATATGTGCCCCAGTCTCTTGAAAACCAACAGGGATCTGATCGGAGGCATCAGGACACCATAAGTACACTGCCATCTGCTGCGGCTCAAAACTACAAATGAACACTAATGAAAAGACGTGCCTGTCAGAGGTGTGGTGGAGTGTCGAGATTGGCTTAGGAGGCGGAGGCAGAGATTGCCCATTGTCCTATGGGAGCTCTCGGGCACAGAGCCCCGCCAGAACCTGGGTCTCCCGGAACTCAGATGTCCATCTTTTGTGACGTGACACTGCCACTGCAGAGGCCGATTCAAGGCCCCAGTGTGAAAAACAAACTAACAAAACTTCTTTTATTACTATATCATGCCCCAAACTCTTGGGGAGCAGTACTGCTCTGTAAGACCACACTATTATTCCTTAGACTTTATTTTCAAATAACTATGCCCATAGTGGATTGGGGGAAGGGAGGGTTATGAGGGAGATGGCAGCAGTCCCTGCTAAAATTAAAATATTTTTTCTCCATCTTTAAAATAAATGAATAGGTAGACTCTTCCTAATTTATTCTCCCAAACTTTGAGAGGAAAGAGAACATAATGCTGGCCTAGACTGGAATCTTGTATAAATGGATATCTGAGTTAACAGCAACAAAAATAAAGGATATACACTTAGTTACTTTAAGATCTATTAAGGTCGATATTTCAAGGTGACTGCAAAGAGTAGCATGAGTTTCAAGGACTCTTTGACTATTTGAGAACAGATCCCCCTGTCCCCTGCCTGATCTCTAAAGGGTGTAAAATTTCCCCAAATGCTACTGACAGTCAGCTGCGCAAACCAGTGGTCAGCATGGAAGTTCATATCAGTGCCTGGTGGAAGCCATCAAGTGGGAACCAACACAAGGCTGAGCTGCCCCCTCCCTGGACTTTCAATGCTCCAGTGAGGCAGGTCTAGTCACTCTAGGACAACAGGTAAGAAAGGAGAAAAGGAGGAAAAGGTAAACTCAGAGCTGCAGCCTGCACTTACGCAGGTCTTGCTCTGCAAACCCTCAGGGCAAGCTTCACATAATCTACAAAATCCACAACATGACCTTTTCTGTGTGTTCTTCTCTTAAACCAACAACTCTGTAGATTTCTTATAAAATGATAGGATAAATGTGGAATAATAACTGTGCCAGCCTTAGCTCAGTGCCTATTAAATGAAAGATAGTAAATAAATGTTAGTTCCTTTTCCTTTCTTGTTGTTTTTTGGGGGGGGGGAGGTGGGTGACATGGGAGTTAACTCAGCCAACTGTTATAAAGGCACAATTTCTCTGGAATTTGTTAATTGAGATATCACCTCAGCACAAGGAATCAGAGCTAAGGATATTGCCAGCTGCATTTGTAAGTGGCCTAAGCTGATTTTGCAATCATCATGATTATGACTTTATAAATCTCGTCAGTATTTTATGTATGTAATGCTCTTAATGCTGGATTGTGCTACAATAGTGGTTAGCTGCACTAATTAGTTGAATTCATAGAAGAGTATCTGGAGTTAGTTATCAGAGGCTGATATGCAAATTAATGCAAAGTGTATGTAAATAGGTTTCTAATTCCAAATGTCGCCTCTAGAAAAAAATCCACAACAGGACTGCTGTATGCTGCCTACACACCCCTCTGACCATCGGATGACACTTGCACGTGGAGACACCATTAATCACACAAGCAAACCCTGCTGCTGTGAGGGCACTCGGTTCTCCCAAATGGACAATAGGCCCCAGACCATGTTTCTAAAGGGAGTGGAGGGACAAGGCTGCTGTTCCTGGAACCTAAAGCTCTGACGAAGGCGGCAGAGGAGGGAGAAAAAGGAGGACCCTGTGATTCCTCAGCAGCCCCAGATCATTCCAGTCTCTAGTCCCTGCTGGTGCCAGTCAGCATGGGAGAGACCAGCCTTGCCCTGGATAAGGGCCTACAGGTAGATCTCAGGGCAGCTGGGCTGAGCCCTGGGGACAGCAGCCACCTGGGTGATGCTTCCTCTGTGGAGCTGCCACCACTGCCACGTGCTGGACGTTAATGGTTTGTTCAGGGAAACGCAAAGTGGCTGCTCCTCATTAAATGCCAGGGCCCCTCTCTAGCATCCGTGGGATATTCCCACCCAGAGCAAAAGAAATGTCTGTGCAATCACTAGCAGGGCACCTGGGGCTTGCTCTGGGGCTAAATGTAGCTGAGAACCCAGTGAGTTACACACACATTAGAAGGAACTGGAGGCAGAGTTTTACCACTGACAATCCTGTGAAATGAATGACGCTGCACTGAACTATCCAGGGCCAATCTCCTTTGGGGTTTGCCTGTTATCTCAGGATGAGTTAAGAAGTAGGAAATTCTCATATCAGAAAACGAGTGTGCATATTCTAAATTGTCATCATGCATCGCCACACAGCTTCACCTAAGCGTTGTCCCTGTGAACGCTCCCACCAATAGTAAGTGAGAAGGCACTTTGCCCAGTTCCTCCCCAACATGGGTACTGCGAGATTTTTCCATCTCTGCCAATCCGATGGTTAAGAATGTATGCTTTCGTATGCATTTGTATTAGTGATGTTTAAAATTTCTTCATATTTTTATTAGGCTTTTGTATTTCTTTCTTTAAACAGTTTTTTATCAACATTTTACTAATAATGTGTTGATTGCTTTATTGCTAATTTGCCATCATGTATATTGCTTATATTGAAAATATTTGAACATCTGTTTTTCACCCTTGCTTATAGCGCTTAATGATTAAGAAAAATAATGATTTGAAAAATTTTATCACAAAGCCTAAATTGTGGCTTCCTAAACAAGTGGACAATTTTTTTTTATGACTGGCCACAAATGTGTGCAAAATAGTTTTGATATTTGTTTAGGAACCTGTTGCTTAAGCTTTTTTTTTTTTTAGCAGTCAAAATTTTGTTTTATTTTATTATTGGCTAGAAACATGTTATAGCCAAAAATGGCAATGATACTAAAGGAATACTCTCCGCTTTTCAATATGCAAACATAGTTCTTCCAAGAGAGGCCCTGGTGCAATCTGAAGAGTCCATGTTAACTTCTTTTCTGGAAACTTCCTTGCCTTAGTTGTTGTATTCTTGAAGAGCCTGGGCCATGAAGACTTTGCCTAAGTTTTGGGCAGTGAACTCCTTGCTGTTCTGGCAGTGTTAATCTGGCCTGCAATGAACAGTGAATCCATCCTGGCAGGGGCTGCAGTGGTTTGAAGAGTTGGACAGGTCTTCCTCTGGGAGTGCCGGTTCTCCTCGGCTCTGACGCTGCATATTCTCCTGCTGGCATCGATGCTGATACTGATGTTTCTGCCGCTGCTGTTTACTAGTATTCCTCATGTATGTGTTATATTTAACTATATCTTGGCTCACATCATCCACTCTGTCCATCAGCAACTGTAGATTCTTCCCCAAATGATTGCTGCTAGCAAGACTGAGCAGTTCATGTGTATCTGCCACAGCTGACTTCTTTTCAAGTTCCCACATTAGGATGTTGATCAGATGTGAATTTTTAATTATAATTGACACTTCTTCAAACGTGCTCAAAGGTGATATTTGCTTTTTTCAGTGCTTCAGGGGAAAAGTCCTTCTCTTTATAAACTTCCATCAGTTTAGGAGTCAGTCTGTATGCCTTTAGTGAGAGAGACCCTTGGGCAGTGTTTATGGGATCATAAATGAGAATGACAGATTCTTCAATGGCATGTTGGTAACTGAACTGAGAATCCAGGAGCACCTGGGTGACGAATGAGCCATAGTATGTGGACTGGTACCAGCCCACGTGAAGATGATTGATGTTTACATGGCAAAGGCTCCGTACCCTACAATACACGACCAGAAATGCTGTGGCTCCTGCTCTGCAGTGACTGAGTGACCTTTTGTACTTGGCAGCCGGACACAGCTGACACCAGCCCCTGCAGGGGTGGGCAGCCCAGGAGACAGAGTAGTGGGGACCAGGCAAGTCCCTGCCTGCTGCTGGAGCGCAGAGAGGGGCGACACTTAGCACACCTGTTAGGTGCACCTAGCATCAGGGAGCAAAATTCATAATGGCAATTTCCTTACCTGCACTACTCAAGCTGGAAGTAGACTTGTTTCAGGTGCCCTGGCAAGCAGTATGTCAGCAATTCCTCTCCCTCTTGATTGAGAGTGGGGGAAAAAAAAACAAAAACAAAAATGGGATTTGAGAAGCATCCACCAGAGCTGCCAGCTTGCAAGGGGATGAGGTATCCAAAAGGAACTGCTATGCTGTGTATCTGTGGAGTAGCCAAGTGACATTCAACTATTCCTTTGTAACTAAAAACACTGAAGAAAACGCAAAAGAAACATTTTTAACATTGAAAGCCATCTCTGATTTTGAAAAATGGTGAAATTTCTTAAAATCTGTAACTGTGGGGTACGTACATAGGAAGTACAAGGAGCCAGATGTTTGCCAGAGCCTGCTGACACACTCCTTCCTGTGGCAGGACGGGAAGTCTCTCACGTGACAATCGCAAGAGGCAGGGACGTAACAAAGGAGGCATGTGATCTGTTCTCTATGGAGAGCCATCTGCCTCTCCCTCCTGTGCACGGTGACCTTAGAACACACCTTCCTAGCAGGGGCACCAGACACCAGAAAGGCCAAGGAGAGACTCACGTTCATTGGTCAGTTCATTGAGTTGTAGTAGTAAACAGCCAGATTTTCTCTAACACTGTTTGTGCACAGTTTATCATACACCTACGTTTGGGGTCACTGAATGTGCACTCTTGGCACATGGGTAAGTGGAAATTCATTTCACCAAAATGGCTCAACTGCTATTTCACCAACATGTCCAAATAACCTGCAAGAAGCAGAACAAGAACTGAGAAAGGGAAGGGGTGATGTTTGAGAAGCAGGAGGATCCACATAGGCACAGAAGGATAGAATGGAATTGTAACAAACGCACTGGTAGAAAATCGTAGTCTCTTTCCTGCAATTATCCCTAAAAAGAGCAATGACTGGCAGGTAAGGGAAGAGAAAGATCAAATAGATTATATTTAATAAATTAATCTGTAAAGAGAAAAAAGGAAATCCTAGAAATTATCAACCAATTTCAAGCAGGTCGTGAACTAAAATAAAATCCTAAGCGCCCCCCCGGCCAACTGAACAGACCCCTTCTTGGCCAAAGGGATCCCAGAAATACCACAAAACTGAGTACCTGGCTGTGAAGCGAAGGGAGGTCAAACATGCCTTGGACAATAAGATACTAAATTATTAACAGGCCCTAAAGCCATGCAGGACATCAACTGCTCAACAGAGGCATATTGTGGCTCTTCTCTGACTAACAGACTTCCTTATCTTAAAACATTCCAAGGCTTTAGACAAACATTCATTTCTTTAACCAATTACAAATCAAAGAATCTTTGAACCCACCTATAACCTGTAAGCACTCCCTCTTCAAGATGTCCTGCCTTTTTAAGACAAACCAATATACGTCGTCCATGTATTTATTTATGATTTTACCTACAATTCCTGTCTCCCTAAAAAGTATGAAGCCAAACTGTAACCCAACTGCCTCTGGACCACTTGCTCAAGACTTCTTGGGTGTGGCTCCCTGGGCCATGGTCACACATATTGGCTCAGAATAAATCTCTTTAAATTATTTTACAGAGTTTGGGTTTTTTCCTGTTAATAAGGTGAAATGCACATGCATTATTCTTGCTCTTCTGAATAATTTCACAGCCCTGGACAGTAGGAACTGCCACTGCAGACCCAGGGTCAGCTGTGGAAAGTCCCTGGTGAAGCCAGCGTCCTTCCAGCCCATCCCGCAGGCCCAGCAGTGATGAGTCCTTCCCCCACCGGGTCATTCTACTCTATCCTCCAGACTGGTGTCAGGAACCCTGGTAAGATTCTAGACGCAGCTGCCTGCCATCTATTCTGGGTATAAGGAAAGCAGCAGGAGGTCTTTTCAGCATCTCTCAAAGCATAATGCAAAAACAGCCCCGTCTTCACCAACCCTTGGTATCTCTATAGTGCAAAGTAGGGTAAGTCCAAGATGGCGTAAAAGACAGGCTGTGTGCACCATTATCCTCAGTCCAACAGAGCTGTCTCACTTTAAATGATTCAGTGTGTCTTTAAAATAAATGTTATCAAACATAAGAAGGAAAAACTTTTTTGTGAGGGGAAATTTTACAGATCAGAGGAAAACCTTCTAGAATTTTCACATTGTATAACAAATACATTATGTGTTCTATTCTATCCTTATAGTTATACCATCAGTTACCTTTATAATAAATACTTTTGATTTTCAGCTCAAAAATGCCCAGCTACCTAAAAAAAAAAACTCAGAAACACAGAATTTTTAAAAAGTTGACAAAAGTAATAATATACCAGTAGTTTCCGAGAGAAAAGCTTTCCAACAAACAGTCATTCTGGGTAGTGACTGTGGAAGACGGGAGCCCCCCTGTGAATGAGGGAACAAATCCACATACTCCAGGTTTCAGTGCTGACAAAGGAGTTTAATCAGATGCCCAGGAACACCCGCCTGGAAATCAAACTCCATCGTCATCCCTGGAAGCATTCCTAGAACTTTCCCTCTGGACACAAGTTTTCGTCTTCAGATGTAGCAGATAAAAACCAAAACAAGACAAACAGCAGCCAGAGGAAGATGAGCCCCGCTTAGGCAGGCACTGAAAGGGAATTAGTGTCCCCAGGTCACACCTGACACAGCCCTGCTGTGCGAGGGCTTCACCAGAACCACAAGAGACCCCCTCAACAAGAAGAGTCCTGGGGGACCTTCACCTTGCTTCCAGCTCCATCAAAACCAAAACGAAACAAGCTAAAGGGAGAGAATGAATACATTTTAAGCTTTAGTTCCTCATACAAAGCATTTAATTGTAAATTCAAAGAATGGAAAAGCAAATCTACTTGCCTCCTGGCAAAACATTATTCATTAATGAGAACATGCTCTATGCTGCTTAATCTCATCACCAGGGAAAACCACTGTTCAATGTGGTGTATAACCAACCTTCCTATGCACAGGCAAGCATGCATTTGTTTACATAAAATAGAAATTATACTCTGTATTTTTATATCTCACTTTTTAAATACCCAGGTTACTGTAATTGTTTTATGATTCTTTGAAACAATTTCAACAGCTACATAATATTAAAAAAAAAGAATATGTCACAATTTATCTCACCATTTTCCTATTGGACATTGCTTCCTATGTAACTTTATATTTATTTATGTGATTATCTGATGAACATTTGTCTGCTTTACCAGATTGTAAACTCTCATGTTTGTGTTTGGTCACCATTATTTCTCATTCCATAGTAGAACCTGAAATATACCAGGTAGACTATAGCATCTGGTGAACGAGTGAATGAACCTGGCCTTCAAATTAGCCTTCTTGGCTCAAATCAGCCTCATCTACAGAACATTTCTGATTCTCACGTCAGCCATGCATAGTTGTCTCTCTCTTCTAAAATTTCCTTCTAGTTCTTTTTTTGTAACTCCCTTGCAGGAAAAAGAGGGAAAATGCTATTTATTGAGCACTATTATGTGTCAGGCACTGTGCTAGACATATTGAAGAAGAAAGTCCATGCCAGAAGGGTTGCACTTCAGCCTAGAGGACACGCTCACTCCAGGACCCCTCCAGAACTCTCCCGTAGTCCCCACCCCCAAGCAGTTTGACTCTGGAAAATGCTCAAGTCCCACCCTAAGTGAGCTCTTTGTTCCCTATGTCTGGTGACAATCTGACAGGACAGAGCTGAGGGGATCAGCTGCAGTTTCTGATCCCTGGTCAGGGAGACATGAGCCAGCAGCCCAAGGTGGGTGCACTAGAGTGACACCTACACAGCTGTGACTGTCATAGAGACTGTTAGCAGTGTTAGCAGTGACATCATCTGCAAAGAGAGGGGAAATGGAAGGAGAATGAGAAGTCATTAGCCCCTCCTGGAGAAAGAGAAGAAAGTAGTATTGCCTTATTAACATTGTTAATATATTGTACTTCCTCTAAGAGGTAACTAACTACCCAAAATAAAGACCTCATTCTCTCCACACACAAATTGCAAGCCAGAAATAGATGTGTGAATTTTCACTCATTCAAGTACACAGAGGTCTCTATTTCCTCCCTCCTTAAATAACACTTTTAAAACTAATGAGTTGCTCAGATTTTGTAACCTCTTATATGAGAGGCACAAAATCCACAAGGCTTCAACACCAAGAGTTCATTGAAAATAACATTTATCTTCCTTCACAACATAAATGTTGAGTGGCTCTTTTTTTTTGTATGTCATAACATGCACGTGCAAGCAGCTGAGCAAGAATCGAGTTGATCTTTACTAAGGATTCAGGAAAAGGCAACTTCCCTTCCTACAGACAGTCAATGTATGTGGGGATTTAGGGCATAAGGGAGGAGGAGAACCTGGAGGTTCCCACATTTAACCAGATTTGGTTTTAGAGACAACACAACCTTTCAGAAGTTAAACATTTTATAGGATAGATTTCTATATATGGATTAAAAATGATTCCAAGACATAAGCTAAACACGGAAGACACCTACAGACGAGGGATAAAGTAAACACAGCAAAGCTTAGTATAAAATCTTGCTCTCTGTACATGTCCGTCTGAGCGCTCTCACCTCTTGAGCCCGGCATGGTCCTAATCTCATCTCCTACAAGGCACAGAGGCCATGATCAATTATGACAAGAGGGAAACATAAACACAAAATGTTTTTTCCCCCAACACAGCCCACATTCCACCTTCTACTTCTGCTTACACTGTTTCCTCCCCTCTTCTCATGTCCAAGTCCTCCTTGTCCTTCTAGACCCACCTTAAAGGCTACTTTTACAAACAGTGCAAGAACACACTGAGCCCAAAGCACTGGCCAACATTATCTCCGTACCTACAGGATTTTAAACTTATGAGCATCATGAAAAATGCAAATACTTACTGAAATGGACACTCACGAGAGATACACAATGACATCAGGAGTACGTGGGGCAATGATTACCTTGTACAGGTGACCCAAAAGCACAGGTTCTATGGAATCGAGAGGAATTGATTGGTTTTTTTTTTCCTTTGATGTTCAAGAGTAGGTCAGATCCTCTATGAATGACCAGCCTTCCCTGGTAACTCTGACATTTCCAATATAGATGAGAGATATACTCTTAAGTAGCTTTCACTTAAAAAAATTGAGCTTACCTTGACTCTAAAAACAATAACACAATTTTCTCAAGCATTGAGGGACCAAAATAGATCGAATTATTTCCCAATCTCTTCTATCCCTATCAAGAATTCCTACTTTCTCCCACCAATATTCCAGCTATAAAAATATGTATTGATTTAAATATCCCTGCTAGTCACTGTACCAACCTGAGAGGTCAGAAGAATGCAAAGAAGCAAGGGAAGAAAGGAGCCAATGCTTTTCAGCCATAGCAGGAAGCTGGCACTTCGCGGGGCGGAAGGGCTGACGGCATCAGCACAGAACAGATGAGCAGTGGGTAAGTTGACACCTGGACAGTCTCTTTCACTCTCCGTTTCCAATCTCCCATCCTTAACACACCTGCAGCCCCTCCCCGCAGCTGCCTGGAGCCTGTGCTGATGTCTCAGGAGAGCAGCGGATCTTCAGGGAGGATCAGACCTGTTCCTGCAGCCAGGGAGCATCCCTGCCACAAGAGCGCTGGCACAGCATCACCCCAAGTGTGCCCAGAGCACTGGTTCTCAAGATGCTTAGGTGAAAAGCTGTCCAAACCTTCTGGAAAACCATGGACTTTACCCCTTTTAAGATTTACAATGGATATTTGGATTTTCTGAATCAACTTGACCTTGGAACCTATTTATCAAGTAGCATTTACCCTAAGCATGTTGTGTCCTACAGGACATCTTCTGGAAAGCACTGAGTTTGTGCATCTGAAATCTTCTCGATTAAGGTCTATGTTTTAGGCAACCTAGGAAAGTAGGTTAAGTGTGCTGTCTGCCTCTGTTGGCCCCCGACAGCCTCTCTCACGGGGGTTGGTCAGAAACGTCTTAAGCAGGTTTTCACACTCCGTGGATGTGAAGAAAGGAATGTGGTATGTTCCTCTCAGTATCTGCAGTTGTTAATTCCATGTGTTAATTCCCTTGATTGGCCTAAGGGATGCCCTAATACTTGGTAAAACATTATTTCTGGGTGTGTCTATCAGGGTGTTTCTGGAAGAGATTATGAATTAGATTAGTAATTCTAATGCTAAGAGATCAGTACTTGAATCAGTAGACTGAGTAAGGAAGGTCACCCTCACCAAGGTGGATAAGCCTCGTCCAATCCCAAGAGGGCCTGAATAGGACAAAAAGGCAGAGGAATGGCGAATCCCCTCCGTCTCCTGAGCTGTGACATCCTTCTTCTGCCCTGGAGCATCAGAGCTCCTAGTTTTTCAGCCTTGGACTCCGGGACTTCACCAACCCCTCCATCCCCCCAGTTCTCAGAACTTTGGCATTGGGTGGGGAGTTACCCCACTGCTCCCATCTCTCAGGCTTTTGAATATGGACTGAATTAGACCACTGGCTTACCTGGTTCTCCAGCGTGCAAACAGCAGACAGTGGGACTTCTCAGGCTCCATCATTGTGTGAGCCAATTCCCATAATAAATCTCCTCTTGTATACCTATATATATCCTACTGGTTCTGTTTCTCTAGAGAACCCTAATGCAGTACCCACTGCCGCAGCTCCCTGAAGTTCTTTCCATTGAAAGTCAGGGACCCAGTGACATCAGATAGAGGTTGACTCCCAGGCTCTCCACATTCACCATGGGCTGTCATATTTTTGGTCCTGGAAGAGTTCCAAGGCAGCACACGGGGGACTCCCAAAGAAAGTGTCTAGCTCGTTTACAAAGGTGAGCTCGTTGTTGAAGTCAAAGTCTGCAACCTTGATATTCAGGTCATCATCCAAAAGCAGGCTCTCTGGCTTCAGGTCTCTGCAGGCAACTCTCTTCTGGTGGCAGTACTGCCCAGCAGACACGATCTGGCAGAATTTGCCTTGGGACACTTCCTCTTTCATATGGCCATGTTCCGGTAATAGCAGACATCTCCTCTGCTAGCACATTCCACAACCAGGCAGTGTTTTCTCATTCAATAGTTTACCATGTTGGGGTGATTCAAGGCTTTCATGCTCTGGACTTTGAGGGTTGTCTCTGGAGGTTGGAGGACTTCTGCTGACTCTTATTAATGACCTTCACAGCCACCTCTGTCCCAGTCAGGATGTGCTGGGCCAATGTTACCTTGGCAAAGCTGCCCTGGCCAATGGTCTTGAGGAGCTGCTGGTTGTCAATACGGTCTCCTGGTCAGCAGAGGTGGCAAAAGGCCCTAGAGCACGTGACCTGCTAAGTACACTAAAATTACTAACTAAAAATACTAACATATATAAAAAAAATAAAAATATAATAAATTTTTAAAGGAGAAAAGGAATATAAAGAAAAAGTAAGATAAAGAAAAAGACTCTTACAGACATTGGCCTAGGCAAAGAATTTATGAAGAAGACCCCTAAGGCAATCACAGCAACAACAAAAATAAATAAATGGGACCTGATTAAATTAAAAAGCTTCTGCACAGCCAAAGAAACAATCACGAGAATTAACAGACAACCCACAGAATGGGAAAAAATTTTCG
>CM052440.1:90155219-90185105 GCA_028533085.1 Varecia variegata
GAAGTTCTGACTTGGGGGGGACGGGGGTGGGGGAGGGGATGGGTGTATACCTACAGGAAGAGTGCGATGTGCACTGTCTGGGGAATGGACACGCTTGAGGCTCGGACTCGGGGGATTGGGAGGGACATGGGCAATATATCTAAGCAGAACTTTTGTACCCCCATAATAAGCTGAAATAAAAAAAAATTAAAAAAAAAAAAGAAAAAGGTGAGAAAAATAAAAATCAAAGAATAAAAAATGAAAACAGAAAAATGATAAAAAAAAAAGAAAAGGATAAAAAAAGAAAAATCAGAAAAAGAAAAAAAATAAAGAAAAAAATAACAAAAGAGATCAAAAACCAAAGAGGAAAAAAATCTAATCATGATCAAAGCCCTTCAGGTAACCAAAACTGAGCTTTCTGAGTTAAAAGAACCAAAAACTTATGCTAGCCAGGGACTTATATAGGTGCTTGGAATTCTCTAACAATGGTTCTTTGTGAGGTCATAGTAAGACACAGGCCAATCATGGCTGAGGATAATTCACAGTGGTTTTCTTACTGTTTAGTCTCAAGAATGCTTTGCTCTCTTAAAAAGAAAGGGGGTGGGACCCCAAAAGACTTTTTGTCTGTGTGGGTTACAGTAATCAATAT
The DNA here is from genome assembly GCA_028533085.1 of Varecia variegata. Classification (NCBI taxonomy): domain Eukaryota; kingdom Metazoa; phylum Chordata; class Mammalia; order Primates; family Lemuridae; genus Varecia; species Varecia variegata. The sequence continues at coordinate 90,155,848 of CM052440.1, forward strand.
TTACCTTATTAGAAATTAAAACCTGTAGGTGCTTCAATACCTTTTCATTTCTAGTTTGAAAAACTGTAATAGTTTTTAGCTCTTAAACAGCTCATAATGTCTATATTTAAAATAATTCAATTCTTTTTTCTTTAAACTCTGAATGATTGGATTCAAAATGATGACAGACCTTAACTGGCATGATGACACTATAATGAAAATGTTCCCTTGCATAACACACAACAAAGTACATTATTTACACCTATATAGCTGAGGGGAAGATAGCTTTTAGCGTATTTCCATTTCTTATTTACAGGTTGCCAGGTCTTTTGCTCTAGATTCTTCCTTTCCATGAGTCAGAGAACTCAATATGTCCATTGCAGTTTGCAGCTGTGGGTCAAGAAAGCAAATCTATCTCTTTTTAAAGCCAATAATTCATCATGTTCCATGTTCATATTATTCAGCATAGATATAGGTGGGGGAGCTGGGTGCTGGGCATGGCACCAGGACCTTAGGGTAGGGAACTGTGACGTACTTTCATTTATTTCTTCTCTAACTTTCTTCTTTTTTGATGAACTTCCAAGTTTCGGACCTATATCATTTTCCTTCCCTCTAAAGAAACTTTTTTTGTTGGTTGTTTGTTTTAGAGACAGGGTCTTGCTCTGTCACCCAGGCTAGAGTGCAGTGGAGTTATCATTGCTCACTGCAGCCTCAAACTCCTGGGCTCAAGCGATCCTCCTGCTTCAGCCTCCTGAGTAGCTGGGGCTACAAACATGTGCCACTGTGCCCAGCTATTATTTTTATTATTTTTTGTAGAGATGGGGGTCCTGCTTTGTTACCCAGGCTGCTCTTGAACTCCCAACCTCAAGCAACCCTCCCACCTCAGCCTCCCAAAGTGCTGGTATTACAGGTGTAAAACACTATGCCCGGCCTCTAAAGAATTTTTGAAGAGTAATTTTGCTGGGTACAGAATTCTAAGTTGGCAGGTTTTTCTTGCTTGTTTGCATGGTTTATGAGAAGTCTGATGTAATTTTTATCCTTGTGATTTTGTAGATAAGGTGTTTTATTTCTTCTGACTTCTTCTGATATTTTCCCTTTGTCTTTGATTTTTCTGCAGTTTGAATATGATATGCCTAAATGTGTGTGTGTGTATACACACATGTATATACACATATACATGTGCATGCATGCATTTGCCTGCTTACTGTATTAGGAGTTTCTTGGATCTTTGGTTCGATGTTTATCATAACCATTACAGCCATTATTACTTCAAACATTTCTTCTATTCCTTTCTTTCTTCTCCTTTTGGTGTTCCATTTATAAGGATGTTACATCTTTTTAAATTGTCCCACAGTTTTTGCATGTTCCGTTCTGTTTCTTTCATTCTTTTTTCTCTTTGTCTTCAGTTTAGGAAGTTTCTATTGACATATCTTCACACTCATTGATTCTTTCCTTGGCCATTTCCAAGCCACTGATGAGCCCATCAAAAACATTTTTTTTAAATTCCTGTTAGAGTGTTTTTGATTTACAAATCGAAAACACTCTAACAGCATTTCCTTTGATTCTTTATTAGAGTTTCCATCTCTCTGCTTTATTCCTCATCTGTTCTTTCATATTGTCCACCTTTTCCATTAGAGCCCTTGGCATGTTATTCACAGTTATTTTAAATTCCTGGTCTGATAATTCCAAAATCTTAGCCATATCTGAGTCTGGTTCTCATACTTGCTCTGTCTTTTCAAACCGTGTTGTTTTTCCTTTGAGTATGTCTTATGATTTTTTGTTGAGGCGAGTGTTGTACTGGGTGAACAGAACTGAGGTAAATATGCCTTTAGTGTGCGGTTGTTCTCTGGCTAGAAGTTCAGCCATTTGCTGCAGCTACGAGTGTTACAGGTTAAAATTTCCTCTGGTGTCCGCGTCTTCTCTCTGCTGTTGTTAAAGTGTGCCCCGGCCGACAGACACCATGGACTCCTCATGGCTAACTGAGGTGCGCAAAGTTAAAACAGACCAGGCGACCACGGCTGGGTGGGCGGGCAGACACATACTCTGTGTTCTCAGAAAACTGTTGTCCAAGTGTCACAGGACCTCTCTTTCTATCATCAAGCCACACCAGTTCCTGCTGTTGGTGCCTAGGCAGATGCACCTGGAAATTCCCCAAATGATCACCAACAGGCCACCTGGCACCAGCCCATTACTCGAGACTGGTGATGTGGGTCTTAGAGGTCATCCCGTCCAGACTCTTCCTCACTGCCAGACTCCCCTGCCCTGAGCTTTCTGCCTTTGTAATCTCCTACTTCCTGACCCCTCCTCAGAGCACAGTTTCCTTTTAAGTGAAGGCTGCATCTCCCCAATCTGCAAATTGCTTTTAGAAAATAAAGCTCTCCTTTTGCCTCCACAGATCTGACTGGTCTTTTGTTAACATTGTTGTCTTTATGTTTTCCCGGAGACAACTTCTTAAATAAATTCTGAGGCTTGCAATTCTTTAAGTTGTACTTTCCTGTTCTTGCCCAAGAGCCCTATTGATGTGGTGGTGAGGTGTGCAGGGAGGGGACCCGCTCTAGAGGTTTATGGTGAAGTCTCAATCTTTTAGTGAGCCTGTGCCCCGGGATGTGACCCTCAGGAGTGCTTCTCAGCCAACACATACCCCTCCCCCTCCCTGCTTAGGTGAGACAGGAAAGCTAGAGGGGCTGGATTTGGGTATTTTCCATCCCCCAAGGCTGTCAGGCTCTGGAAAAATCCCAGGTGGTTAGGCTCTGGTGATAGTTTCCCTTGAGGGCCAGCTTTTCTTAAGCACAGAATGCTCTGGGAGTATTTCAAAATGGTCACTTTTCCCTTCCCCCGTAAGAAGCAAGAGGGATTTTTTTCTCTGATGTTCACCCTGAGCACCTGGTGGGACTCCTGCAGGTAGACTCACTGAAGTGTGGGCCCCGATAATGGGCGAGTGGGCCTCCCTTAACCTTTAACTCTCAAGCTTGTACACGCTGAGCCTCCAGCAGTTTGTCAATTGCAGCTTAAGTTTCCCCACCCTGGGGCTGGCCCCAGTGGCCGGTGCTGCTCCTGGCAGGCTGTGATTCTCTGTATTCTCCTGCCTCTCCGATTTTAGGGGCAGCAGTTTGCCCTGTGACCTCAGTTCTCTGATGAACCTAAGAAAAGTTGATTTTTAGTTTGTTCAGCTTTTTTCTTGTTGTGAGGACAGGAGTGACAGCTTCCAAGCTGAAAGCCAGAAGTCTCCTTTCAATTTTTTGCAAGGTTTTTTTTTTCTCTGTCACAAATAATGATGCAATATACATGCATATCTCTTACTCCTAGAGTGAAATGCCTGAGTCATAGGATAGGCTAATTTTTAGATCTAGTATATTACACCAAATACAATATATTTCCTCCAGCACTAAATAAGAGTTATTGTTCCACATCCTTGAAAACACTTAAAATTGTCAGTCTTTTTGATTTTAGATATTCTGAAGGATGTGTAAAATCATTGTGATTTTAATTTGCAGTTACATTAATTTTTTTTCTGTTTTTCTTTTGAAGACAGAGTCTCGCTCTGTTGCCCAGGCTAGAGTGTCATGGCGTCAGCTTAGCTTACAGCAACCTCAAACTACTGGGCTCAAGCAATCCTTCTGCCTCAGCCTCCCGAGTAGCTGGGACTACAGGCATGCGCCACCATGCCCAGTGAATTTTTTCTATATATTTTTAATTGTCCAGCTAATTTCTTTCTATTTTTAGTAGTCTCACTCTTGCTCAGGCTGGTCTCAAACTCCTGAGCTCAAACGATCCTCCCTCCTTGGCCTCCCAGAGTGCTAGGATTATAGGCGTGAGCCACCGCACCCGGCCAACATTTACATTAGTTTTAAGGAAGTTGAACACCATTTGGATATTGTCTTTCATAAATTGCCTGTTCAAAGCTTCTATCCATTTTCCATTAGATTTTCTTTTTTCTTACTGATTTATGGGAGTTCTCCACACATTCTAGATGTGGGCCCTTGCCAGTCACATGTGTTGTACTAAAGACATTATCTACTCCCACTCTGACTTGCTTCTTCATTCTCTTACTGGTATCTTGATAAACAGAAATTCTTAATTGGAATGTAGTCCAGTGTACAATCTAATCTCTTCCTTTATAGCTACTGTTTTTTGTGATCTGTTTCAGAAATCTTTTCCTGACTCAATACTATAAAAATAATGTAATTCTTATGAAAGTACTGTTTTTAAACATTCATTTTTAAAGTTGCTTTCTGAACTTGATTTTTATAGATGGTATAAGATAGGTTTCAAGATTTGCTTTTTTTTCATATAGTTTTCCAAATGACCTAGCATTGTTAATTTTTTAAGTGTATTTTTATCACTATCTACTTCCTTTGTCATAGATCACATCTGCATGTGTGTGGGTCTCTTTTGGACTCTGATCTTTTCCACTGGTCTATTTGCTGTTCTGTTTCAATATTACTGTCTCAGGTCCTATGGCTTTAGATTATGTCTTAGTGAAGGGACGGCATTGCTAGTAAATCATCTAACATAAAAAATCACCACACACAGCAGTGTGCTGGCCCCCATTGCTTGCTTCTTGCTTGACCACCTGTGGCTTAACTTGTTGTTGTTGTTTTTTTTTTAAGAGCTTGTTTTGCAGAACTGGAAGAATACTAAGCAAACAGAAAAGAGCATATAGCCCCTCAGCATCTGCCAGACTGCATTCCAAGAAGTCAGGTAAAACCAGCCCGACAGAAAACAACTGCCCTGGAAAACAACCACCTTCCATTATCATTTCACAACAGCCACTGCTCTGTGCTCTAGAACCCCAGTAAAAGCCAAAGCCACTCATCCTCAGGGCCAGCATTTCTTCTTTCTTTCATGCCATGCCCTTCCTTCCCTTGAAAAGTAAAATAAACTTCTTGCTTCAAAGCCTATCTTAATCGTTGAGTTGAGAATTCTTTCTCAGCCTGTGATATGAGCACCCCTAACAGTATCTATAGAGTAATTTGTCTTCCTTTTCAAGAATATCTTGGCTTTCTTGGCCCTTTGAATCTCATATAAGTTTTAGAATCAGATAGTCAATTTGCTGAGAGTAATGATAAGAAGGAGTGCCCCATTCATGGGCCTGTACTTTTGGGGTTTTAATGGGTTGCAAGGAAATACTTTGTGAGTAGTGATGAATCTCAGAAAAAGTAAACTAGAGCTGGAAGCAGGGCAGGGTCATTCATGCTTCCCTGGGGCTGAATAACTAGAATGAACACTGGCTGAGGCAATAATGGGTCTTTTGTGATGAAAACTGGTACCTACTCAGGCTATATGGCCTAAGGTTTCATCATACATCACTGGGTTTATGAAAGCTTAAAAGCGATCTAATAATTAAGATGTCAACTGCTCTGTATTTGCTGAGAGGGTGTTTTTTCTTTTTTTTTTTTTAGTCAGGGAAAATGAGAGTGGGGGAGAAGAAAAAGGAAGCAATCCTAGTAGGCAACAAGACCATTAATTATTTAAAATATCATTAGGGCACCATTCAGACTCACAGCCTGCTTAAAGCTGGAGTTAAATTGCCATGTTCAATGTTGCTAACTTTGTTGTACAAGGTCTTTCCTTCATATTCTAAATTAGAAAACTTTGGCATAGGACTCTAGGGCTTACTTTTGACCCTCATTCCACCTCTTGTCCTACTCTTCATTGTTCTAAAAAATGGGAAAACAGGTGAATTGAATATATGCTATTTAAGTTCCATGAGAGCAGGAACATGTCTGCCTTGTTCACAGCTGTGTTCCCAGGGCTTAGCATAGCGCCTGGTACGTAGTTGGTTCTCCACAAATACCAGTTGAATAAATCCCATGTTCCATGTTGCCTTGCTTTGAACCTCTTAAAAAAAATGAATAATAGCTTCTAACTAACAGTGACTTCTGGCAAGCTTCATACAGTTTCCCTTGCAGTATTACATATTTGTTTTTAAAACAGCAACTCATTTATTTAGATTAATGAAAGCAAATGAAAATAAACACTATGTTGTGGGCCCACTTGTTCAGTGTCCCAGTGATATCAGACAACCTTAAATTTTAACCATAAATAATTCTGATAAAGGACATAGTGGCAATATGTTTAAACATTCCATAAACCAGATGTGGCTGTTAACCCAGGCTTTACAGGCTTAACCCGAACATTTGGAGCAGGTCAAAAGAAACAAGTCAGTTAGACAAATCTTCTCAGTATTGGGGAGATGATGTGCTTCAGAGACCTCAGACCGTAGGAGGCTTTGAAAGGCACTGCCTAACTTTTTGGGTGTCAGTTTCTGCCTCTGTTGACTGAGACAGGAGCTCCCAATGGTGTGACTGGAGCGTGTTCCAGGCTCACGGGCCCTCTGAGAGGGTGGACCATGCTTCTGACTGCCCGGCCAGGGAAGGAGATGCTGGGCCCACGGGCAGCTCATTTATAGGGCAGCCTCCATCTCGGGAAGAGTTTTCCTCCCCCGTGGAGACCTGTAGAAGTCTCTATCAGCACTTGCCAGTCTGGGCAGAGAGCAAGGCAGCTGAGGAGTGGTGGCCAACATAAGGAGTCAGGACAAGCCACAGCCAGAGGCTGCGACAGCTGGGTCTCCGGGTCTCCAGGCGACAAACACCTGCTCTCAGAGACAGCGAATTATCGAATCACAGAGCTGCTACCAGAAAGCTGGACCCAGCGCTGTCTGCATGTGGCCTTCCTATTAGGCCCCACGCGGCCTGGAGAGGCTGTTGCTCTGCTTTCCCTCCTGCCTTCTCAGCTAACCTGGAAGAGCCCAATTAGCACCTGTGTAAATTAACACCTCTCTGGCTCCAATATTCCATAATTAAACTGAGCATGGTAAAAACACATTAATTCAGATTGCTTATTCCAAATCTCTAATTATTCCATTCAGACTAAGCAGAAGTTTAATTTTGCTCAGCAAAATTTTATTATAGATAGCTGAAATTTAAAAAAAACAAACAGAGGGCAGAGGAATCCTTTTAAATATTTGAGGGAACAAGCTGTTAATTTTATATATTAATTTAAAACTATTTTATCTACTTATTAAAAATGTATACTCAAAGAGCTTCAATTAGGTAGGATGAGTAAATATTGTTAAATTTTATACCTTTTTTTCAACAAATATTTATTGATCCTTTGATGGGCCAGGCTGTGTGCTAAGGACCAGAACATAAAAACACAGAGTCAATCAAATAGGCAAGATACTATACATTGTTTTAAAAAGTGTAACATAAGATATTTGAAGTGTTGGTTTTTGCTACTCCCCAGGATCCATATCTAACTGTACAGAGGTATACAAATATATACATGTCTGTGCGTAGACACAAAGATAGGGCCTTGCCCTCAAGCAGCGCGGGGCCGGCGGGCACCCGGCACGGCACAAGGGACCACGCGGTGAGAAAAGCCCGAGGCTGCGCGAGGCGTGTTGACTCGCACCGACGGGGAGAGCCTCAGTCGCCCGGCTGCGGTCCGGGGAGACTTCCCGGGCATGGCTGGGGCTGCGGTTCAAGGATGAATCCGGGTGACTCGCTGGAGAGGAGAGGGCACCCCAGGGAAAGCACCTCCATGCGGCTACGGAGCTTTCCGGGCCGGAGCCCCAGGGCGGCGGTAGCGGGAGCACAGGCGACTCTTGTGATCCGAGGTAGCTGTGTTTGTTCGATGAACTTGCCTCAAACCCTGCACTAGCGGATACCGAGCTATGGCTCCTGGGGAAACGCAAGGTTAGGCTCCTGGGAACCTGTGGTCACACTTTCATCAACTGAAACACCGTGTGTGTTCCGTAGGTTCGTTTGTCCACATGCTGGTGAATCTCGCCGGTCTCCTCAGCGTTGAACCCCGCTCCGCCCCACCCCCCTTCCCTGTGACCTCTTAGCGGGTGTCGTCGCGGTTCTTCCGCGGCCCCTGACCTGCCGAACCTGCCTCCGGGCCTCACCTGCAGGTTCAGAGTTTCTGCGTTGTGTCAACTTGTGAAACAGCCCAGACGGTTTACCGTTTTCCTCACCATGGATTTCTTTGGCGTTCAGCCTCACAACAGTGCCGAAACTTTAAACAAAAATCAGATATTTTCTCACAACTCCACAAATTTAGTTGCTTTCCCATCTTTTCCATAGTTCCATCACGTAGCATAGATGTTACTTTAGCACTTCCTGGAGGGGCCTGGTGTACAGCGCGAATCTGCTCTTCCATTTCCGGGTGCACCTCGTGGCTGCCCGGTTAACACCGCGCAGGCGCCCACAGCGCTGCGCCTGCGCCCGAAGGAGGCTCCGCGAACACGGGTGTTTCCACCACAGGCGCGTCACAGCCTGCGCTTAGGGACACCACCTCACTATGACAGCACCTAAGACAGCACCTAAGACAGCACCTCACTATGCCCGCGGCCATTTCAGTCAGAGGAATCACCAACAAAACGCACAAAAATGCAAATATTATGGCACTATGTAGGGCTCAGGGAGGACATTTGCTTGCAGAGAGCTTGTTCCAGCTCTCATATTCGACCTTAGCTGGGAATTTGCATTTCAAGCAACTCATGTTTTGTCTGCACATGTCTGCAAATGACCATGAAAGTGCCGAGAGCATTGATTTTGGGGTGTTGTGTCGGGAGCTCTCTGGTGGTCCTAGTCAACTGGCTTTCCCACGGTGACTTTTCCCCTTCGGTCCAATTCCAGTCAAAGATAGTCTTAGACACTGTATGACGTGCAAGCAGTGTACTCTGGCAGCGCTCTTACGAGACAGACAGCAGGAGCAGGCTGGTGGCATGGGCCAGACTCAGTCAGGGGTCAGATTACTTCCTGACCCGCAGGGTCTCCATCTGGAGACCATTCTCAGAGTTTGGAAGATTCTTCCCACTTTCTTATACCCGAACTCAGTCTGGGTCAGTTATCAGATGTTTCCTTCATAAAGGTGTCAATGGAAAAGAAGCCAAACTCTGTAAAATAATTTTAAAGAGATTTATTCTGAGCCAAATTTGAGGACCATGAACCAGAGCCACGCCCAAGAAGCCTTGAGCAAGTGGACTCCCTGTGGCTGGGTTACAGTTTGGTTTCATACATTTCAGGGAGACAGGGGTTTTAGGTGTGAACTAAAATAAAATTTTAAGGCTCACCCCCACACCGGCTGACTGAATGGACCCTCTTGTGGCCAAAGGAATATCCTAAAACTAAATTGCCTGCCAGGAGGAGGGAGGTCAGACATGCCTCATCATGCCCCTCTCCCTTCTTGGGGACATTCTTTGTAACCCATTGACAAGCCTAAGGGTATGCAAGACAAACCTACAGGCCCTCAATTTACACAACAAATCTATGTCCTGTGGCTTATCTCTGATAAACAGCAACTAGTTAAAACATTCCAAGCCTTTAGACAAAGCTTCGTGTCTTTAACCAATTACAAGCCAAAGAATCTTTAAACCCACCTATAACCTGTTTCGACACCTTTTCAGGCCAAACCAATGTACGATTACCACGTATTGATTTATGACTTTACCTATAACCCCTGTCTCCCTGAAATGTATAAAACCAAACTATAACCCAGCCACAGCGAGTCCACTTGCTCAAGGCCTCTTGGGCATGGATCTGGGTCATGGTCCTCAAATTTGGCTCAGAATAAATCTCTTTAATATTATTTTACAGGGTTTGGCTTTTTTCCATTGACATAGGTAAAGTCATAAATCAATACGTGGAAGGCATACATTGGTTTGGCCCGAAAAGGTAGGCCATCTCAAAGGAGGGGGGCACTTACAGGTTATAGGTGGGTTTAAAGATTCCTTGACTTGTAATTGGTTAAAGACATGAAGCTTTGTGTAAAGGCTTGGAATGTTTTAAGATAAGGAGCTCAGTTAATCAGAGACAAGCCACCAGGGACTTACATTTGTTGTGTAAATTGAGGCCTGCAGGTTTGTCTTGCATACCCTTAGAGCCGTTAATGGGTTACAAAGGATGTCCCCAAGAAGGGAGAGGGGCATGATGAGGCATGTCTGACCTCCCTCCTCATGGCAGGCAATTTAGTTTTAGGATATCCCCTTGGCCAAGAGAGGGTCCATTCAGTCAGCCGGTGGGGGCAGCCTTAAGATTTTATTTTAGTTCACAAAGAGAATTTAAGTTGTTCTTATAAGGGTAAGCTTTGTCTTAAGGTTTATGAGCGCTGCAGCTGGCTGAGGTGGCCTTGTCTCCTGGAAATCCCCAGGCCAGGTTGCATCATACGTCTAAGGGACACCTAGTGTCAGTCTTGCGAGGTGTTTGAGTGAGCTTATGGCTATCATTAATATTATAGCCTTAATATGTCTCTTATAGTATGCTACATGAGGTTACAAAAAAATTTTAGTGGGTAAGCAATTTTAAAAATAAGGAATCCACAAATAGTGAGGATCAATTGTATTTGCAAATCATTTATCTGAAAAGGGACATATCCAGAACATACAAAGAACTCTGAGAAGTCCAATAAGAAGATAAATGACTAGATAAGAAAATTGGGCAAAAGATTTGCATAGACACTCTACCAAAGATGATATATGAATAGCAAGTAAGATACTCAGAATCATTAGGGAAATGTAAATTAAAACCACAATAAGATAGCACGTCATATTCAGTAAAATGGTTAAAATCAATTAGACTGACAATGCTGTATTGTTCAGGCTATGGAACCACTGGAACCCTCAGGCATTGCTGGTGAACATAAACGGTGCAGCCACTCTGGAAAACAGTTTGTCAATTTCTTATAATGTTAAACATACATCTATCATGTGGCTCAGAAACACTCCTAGGAATTTACCCAAGAAAAATGAACACATATAACCACACAATGACTTGTACACCAATGTTCACAGCAGCTTTGCTCAAATAGCCCCAAACTGGAAACAACTCAAATGTTCTTCACCTGGTAAATGGATAAACAAATATTCATACAATGGAATATCACTAAGCAACAGAGCAAACTACATGCCAAAATGCTGATGAATCTCAAAAGCATTGTGCTAAGTGACAGTAGCCAGACACAAAAGATTATATACTTCATGGTCCCATTTTATGAAATTTTATAAAAATCCAAACTAAAATGACAGAGATTAGAGCCGTGCTTGCCAGAGGCCAGCAAGTGGAGGAGGAAAATGAGTACAAAGCAGCAGAAGGAAAGTTTTTGAGGTGGTAGATATATTCTATGTATGGATTATGGTGGTGGCTGCCCCACTGTATACATTTATCAAGTAGCACAAGTTGTACAGTAGAAGTGTAATACCTCAATTAAACTGCTTTAAAAAAAACAAATAAAAATACTATCCTGAACAAAAGAAACTAAAGTCAAAACTAAAGCAAAACAAACAAAACAGAAACTAAAGCCTTAAGCCTATAAAGATTTGTAGATCTGTAGGAGATAAACCAACAGCCATACAACTCTGGAAGCTGGGAAGCAGATGGGCAGGTAGTAACTGACTTAGCAGACCCAGGGAAGCTGTGTTCCAAGTCAGCTGCAAGGAGAGCCAGAAAATAGCTTGATTCTCATTGCCCAGAGATTCATTCAGCTCTTAGCAGTTTCAGGTACCTCTTATAGGGGTCAAGATGGGGTGGAAAACAGGAAGATTGGTTCAAAGTCTACTTGAGAAGCAGTTTGATTCCGGATGTAGGGTTACCAAATAATACAGAATGCTCAGTTAAAATTGAACTTCAGATAAGTAATGAATAATTTTTTAGTATAAGTATGTCCCAAATATTGTGTGAGGCATGCTTACATTAAAAAATTAGTTATTTATCTGAAATTTAAATTTGACTGGTTGCCTGTAATTTAATTTGCTATGTCTGTCAACCCTACTCATATGGCCTCCCCTACTTTGGAAGAAGACTGGAGGGTTATTCTCTGGAGATAGTAAAACAGTGTGGCACAAGCACAGATGAGTTTGGAAATACTGGATGGAAAACAAGACGGATGATGGAAAGTTAATCTAATTGATGTCTAGACCTTCAGTGACATCCCAGAGAACTAACAGCCAGGCCTATCATCTCCAGGTGGGAGCTTGGAAGATTATTCTCTGGTGAAGATGATCAGCTCAAGGCAAAAGACCTAAAAATACTGACTTTGAAAGTTCTACAATAAAATGACCCTGTCGGCCCACTCTGCAGTGAAGACCACAGTTGACAAACCTCCCTACTCCCCGCGCACACAGAACTGTCAGTCATCCTCACAGGCTCCACCCTCAAATAGGACCGGAGAGCCGAGCCGGGAAGCACCAGGTGTAGGAGCCGAGCAGCCCCTGTGAAAGACGCACGAGCAGACAGCGCGCGCGGTGGAGATCTGAGAAGACTGCCACTTGTATTTCCATAAAAATGAGAAGATATAACATATAAAAAAAGGATACTATGTTATAAAAATGGAACAGAGAACATAAAAGAGCTCCTAGAAACTAAAAATATGACTTAAAAAAATTAAAAACTCAGTATTAGGGTTATAAGATAAACTTAAGGAAATTTCTTAGAAAACAGAGCAAAAAGATATAAAAAACAGAAAGTAGGAGATAAACAATAAGAAAATTAATGGTCCAAGATAGATGTCAACCTCCAATTGTAGAGTTCCAGAAGGGCTGTGCACGAGAAAGGTGGGCAGGAGGAAATCTTTACCCGAGTGGCGGTGTGTGACTAGAGATGCTCCTCCGTGCGAAGAACGCACGCGGGGAACAGCCGACATCCCGGCGCAATGAAGGCACGTGCTAGGAAGACCGGTCTGCTTGTGGTGTAGAGATGGATTCCGAGGAGAAAGGCTCAGCACACTGCGACAGTCAGTGTTTGTGAAGGGAGGACAGAACCGTTAAGCCCATATGGTTAGGGGCGACAATGACAATGAGTCCGTGTGTGAAGGGACGAGACCCAGACTGGGTGGTAACCACAAAAATGGGCAGCATTAGAAAAATCTGAGAGGAAATCTGAAAAACAAAATGACATTTCTTGGTGAACAGAGAAAGTAAGAAGACGCAAAGGTCTCCTAGCCCGGCAGGCAGCAGACTCCGGCACCCGGGAGATGGGGGTCCGAGGGACCGACCTCCGAAAGCAGAGATGATGGCTTCAGTCTTGGACATTCTGAGTTGACTGAGGGGGAAAGAGGTCTGGCAGCAACTGAGGCAGCCTTCAAACAGCGAACAGATAAAATCGACTAGCAAAATAGTCTCAGAGGAGCACTGACTATCTCCAACAAAAAAAAAAAAAAAAAGAAAAAGAAAAATGAACATTCTCTAGTTTTTTTTTAATGGATAAAAATTACCTCTGAGCAAATGTAATGTATTGATACATAGCAGGGCCATATCAGACAGTTAAAAGAAAGACAATTTACATAAAAAGCAAAGCTAGACTTAGTACCTTGTACACTCAGGTGGGAATAGCTAAAGTGTCAATTTGTTCTGAGCTCAGCCTGTCAGTAAAGTCAGCTGCAGCTGGTGGAAGGTTATCCTGGCATCAGGAGCCACTCCTGGAGAACAGGCGCCACACCTCTAGTGGTTCTGAAACACTGTTCAGGTTGGTGTGTGGCCAGAGAGGGAAGGAGGTGTGGCTTTGTAACATGGGGGGTGGGGTAGTCTATAAATAAACCCAGAAAGTGAGATTCACTTCCTGGGCCATTTCAGATGCCCACTTAAGGGGTAGAGGGGTTAAGACTTCCAGATGTGCAACTTTGGGCTTCTACATGTCAGTGTGACCCTGCAGCAGCCAGAGGGCTGTTACTTTTGCCTAACTGTTGACGTTTGGAGTTTGTTATGATCTGAATGTTTTTGTCCCCCAAAATTCAAATGTTGAAATCCTAACCAAGGTAATGGTTTTAGGAGAATAATCCCCTCCTTTGGGGGGGTGATTAGAACATGTGGTCAGAGCCCTCATTAATGGGATTAGTGCCCTTATAAAATAGGCCCAAGGGACCTTGTTTGCCCTTACACCCTGTGAGGACACAGAGAGAAGGCGCCATCTAAGAACCAGACAGTGGCCCTCATCAGACACCAAATCTGCCAGCGCCTCATCTTGGACTTCCCAACCTCCATAACTGTGAGAAATAAATTTCTGTTCTTTATAAACTACCCAGTCTGTGCTGTATTGTTATAGCAGCCCCAAAGGACTACTAAGACTGTGTTGATCCTATTTTCTTCTAGTTCTATAACCAAAAGACTAGACTGAGAGAACACTGAGAAAATATCTCAATATATATGTCAAGCCTTGATAGGTGTTATACATACACAGGGTTTCTGGTTAAGCTTCTGAGAGAAGAGCAGAAGAGTTGTGGTAATCTATATAACACAATACTGGGGACACGTATGTTGATTTCAAGGAAATGCTGAGTAAGCAATGACTCAGGCATCGATGGATACCTAAATAAATTGCTTTACAACTTCTCCGCAAAAAAATATCACTCAACTAATAAACTCCAAACTCTGGAAAGCAAACACAAGGGTGAGTAATTGCAAGATCTTTTCCAGGAATTGCAGAGGAAGTGAGCACCTGCACTTTGCTAATGCTTTTGGAAGAGTAACCAGCAGGCATGCTGAGTTGTTCACTAGTCATGGCAGTTGTTCCAGGAAACCGCAAATTATTACTGAGCTAGAAGAAAACAGATAAGGCTAATCAGAATGAACAAGCCACAGTTATTATGAGAAACACAATAAACTAGAACACAGCTAGCCCTATTCTCCTCATAGCCTACACCACTCCCGACCCTGCAGTACCTTGCAAGGCATTTAAGGAGGCCGAGACAGTCTGGCAGGCCCTAGGGGAGGGGTTAGTGATGAGCTGTCTAGACAGCTCTCAGCACTGGCTCAGTGAAGAGGGGTAGAGATTAAGGGTAAATGGCTGCAATTACCTGTTAAGTGCTGTGCATGCATGGTGGTAACTTCTGACATATGTTAAGCATGATCTCCTTCCAGATTAGGTGGCCTATTTTTCGCTTTTGTGCTCTGGTATTTTAAAACTTATAATGACAAGCTAAGCATGAGTTAACATCTGTGAACCTCAAACCATCTGTTGAAGGAGGTTATTGTTATTCAGCATAAGGCACTCTTAATAGTAATTGTCCTAAGAATCCCTGTCCTTTAGGGAGTTTGAACTTCTCATATTGGATTTTGCTACATTCTCCCCTGTGTTCACTCTACATGTCTAAAAGTAACATAGAGCTGCACGTGTCAAACTTTAATATGCCTGTGATCACCTTGAAATCTTGTGTGACTCTGATCGGCAGGTCTGGGTGGAGCCCAAGAGTCTGCATTGCCAGCAAGCTCAGATGACACTGATGCTGTTGGCGTCCAGACTCCATGTCTTCTCTTTGGCAGGGTGACAGCTACCCAAGGAAGGGGAGTCCTCCAGGGCAGGGCTGTGGGTCTGGCTGAGGAAGGGGCCCCTTTCTCTAATTTGTACAAAAGCACTTTGTGGGTAGCAATTTTCACCTTGAAGAGAAGAAAGTAAGAATTTATGTCCTTTGCAGAGAAAAAACTGGCCTTTTAAAGAATAAAGTTATTTGATTTATTGAACCCTTAATATCTGATTTGCATTTTTGAACAATAAACATATTTTAATTTGCTTATGTATTACCACTTTACAGGGTGCAAAGTTTTCAAAGAACAGCATTAGTAAACAAATTCTCAGGGGATTAGTAAATAACAAAAAAACCTGTATCTTTCTAAATACCAGAATACTAGATTATATTTTTATCTCCCCAAAGCAGGTAGCCTAAACATAAATGATATTTTGAAGCATTTCTGAATTTTGCTGTGTTTCTTAAAATTTATTTAGAAACATGATCAATTTCTTTTCTCACATTTTTTCTGTATGTGTGTATGTATTCCCTAATTTAAAAAAAGGTTTCATATAGTATATAACAAAAATATAACTATAATAGGATCCTAAACTATTAACCTACAATAAGAGATGAAACAAAATAATAGATGAAAAAGAGAGGTGAAAATTATTTCCATAATCCTTGGCTAAAACCAGAAATCTGGTTTCAAGACAGTAGATTGAACACATACCCTAGATTCTCTCCATCACATCAAACACCAGAAATGACTGAAAAGTCTATGTGTGTATGTGGATGTTCCTAAGTTTGGGCCCCTATGAGTGCTGGGAGTTGACAGGAGTTGTAGTGTCCTGGATGAGGAGGGAAGCCAATTGTTAGGTAAGCATTTCTGGTAAGCTCCCTCAAGTGACCTCAGAAGAAAGGAACGTGAGGCTCCAAGACACCTAAAATTTGTTGTGATTTATTTTCTCATCCTAAATAACTTCATTTCCTAAATGGTGTTTTTTTTTCTTAAATGGTGCACTCAAATTATAGAAGTTTTAAGACCCACAAAACCTGGGTGGCCCAGTATCAGAGTGATAAGCAGCAGTATCATATCCATGGTGCAAGTATTGGTAGTTATAGAGAATAAAAAGAACAAATTAGAGATCTCAAAAGTTAAAAGTATAATTGATGAAATTTAAAAACAACTGAAGAGATGATTTGGAATAGAAGAAAAAATGGTTAGCGATGAAGAGTGAATTAATGAGCTGGAAAGTCCAGAAAGGAATTCTTCCAGAATTCCGTGCAGATGAAAATTTAAGAGAAAAAATTGAGAGACATGGAAGGCAGATTCATGTCATAGGCTTTCCAAAAGGAGACAGCAATATGTGAAGGAATGATGTCTGAGAATTTTCCAGAACCAAATAAGACCTAAATCCTCAAAATTAAATGACCTGCTGAATATGAGAGGATAAAGCGGTGGGGGGTGAGAACAGATAGTACAGACATTTCAGAATACCAAGGATAAAAGCTCCAAAAGTGACTAGTGAAGAAGCAGATTATCTAAAGTGAACCAGAGTCAAATCAACACATCTCCTCAGTAGCACTGGAGGCAAGAAGATAATGGAACACTATGTTCAAGTACTAAAGGAAAAACGATGGAATCTAAAATTCTATATTCAGGGAAAATTTCAGTCAAATGTAAGGGTAAAATCAAGACATTTATTTTACGCATCCCAAGACACAGGAAGTTTGCCACCTACAAACCTTCTCTGAAAGCTGTGCTCTAGCATGAAGAAAAATTAATTCAGGAGACAATAACATACAAGAATCAAAGATGAGTTAAAAACCTTAGTCAAATACGGTGTTGCGGTCGGGCACAGTGGCTCACGCCTGTAATCCTAGCACTTTGGGAGGCTGAGGTGGGAGGATCGCTTGAGCTCAGGAGTTCGAGACCAGCCTGAGCAAGAGTGAGGCCCTGTCTCTACTAAAAATAGAAAGAAATTAGCCAAACAACTAAAAAATAGAAAAAATTAGCCGGGCATGGTGGTGCTTGCCTGTAGTCCCAGCTACTTGGGAGGCTGAGGCAGGATTGCTTGAGCCCCAGAGTCTGAGGTTGCTGTGAGCTAGGCTGAGGCCATGGCACTCTAGCCTGGGCTCTGTCTCAAAAAAAAAAAAGTCTTCTTGGGATCCTATTTCGATAAGGAGATATTAATACCGGGTAACTCTAGATGTTAGAGAGAAGTAAATTGAAGTTGTGCATGATTCCTTTAAGGAGAACTCAGAAATAGAATGCATAAGTTTTAAATCAGTGTCAGAAGAAAAATTGAACAAAGAAAACCAAATCAATCCAAGTAAAAGGAAAGCATTTGTGAATAAAAAGAATAAAATAAGATGGCAAGTATAAGTCTAAACTTGGGCGATCACAATAAATATTAATAGGATATGTGGGGAAAAGCTTATGCTGAAAGTTATACATATAAAAATATTTTGTATTGTTTACAAACTGCACAGAAGACCATACTTATGTATGTGTATTAAACATCAATAGAAGGGCACCCGCTAAACTCTTGATAATTACTGCCTTTGGAGAGAAGGGTCTTTGATACTTCTAGTAATGACTAGAGAAAATTATTAATTTAAGATTTATTTCTTAAATAATAATAAAAGAGCTGGGCGTGGTGGTGCATGCCTGTCATCCCAGCGACTTGGGTGGCTGAGGTGAGACCCTCCTGGCACCATAGTGAAACCTTGTCTGTGAATAATAACAATAATCATAATAATAAAGACTGAAACAAGCATGATTGAATATTAAAAGCTGTTAATTCTGAATGGTGTAAGGATGGGAGTTTGTCAAATTAAGTCTTTACTTTTCTATATTCTTTCAATTTTTCCAAAATATTATTGCTAGGAGGGAGGGGCGAGCAAGTGGGGCTGACCTGGCTCTGACAGCCTAGGAGAAATCATAGCCTTTCCCAGGCAGCAGAGGGGAGGGAAGTGGACAGACAGTGGGGCGGGGGTGAGGTGCTGACAGAGTGACAGAGTGACCACAGTGACACACTGATCATGCACATGTACACATACATCAGAGGCCACTTCCAAATGTCCAAGAATGAAATCGTCGCTTACCATCCCTAATAAGTATATTCTCAGCTTTTCAAAAAAATTCCGTATTTGAAACTTCTTGCCTAGTTTTCATAAGCAGAAATCAATTTTAACTGAAGAACAAAGGAACCTTTTCTACAAGCTATAGCTTCCTACTGACACTCTATTTCATTTCTGGGTGTTGTGATTTCTTGCTCTTATTCTGGCTCCTGGTGCTAAATTTTCCACCTTTCCAAAGTATGGCCTTTTTGTTGCTAATAGAAAGAAAACTAAACTCTTAGCTTAAGCACCCAGCTGTGGTCTGGGAGCTGAAATACTGCAATCTTTTTGAGTGGAAGTTCTGAAAGTGCCTACTCTGTGTCTTAAGGGTTCAGAATTGTTATTGTATTTCTTTTTTGTTTCTGTCTCAGTCTTAGTGCTGATTATAAAGCATAAAATATTTCACATTCCTGTAGGAGTTTCACATCTGGACTCCCAAATCTATTGCCGCATGGTATTCTGTAGATTTTCTTTCTTTCTGACTTTGACTTTCTGAGCTGAGGATAGTGCCTAAATGACAGCTGTGGAACAAAAACTGCTGGGGAGGAACATGGTCACTGCAATGACAGGGACTCATCTGAAGGCATCTTCCACACTTCAAGGTCAGAAAGCTCAGAAAGCCACAATAAAAATGTTTCATTATGTTAAGGACATAATTTAGCAAGTTGAATGACAAAATTTATTACATAGTGTACTACTAATGTTCCAGAGGGTCAGTACATCTTTTATCATCAGTTTTTCCCTAAGCCAGATGGAAATAAGGCTAATAGAATCCAATGCCAAGTGCAATGTCTGGCATATAATTGGTGGTTAATAACTATTTTTGAATAAATAAACAAATGAATGAATCTGGGATAAAATTTAAAAAGGAATAGAGATGACTACTCCATACAGCAAGAGTGATGGCTAAATCTGCCCCCAAATAGCTACAGTCACTTTAAGAACAGGTCTGTACCAGGGAAAAATAGTCAAGAACAGACCATCAGTTCTATTGACAGTAGAACAAAAAAGTAAAGTAACTCAAATCCTTAAAATTGAAATATTGGTCTAGTAAAACAATATTCTCTGAAGCTCAGTGTTTGGTTTGAATTTTGTTCCACTCCTAAAAAATCTGTTGAAGTCCTAACCCCCAATACCTCAGAATGTGAAAACAGGGTTTTTACAGAGGTAGTCAAGTTAAAATGAGGTCATTTGGGTGGACCTTAATCCAAAATGTCTGTTGTCCTTATAAAAAGAGAAAGTGTGGACACAGACAGACATGCACAGAAGGGAGACTATGTGAAGAGACACGGGGAGTGTGCATGGGAAGACCGCAGTGGTGCTGCCACAAGCCCAGGGACATCGGGGGCCACCAGAATCTGGAAAAGTAAAGGAATTACTCTTCCCCTGTAGGTTTCAGAAGAAGCATGGCCCTGATGACACCTTGATGTTGGACTTCTGGCCTCCAAAACTGTGAGAGAATAAATTTCTGTTGTTCTAAGCCACCCAATTTGTGGCATTTTGTTATGGCAGCCCCAGGAAACTAATACGCTCAGCATAATCATTTCATATTTGCAGTTAGACCAATGAGGGTTTCTCATCTGAGTTTATAATCAGAGGTAAGGAAAGTAACATCATCTCATTAGAAGGATCTCATTTGTCAAGCATTTATTAATACTATATATAACTTTGAAAATGTTTAAAGTTCTTGTGGAATGGATTTGTCAACAACAACAACAAAACCCTAAATAATCTCATTCAAAAGTGGGCAAAGGACATGAATAGACATTTTTCTATTCATTTGAATAAGTTCAAATGAATTTATTTTACCTATAAAACTCATGTGAATAAAAAGAACTGTCAATGCCAGAGTGCCAAATTCAGATCATAGTTTTTATATTTTTAGATGACCTGCATTTTGTTTTCAAAAAAATCAATAATTTCAAACATTTGACAATTTCACTAAAAAGACATTAAATGAAATGAAGTATAAATAAAAACTATGGTACTTGCATAAAGATAGACATGTAGCTCAATGGAATAGAATTAAGAGGGCAGAAATAAAACAATACATTAGGATCAACTGATTTTTTATTTGTATAAATTTATGGGGTACATGTGCAATTTTGTTATATACATAGATTGTGTAGTGATCAAGTTAGGGCTTTTCTGGTATTCTTCACACAAATCACATACATTGCACCCCTTAACAATTTTTCACCATCCTCTTGCCTCCCATACCCTCACCCTTCCCAGTCTCCACTGTCATTCCACTCTCTATGTTCATGTGTACACATTTTTTAGCACCCACTTATGCGTGAGAACATGTGATATTTGACTTTCTGTGCCTGACTTTCACTTAAGATACTGACCTCCAGTTCCATCCATGTTGTTGCAAAAGACATGATTTTGTTTTTTTATGGCTGCAAATTATATGATTTCATTGTTTTTTATGGCTGAATAGTATTCCATTGTGTATCTATACCACATTTGCTTTATCCATTTATCCATTGATAAACACTTAAGGTTGATTCCATATCTTTGCTCTTGTGAATAGTCCTGTGATAAACCTATAAGTGCAGTTATCTTTTTGATATATTGATTTATACTGATTTATTTTCCTTTAGGTAGATACCCAGTAGTGGTATTGCTGGATCAAATGGTAGTTATACTTTTAGTTCTTTTAGAAATTTACATACTATTTTCTATAGAGGCTGTACTATTAACACTTTACATTCCCACAAACAGTGTATAAGAGTTCCCTTTTCTCCACATCCTTGTCAAAATCTGTTACTTTTTCTCTTTTTAATAATAGCCATCCTGACTGGGGTAAGATGATATCTCATTGTGGTTTTGATTTGGATTTCTCTGATGATTAGTGATGTTGAGCATTTTTTCATATACCCATTGGCCACTTATATATCTTCTTTTGAAAAATGTCTATTCATGTCCTGTGCCCACTTTTTAATGAAATTATTTAGGGTTTTTTTTTTGTTGTTGTTCTTGTTGTTGAGTTGCTTATATATTCTGGATATCATTCCCCTGTCAGATGAATAGTTTGCAAATATTTTCTCCCATTCTAGAGGTTATCTCTACACTCTGTTGATTATTTATTTTGCTGTGCAGAAGCTTTTTAAGTTAATTAAGTTTCACTTGTCTATTTTTGGTTTTGTTGTCTGTGCTTTTGAAGTCTTAGTCATAAATTCTTTGCCCAGACCAATGACCACAAGAGTTTTCCCTTGGTTTTCTTTGAGTATTTTTATAGTTTTGGTCCTATATTTAAGTCCTTAAACCACCTTGAGTTGATTTTTGTACATGGTGAGATATACGGGTCCAGTTTCATTCTTCTACATATAACAGTCCAATTTTGCAAGCACCATTTATTGAAGAGGGTGTCCTTTCCACAGTGTATGTTCTTGTCAGCTTTGTCAAAGATCAGTTGGCTGTAAACACGTAGCTTTATTTCTGGGTTCTCTATTTTGTTCCATTGATCCATGTGTTCAATTGATTTTCAACAAGGGAATCATGGCAACTCAATGGGAAAAGAATAGAAATAATAGTCTTTTCATTGTGGTGCTGAGATAACTGAATATCCACATGTCAAAGAAGGAATCTGGACCCCTGCTTCAAACTATTCTCAAAACATAACTCGTAATAACTCAATATATATCATAGAACTAAGTGTAAGAGCTAAAACTATAAACTGTTAGAAGAAAACATATAAATCTTAAGACCTTGCATTAGGCAATGGTTTTTCAGATGACACCAAAAGTACAAGTGACACAAGAAAAAATATATAAATTGTACTTCATCAACATATTTGTAGTTAAAATGATACCATCAAGAAAGTGAAAAGATAACCCACATGGTGGGGGAAAATATTTTCAAATCATGTAATTTGATTAGATGCTTGTATTAATAGAATTGATAAAGAATTCTTACAATTCAATAATAAAAAGGTGAACCATTTAATTCAAAACTGGGCCAAAGATCTGAATAGATATTTCTCCAAAGGAGATATGCAAATGACCACTAAACATGTGAAAAGATGCTCAATATCATTAGTTATTAGGGAAATGCAAATCAAAAACCACAATAAGATGCCATTTCACAACCACTAGGTTGGCTATACTAAAAAAGAAATATAATTACAAATGTTGGTGACGTGAAGAAACTGGAACCCTCACACATTGCTGGTAAGAATGTAAAATGGTGAAATAGTTTTTGGCAATTCCTCAAAAAATTCAACATAGAGTTACCACATGACCCAGAAATTCTGCTCCTGGGTATAAACCCAGGAGAATTGAAAACATTTGTCCATACAAAAACTTAAACATGGATGTTCATAGAAGCATTATTCATAATAGCCTCAAAATGGAAAGAACCCAAATGTCCATCAACTGATTAATGGATAAACAAGATGTGGTATATCCATACAATGGAATATTATTTGACCATAAAAAGAAATAAAGTATTGACACATGCTACAATATAGGTGAATCCTGAGAAAACTATGTTAAATGAAAGGAGCCATTCACAAAAGACCACATACTGTCTATGGAAACAGAAAGTATGTATGTGGCTGCTTAGACTGGAATAAGGAGGAAACAGTAGGAAACAAATGCTAGTGGTTATAAGTTTTCTTTTAGAGGGGACAAAAATGTTCTAAAATTAAATTGTGATATTTACACAACTCTGTGAATATACTAAAAAAAACACTGAATTGTACAGTTTAAATGGATGAATTGTATGGTATGTGAATTATGTCTCAATATAGCTGTTTTAAAAAATTGTGAAACATGTCAAATCCTGGGATGTTTTAACTCTGAGCATATTCAAATTAGTTTATTGTACAGGAATTTTAGAGTTTTATTTCTTACTTCACTCAAGACATATCCAGGTATCCTAGTGAGTGTTAGGGTATAGTGAGGAACAAAAACAGGATGATATTTGGCCTCCGAGAGCTTAAAGTCAAACAGATAAAGATGAAACTTTGATAAATACTCCAAAAATATGTACATGGGAGCAAATAATAGGAAGATTTGACCCAACCCTAAAGATCAGGGAAAACTGTTTTTCCTATGGATGACTGATCTGAGGTCTGAAAAAAGAGTAGGAGCTCACTTCTCTGAAGGAGGGGGGAATGTGTTTCAGGTAGAAGTGTAGGACAAGAGGGCCCAAGAGGGAGTGTAAGGGGCAGAGGGTGGGGCAGGGAAAATGAGGGAAAGCATGGAGCAAGCTGAGATGGAGAGGGGGCCAGCATGGCTGAACAGCGTATCTGAAAAGTCATTGCCAAACCCATGCTCATCTAGATTCTTTCCTATGTTATCTTCTAAGAGCTTTATAGCTTTGGATTTTACATTTAAGTCTATGATCCATTTTGAAGTAATTTTTGTAAAGGATATAAAATTTGTGTCTAGATTCATTTTTTTACATGTGGATGTCCCATTGTTCCAACCTCATTTGTTGAAAAGACTACCTTTGCTTCATTGTACTGCCTTTACTCCTTGGCCAAAGATCAGTTGACTGTATTTTGTGGGTATATTTCTGGGATCTTTATTCTGTGCCATTGATCTATTTGTGTATTTTTTCACTAATACCAACTTGTCTTCTTTACTGTAACTTTATAGTAAGTCTCAATGTCAGGTAGTGTCAGTCTTCCAACTTTGTTCTTCTTCAATATTGTGTTCGCTATTATAGGTCTTTGCTTCTCCATATAAACTTTGGAATCAGTTTGTCAATATCTGAAAAATAACTTGCTGGGATTTGATTGGGATTGCAATGAATCTGTAGATCAATTTGGGAATAACTGGTATCCTGACAATATTGAGTCTTCCTATACATGAATATGGAATATGTCTCCGTTTATTTAGCTCTTCTTTGATTTCTTTCAATGAGTTTTATAGCTTTCCTCATATAGATCTTACACTTATTTACTTAGGTTTATACCTAAATACTTAATTTTTTTGGTGCCAATTTAAATGGCAATGTGTTTTTAATTTGAAGTTCCAATTGTTCATTACTGGTATGTAAGAAAGTAATTTGCTTTTTCATATTAAGCTTGTACCCTGCAGCCTTGTTATAATTGCTTATTAGTTCTATGAGTTTTATTGATCCTGTGGGATTTTCCACATAATAATAGCATGAGCAAAAAACCAAAACAAAATAAAACAAAAACCCAGTTTTATTTCTTCCTTTCTGACCAATATACTTTTTTATTTCCTTTTTTCTTGTCTTATTTCATTAGCTAAGACTTCAAGTGTGATGTTGAAAAGAAGTGGTGAGAAGGTAAATCCTTACCTTGTTTCCTCATCTTAGTTGAAAAGCTGCTAGTTTCTCACCAGTAAGTATCATGTTAACTGTAGGTTTTTTGTAGACATTCTTTACCAAGTTTAGGAAGTTGTACCTCTATTCCTAGTTTACTGAGAGTTTTTTTTTTTTTATCATGTGTTGGTGTTAGATTTTGTCAAATGGTTTTTCTGCATCTATTGATATGATCATGTGATTTTTCTTCTTTAATCTGCTGATGTGGTAGATTACATTAAGTGAATTTTGAATGTTGAACCAGCCTTGCATACCTGGGATGAATCTTACTTGGTTGTGTTTGTATAATTCTTTTTATAATACAATGGTGGGTTTGATTTGCCAATATTTTGTTGAAGATTTCTTTCTTCTATGTTCCTGAGAGAAATTGATCTATAGTGTTTTTTTCTTATAATATCTATTTGGCTGGTTTTGTATTAGGGTGATGCTAGCCTCATAGAATGAGTTAAAAAGTATTCCCACTGCTTCTCTATTCTGGAAGAGATTGTAGACAATTTGTATAATTTCTTCCTTAAATGTTTGGTAGAATTCACTACTGAATCCAGCTGGGCCTGTTGTCCTCTGTTTTGGAAGGTTACTAGTTATTGATTCAATTTCTTTAATAGATGTAGTCTTATTCATATTTTCTATTTCTTGGGTGAATAAATTGTGTCTTTCAAGAAATTGGTCCATTTTACCTAGGTTATCAAATTTGTGGGAATAGACTTATTCACGGTATTCCTTTATTATCCTTTTAATGTCTGTGGGCTCTATAGTGATATCGTCACTTTCAGTTTTCATATTAGCAACTGTGTCCTCTCTTCTTTTTTCTTAGTTCACCTGGCTAGAGGCTTATCAATTTGATTGATATTTTTACAGAACCAGCTTTGGGTTTTGTTGCTTTTCTCTGTTGACTTTCTATTTTTAATTTCATTGATTTCTGCTCTAATTTTTGTTATTTCTTTTCTTCTGCTTACTTTAGATTTAATTTGCTCTTCTCATTTACTAAGGTGGAAGCTTAGATGATTGGTTTTAGATCTTTGTTCTTTACGAATATATGTACTCAATGCTACAAATTTACCTCTAAGCACTGATTTTGCTATATCTACAAATTTTACTAAGTTGTGTTTTCCCTTTCATTTAGTTCAAAATATTTCTAATTTCTCTTGAGATTTCTTCTTTGACCCATGTGTTATTTGGAAGTGTGTTGTTTAATCTACACATATTTGGAGATTTTCCAGTTATCTTTCTATTATTAATTTTAAGTTTAATTCCATTGAGATCTGAGAGCAGATGTGTGATTTCTATCCTTTTTTAATTTATTGAGGTGATTTTATGGCCCAGAATGTGATCTATCTTGGTGAATGCTCCATGTGAACTTAAAAAGAATGTTTATTCTGCTGATGTTGAATAAAGTAGTCTGTAGATGTCAATTACACCCAGTTGACTGATGACGTTGTTGAAGTCAGCTATGTCCTTACACATTTTCTGTCTACTAGATCTGTACATCTCTGATAGAAGGGTGTCAAAGTCTTCAACTACAAAAGCATACTCATCTATTTCTTCTTGCAATTCTATTAGTTTTTGCCTCATGTATTTTGAAGCTCTGTTGTTAGAAGCATACATGTTTATGATTGTTGTCTTCTTGGAAAATTACCCCTTTATCATTATGTAATTCCCTTCTTTATCCCTGATAACCTTCCTTGCTTTCAAGTCTGCTCTGTCTGAAATTAATACTGGTACTTCTTTTGATTAGTATTAACATAGTATGTCTTTCTCCATCCATTTACTTTTAATCTGTATACATATCTTTAAATTTAAAGTGGTTTTTTTGTAGACAACACATAGTTGGGTCTAGATTTCAGATTCACTTTGACAATCTCTGTGTTTTAATTGGTGTATTTAGACCACTGATATTCAAAGCGATTATTGATAAAGTTGGATTAATATCTACCATATTTGTTACTGTGTTCTACTTGTGGCCCTTGTTCTTTGTTCCTATTTTTGTCTTTCACTCTTTTTCTGCCTTTTGCGGGTTTAATTATTTTAATATAATTCAATTTCCTCTCGTTTCTTAGCATATCATTTATACCTTTATTTTTAGCGGTTGCTCTAGAGTTTGCAACATACATTTATAATTAATCAAAGCCCACTTTCAAGTAACGCTATACTGCTTCATGGGCAGTGTGAGTACCTTATAATAAAATAATTCTAATTCCTAATGTCCCATGTATCACTGCTGTCCTTCATTTCATTTACATATAAGCATATATTCAACTATGTATGCTTGTATGTGTGTGTACATATACACACACCAATGCATATATGTACACATAAGCATACATAATCAAATACTGTACATTGTTGCTATTGTTATTTTGAACAAACTATCTGTTAAGTGAATTAAGAATAAGAAAAATAAATGTTTTATTTTACCTTCACTTATTTATTCTTTGATACTCTTCCTTTCTGTATGTAGATGCGAGTTTCTGGACCTATATCATTTTCCTTCTCTCTAAAGAACTTCAACATTCCTTGTTAAGTAGGTCTACTGGCAACAAATTCCATCAACTTTTGTCTTAGAAAGTCTTTATTTCCCCTTTACTCTTGAAGCACAATTTCACAGGGCACAGAATTCTTGGTCAGTGTTTTTTTTTTTTTTTTTCTCTAAACACTTTAAATATATTACTCTACTCTTCTTCTGCATGGTTTCTGATGAAAAGTTATATGTAATTTTTATCTTTGCTCCTCTATAGGTAAGGTGGTTTTTCCCTCTGGCTTCTTTTATGATGTTTTCTTTATCTTTTTCAGTAGTTTAAAAATAATATGTCT
Organism: Varecia variegata; assembly: GCA_028533085.1. Taxonomy (NCBI): domain Eukaryota; kingdom Metazoa; phylum Chordata; class Mammalia; order Primates; family Lemuridae; genus Varecia; species Varecia variegata. The sequence continues at coordinate 90,183,289 of CM052440.1, forward strand.
AAGTACAGTTTTATGGGCATTTATCCTGTTTGATGTTCTCTGAGCTTCCTGGATCTGTGTTCATTTATGTGTCATACATTAATTTGGGGGGAATTATCATTAATTATTGTTTCAGATACAGTCATGTATCTCTTAACAATGGGGATATGTTCTGAGAATGTGTCATTAGGCCATTTCATGATTGTGTGAACACTATAAAGTGTATATACACCAACCTACATGGTATAGTCTACTACACACCTAGGCTATGTGGTGTATTGCTCCTGGGCTACAAACCTGTACAGCATGTTGCTGTACTGAGTACTTCAGGCAATTATAACATGATGGTAAGTATTTGTGTATCTAAACATAGAAAAAGTACAGTAAAAATATGGTATAAAAGAGAAAATGGGACACCTGTATAGAGCACTTACTATGAATGGAGCTTGCAGGACTGGAAGTTGCTCTGAGTGAATCAGTGAGTAGGAGGTGAGTGAACGTGAAGGCCTAGGACATTACCGTACGATACTGCAGACTTTATAAATACTGTATACTTAAGCTACATTAAATTTAGTAAAAATTTTCTTTCTTCAATAATAAATTAATCTTAACATACTGTAAATTTTTTATTTTATAAACTTTTTGATTTTTTAAAATTTTTGACTTTTATAATATTTAGATTAAAACACATTGTACAACTGTACAAAGATGTTTTCTTTCTTTATATCCTTATTCTATAACCTTTTTTATATTTAAATTTTTTTTTTTTACTTTTTAAACTTTTTGTTAAAAACTAAGACTCAAACGCATAGATTAGCCTAGAGCTACAAGGGTCAGGATCATCAATATCACTGTCTTCACCTCCCTGTCTTGTCCCACTTGTCTTTAAGTGCAATAACAGACATGGAGCTGTCATCTCCTATGATAATAATGCCTTCTTCTGGATACCTCCTGAAGGACCTACCTGAGGCTGTTTTACAGTTAACTTATATTTTTTATAAGCCAAAAGAGTAGACTCTAAAACAATGATATAGGTGCACAGCCTAGCCGCTGCGGTATCACCGCAGGAGACGCGGGGCCCTTGGACCCTGGAGATTTGTGCGTGGGCTCTGCCTGCTGCGGTCTGCGCTGGGCCGCAGCGAAAGGCAGCTAGGAGACGCAGTTCGATCCCGCTTAACTGGCGGATTTCTAGCCTGGAGACTGCGGGCAGCTGGGCTCCCTCAATTCCTGGCTCCTCTGGTGCCCACCGGACCCTGAACATTCACCCCCAGCACCAGCGAGCTGCGGGTGGCAGCCGCCATTGTCTGGGTCCACAGCCTTGCCGCTGCAGAGCGACTGGGTGCCGGGCAGCTCCCTGGGCAGCTCCCTCCCCTGGTACATGGACCCCAACTGGGAGCTCCGCCTTTGTGTGAACACTGAGTGCTTCCCCAGTTGTGACAGAGTGGTGTGTGGACCACGCAGTCATAGGAGTGGGCCAGGCGTGTGCCTGTGGGAGCTGCAGCAGCGGGGGCGCTGGGCGAGTGAGGGCTCTGCCCCCTCCCCCCTAGCCACTGTCTTTCACGCGGAGAGAGGCAGAACCCATCTCCGGAGAGGAAGAGTCAAGAAAAAGACGCTTTCCGTCTGCAACCAGCACAACCCAGTGACTTAACTCGTCAAACTGGTATTAGGTCAAATTAATTCTCCAGGGCTGGACCCATCAGGAGCAGCCCCCCAGCTGAGGTAGTAAAATCCTAAACAACACACAACAGGCTCCCCCTAGTGGCGAAGGAAGCAACACATCTAAGCCGCTACACAACCTAAGACCAGCGCGCATGGCGTGCCTCTATCCAGAATAAAGC
>CM052440.1:90185605-90218213 GCA_028533085.1 Varecia variegata
AAAAAAAAAAAAAGAAAATGAAATTTAAAAAATATCATTTTGAAGTAGTATTGAAACATTAAATATCTGGAAATAAATCTAACCAAAGATGAACAAAAAAAATAAAACAATGATATAAAAATATAGTATAGTAAATATATGAATCGGTAATATAGTTGTTTATTATTATCATCAAATATTATGTACTGTACCTAATTGTATGTGCTATCCTTTTATATGACTGGTAGCATCACAGCAAATGTGAGTAATGTATTGTGCTACAACATTATAATGGCTACAACATCACTAGGTAATAGGAATTTTTCAGCTCCATTATAATCTCATGGGACCATGGCCGTATATATGGTCCATTATTGACCAAAGCATCATTATGTGGCACGTGACTGTATTTCTTCTTTTCCTTTCTCTCTTTCTTCTTCTGGATTATTTCTATTATGTATACATTGCACCTTTTGTAGTTGTTCCACAGTTCTTTGATATTCTGTTTTTTTCGCAGTCTTTGTTCTCTTTGCTTTTCCATTTTGGAAGTTTCTATTGATAGATCCTCAAGCTCATAGATTCTTTCCTCTACCATGTATAGTCTACTAATAAGCCCATCAAAGGAATTCTTCATTTATGCTACAGTAGTTTTGATCTCTAGTACTTCTTTTTGGTTCTTTCCTAGGATTTCCACCTTTCTGCTTACATTGCCCATCTGTTCTCACATGTGATTTTACCCATTAGAGCCTTAGCATCTTAATTATAGTTGTTTTAAATTCCCTGTCTGATAACTCTAGCATCCCTGCCATGTCTGGTTACTCTGTCTCTTCAAAATGTGTTTTTTGCCTTTTAGTATGCCTTGTCATTTTTTCTTGGTAGCCAGACATGATATACTTGGTAAAGGCATTGCTATAAATAGACCTTTAGTAACGTGATGGTGAGGTGTTTGGGGAGGGGAAGTGTTCTATCATTTTATGAGTAAGTCTCAGTCTTTTAGTCAGCCTACGCTCTGGACTATGAACGTCACAGGTGTTTCTCAGGCTTTATTTTCTTCTCCTTAGGTGGGACAGGATGTCTGCAGTGAGCTGGAGTCAGATATTGCTCTTCCCCTGGATCAGTTAGGCTCTAATAAAACCCAAGCAGATCAGGCTAACTAGTTTCTTCTAAGGACAGATCTTGTTAAGAATAGCATGCTCTGGCTGTTTCAAAGTGGTTCCTTTTCCACTTGCCAGAGCACAAGGGGATTTTTCTCTGATATTTACTGTGAGAACCTGGTTGAGCTCCTGAAGGTGAAACTCCTGGTGCATGGGCTCCTCCCTATGCTTGGGTCCCCTGGAGTTTTTAACTCTCAGGTTTGCCCACACCTAACCTCCAGCAACGTGTCAATTACGGTTCAGGTTTTCCTATCTCAGCACTGTTATAGTATGTTGTGATTCTCCATATCTGCCTATCTGTGTCTCCAATTTGGGGGACAGTGGTTTGCCCTGTGATCTCACTTCTCTTACAAATTTAAGAAGAGTTATTGATTTTTCAGTTTGTTCAGCTTTTTACTTGTTAGGATTGGAGTGGCAACTTCCAAGCTTACATGTAGAACCAGAAACAAGAAGTCCTCTCTGCTTTTGAGGATCCTTATTTGTTTGTTTGTGGATGCGGCTTGCTGACAATGACCTTTGGGGACAAGACAATCTTACTCTCATGTTATTAGAAAAATGCTCATAGTTTACAGTTAGGGGGTTCATTAGCTACTGGGGTACTTCTCTATCCTCTGTCCCTAGAACTCCAAGTGTCTGCCTTATGTGAGAGCAAATGCAGTCAGCAGTCAGCCAGAATGGAAACTGGCCACGTTGCTCTAAGTGCAGTTACCGAATGAACCACACCAGTGATTGCCCTGGAGGCCTCTTCTGGCACCTTTTATCCCCCTAGAACATGCCCTCTACTGTTACAGACGTTCTCTCGCCCAACTATTTTGGATAAGTTTCCCTCTGGACTTATTTCTCTATAGATGTGACCATGTTTGCTTTCTCTCTTTTAGAAATTTCTTACAGTTTCTAGCAAACTTATGACACTCTTTTGCACTGTCCAGTGCATTAATAGATTATTTAAGTACATCTTTTTTTCCTTCAGCCATTCCAAGACATTGGGATTGATAGGGAAAGCAGATACTGCAATAAACATAATTTTAATTTCCCCTAATGGTGTAGAGGCAAGCTTGGAATGTTGTAGATCCTCAGGATCAGCATTATGAATATTAATTGTAGAGCGGTACACTCTGCCACAAATCAGATGGTGCCATAGAGAAAAAGTTCTGCTAAAAATAGCAAGTTCCACAGGAGCTATACTGGCATTTTAGTATAGACAAGGTTTCTTTACAACATTTGACTTTAATATTTTCCAGGGTAAATCTGCCTATTCCCTGTCAATATGCTGCAGAATATAGATGGTCCCCAACTTATGATGGTTCAACTTATGGTGTTTTGACTTTACGGTGGGTTTATCCAGCTATTAAATGCGTTTCTGACTTGCAATATCTTCGACTTATGGTGGGTTTATCAGGACATAACCTCATGGTAAATTGAGGAGCATCTGTATAGGCTCACAATGAAGAACTGTTGCAACTGCTTAAGCAGATTCAAGTTATCTTTTGAGAGAGAGAGAGACAGAGAGAGAGAAAGAAAAAACCCCTTGTTCTAACTGCATTAGCCACACACATATTAAAGTATTTTGTGTCATCAAGAATATAATTCACTCTCTTAAAATATGTACGATATGACAAATTTATCCTTTTCCCATATGGTATTTTGTCTTGTAATTAGTATAAATTAATACCCACACTATAGGGGACTATGACTAAACCACATAATTTGCCATCCAAATGAGAACACTTGGAGAATAAATGCAGGTGCTATTAATAATAACTCCCATTCAAGTTACGAGTACACTTATTGCCCTGACTTAAACGTGAAAGCTATCCATGTAATGAAAACATTTATACCCCTTAATATTTTAAAAAAGGGGGAAAAAGGAAACCACACATATGGATCAACACACATATACAGATGTATGCAAAACATGCAGCAGATGTTCATGCTAACATTACTTATTATAGTAAAGAATTAGAAAGGATCTAAATGTACATCAATAGAGTAATGTACAAATAAACTGCAGTTTATCTATAGTATTAAATACTAATGAGCATCCTAAAGGAATTTAGTAGATCTTCATGTTTTGACATGAAAAGATTTTAAGGATTTTTTAATTAAAAAACTGCAAAATGATATAAACAATATATTAACACTTATCTATAAAAAAGTTCCACAGAATGATCCTATAATATTTGCATTTATATGTATGTCTATAGATAGTATGAGAGGGAAGGAGAGTGATCAAAAATGAGAGTGGAAATAGCTGTGTTGAGAAGTTCTGAGAGAATACTCAACAGAGTGCTAACAGTGGTTGTATCTGGGAGGGAACTGGAATTGAAAAGGGAGATCCAATGAGATTTTAAACTTATCTGAATTGTCTTTACTTTTTTAACAAAGAAAAGGCATTCCTGTATTATTTGTGTTAATTTAAAAATGTAAACGTGAAGTAAAACTATTAACAGCTTTTTATTCCAAGAAGACAGAATTACAAGGAATCTTTATTCCATGTTCTTTTCTGTATATTCCAGTTTTTCTCCAGTGAACATATTACCTTCATTGTAAAAAAAATACCTTTTTGCCTAAAACATAAAGATTCAGACACATTACAATTCTATAAACCAAAAACAAAAATTCAATATTCTTTTAAATTAATAACAACCAGAAAACAGCTATAAACTGGGACTGTTTCAGATAAACCAGGATGTGTGGTCACCCTAAACATGCCCCAGCACTTTTTAAACATCTGACAAGAACAGCCTAATGTATACATTACACATTCATTTTTCCAGTACCCTTTCCACAAGCATAATTAGGCGGATTAATGCAGAACTAACATTTTTGCACAGGGCCAAATTGGGAAACATGAAAATTTCCTTCCACTTAGTAGTTCTATTGTAGCTCATGGGGGAATACTTTTACAATTGTGATTATCTATTTATTTAAATAAAAGAATGTCACACGAGAAAACTGGCAGCATCTTTTTAGCCATATCTGAGAGGCTACAACTTGGAGGCAGCTTTCATATCTTTCACTGATCTGTAGTCACAGAAGAGTTTAGAGTTCTTGTACCTTATCTTATTGCATCCTTGAAACAAATTCATCAAGGCAAGTGTTATTACATTTCCAATGTACTGAACATAAAAAAGAATGTGCAGAGAAGTAAGTCTTTTTTATAATCTGATGGAAAAATATATATTATTGTGCTGCACATTTTAATTTCTCTAATTTTTTTAGTAAGAGTAAGAATTTTTTTCATGTCAATTAGTTCTTTATATTTTGTGAATTTCCTATTCATGTCCTTGCCCATTTTTTTCCATTAGGGTATTAATTTTTCTTACACTTTTCTCTGATGTGTAAGTTTTATCTTTTACCAGAGTAATAAATATATCTAATTTTAAAAGCCAACTAGTACTCTAAGGACTGTAAGGAAAAAAATAGCAGTCCCCTGTTCTGCTCTTTCTTTCCCAATGCCATTCCCACTTCCTCCTGGCAACCCTTTCAGCTCTTTTAGCTGTTTCTTCTGATATTTATTTATCTCCACATTTCTAAATAATATTCTTTAATTTCTGTTTTTTCCTTGATTGTTTTAAATACTACATACTGATTTCTGACGGAGCATAACAATTTAGTACTCTTACAAAACACTCACCCACCTCCACAAACCCTTCTCGTGGTATAGTTATATCACAATTTTTTATTAAACTGATATCTAATACTTACATTGTTACAATAATATAAATATAGTTCACTGATGAGCTATGCAGTGTAGTACAATTGTATCTCCCTTCGTTTACAACATTTGCTTCTTCCTGGAGTTAGTATTAATGGTTGGCCCATTTGTTCATTTGTTTCATTTTCTATGTACTATTACTAATTCTTCCTAAACTCTCTGATAGGCTTGAAGAATTCCTGACCAGTTTCAGAATATGGTCAAACTCAACAGGTAATCTATTGATTCTACTTATTTTCCTCTTGGCCACATCTCTCCTATAGCTTTCCATCCTACTGCCCAATAGTGCCCAGACCTCAGGCCTACTGCACAATTGCCATACTAGGAATTCAATCCACCACCATCCTGTATCCTCCTGCATTGGTTTCTTTGTTTCCCAAATCCCACATATGTTTCTTAGGTTTCACCCTCATTTCCTAATTTTAATGTTGCATGTCCTTCAGTAGCATCCTGAGGGAAATAGACAAAAAGTAAAATCTTGAAACTTTGCCTGTAAATGTCTTTATTTTACCCTCATTATTAATAGTTTAGCTGGACACAGAATTCTGGCTTGGAAATCAATTTCCCTGAGTGGTGAAGGCTTTTCTCCATTTTCACATAGCTAATAATGTTACTGTTGATGTGTTCAATGCCATGCTGCTTCTCATTCTTTGTATGCAACATTTTATTCTCTCTAGAAGATTTTAGAATCTTGTACCCAATAGGGTAACATAAAGAAAAAAGAAGTCGTTTTATGTATTCTGTGAATACTTTTTTTTAAAGAGATGAGATCTCACTATGTTGCTCAGGCTGGATGCAAATTCCTGGGCTCAAGGGATCCTCCTGCCTTGGCCTCCCAGGTAGCTCAGACTACAGGTGCCACCACCGTGCCCAGCCTATGTATTCTTTGTATAAGGAGTTTAATATAGAATTAGGGTATTTCATGACTATTGGAAGAGCTGAAGGAACAGAGGTAATGGGACATGTAACAGAAAATCAGAGGAATTCGTGCTAAAGATCTCAGGCTGAATCACTAAGAAGGATGGGTCGCAAAAGCTTACTAAAATTCTCAAGAATCTCTCAGAAGCTTCCACCAATCATTTCAGAATTCAGTAAGGAAGAAAGTAATTCTCAAGAGTCTGCCAGGAAGCCACTGTGAATCTCTTACCTACGCACACATTTGGCTACAACTGACTCACTTCCATTTTCCAAATCTCATGCAAGTTTCTCTGATGAGCATACTCTAACCAAAGACCATGTAAGGAAGGAGATTCTGGAAAATATATATAGTTCTCAGCCTTAAAAATGACTGAGAGTGGTGCTGTGCTAAAAAAAGACAATTGGTCACAGTCTGCTCCTTTGTCAGAGTCCAAACATCCTGTTTTTAACCTTTAACTGAATCCATCTTTGAATAAATGTTTGTCTTCTGATTCACAATCTCCTTTTGCTATCCTATAACCTAATACTGACACATAGAAATAACCACAGCCACCATTTATACATTAATATTATTAGAGGGTATGGGAATGGGAGACGATAAGAAGAAAAATATCAGTTTATATGAGTAAATGTCCACATCTAAGCAAGACAGAAAATATCTCCAACTACTACAGTGCTTGTTTCTGCAGCCGGTCACTATTTATAATTCCCTCCTATCACCATCCATTTTTTATTCCATTTGTTCCCAGCAAGCACCTCAGCCTGCCAGTTTTTTTATTTGTCTGTCTTTTGGCCTGGTAAGGCGACCTAAATTTTTATTCTTGAACTTTCTGTGCCATAAATGGCTCTGCCTGCTCTGGTTGCTATAGTTTTCTATAACTTTTACTACAGAACATGGAAATACTAAGCGATCACCCGGAGACTCTCCGGGGTCCCTGGTATTCCTTCTTACCCCCACAGTGTAGGAGCAAACCAGTTTACCCTGATAGTCAAGATCAGTTGTCCCACCCAGGGCAGTAATCCTCTCATTTGCCTGACAAGGTGGCCAGGTGACAGTCTCAGATTCCTGGTGTGTTCCTTGGTGAAAGTATTCTGGCCCCGGGAACCAAGACGTCTAAACTAGCAGAGTTCACTGCTGTGGGGATGGAAAGCCGGAATTTTGGCGTAGATCATGAGATGGAACAGTGAAAGAAGTTATTCCCATTGCCCCCCTTGATTTCTGAAACTGCGTATCTTTGCCATGAGGAAAATTACATTATAAATTAGTTGCTGATTCACAGCATGTCATAGAGCATTAATTCAGCTCCACAAGTGATTTCATCAGCTGGCACCATAACTGAGTCTTCAAAAGTCCATTCCACCATTCTAATAGGATGAGTTTCAGGAGGATGGGAAACCTAGCAAGATCAGTGAATTCCAAATAAAGGCATTAGCAACATCATGCTTTTATGAGCCCATTGCCGTACTTCTTTTGCTATACAACGAGTTCCTTGTCAGAAGCAAAGCTAGGAAGAATACCACAATCTTAAATAAGTCCAGGGGTGATCATTTTGGCAGAGGCAGGATGGCAATCCACATCCTGTGAGAACAAAGCATTGCTCTTGACAGGGTGGAAATGGTCCAATGTACATAAACTATTGGTTCCCCAAAATGACAGTACCACATCATGGGTTCAGTGTTGGCCTCTGCTGTTGGCAGATTGGGCACCCTGCAGGAGCCACAGCCAAAGCAGACTTGGTGAGTAGGAGCCCATGTGATTCAGCCTACGTACAACCTCCGTAGTTCCCAGCCTCAGAAGAGTGTGCTGGTGGCACCAGGTTGATGAGAGACAATAGCACAGTGTCCTTAAAGGTCATTCTGATGCACTGGGCCTTTCTGCACCATTGTAACAGGCACTCAGGGGGCCCTTTCAGCTGCAACAGCCCATGCTCTCAACTTCTTGAGGGATTTTTTTAAAGGTTTTTTTAGATTCTTCTCCTTTGCTTACTCTGTTTTCCCTGGAATTCCTAATAGTATCATGGGCCTCTGGATGCGACCCTCTTATTTTCTTATCTTTTCCCTTCCCTCTCTCTCTCTCTCCTCCACACTGTCCTTTTTGTTTTCTCTGAGATATTTCTTTGAGTTTATCTTCCAATACATCTATCTATTTATTTATTTACTTGAGGGTTTTTAAAGGCTTTTTATTTTGAAATAATTATAGATTCATGGGAAGTTGTAAAAAAGTGTTCTGGAAGGTCCCATGCACTCTTCCAGAGACTCCCTCATTGTTAACATCTTACACAACTACAGTACAATACCACAACTGAGAAAGTGAAATTGGCACAATCCAGAGAGCTTATTCAGACTTCACCTGTTATATATGCGTGTGTGTGTGTGTGTGTGTGTGTGTGTGTGTGGTACAGCTCTATGCAATTCTGTCACTTGTATAGCCACCACCACAATCAAGACACTCAACTGTACTGTCCACAAGACTCCTTCATGTTACCCCTTTATAGACATATATACCCCTTCTTCCCCCATCACTAACCCCTGGCAACCACTAATCTGTTCTCCATCTCTGTAATTATGTTATTTCACAAATATTACATAAATGGAATTATGCAGCATGCATTTTTTAAGGTTGGATTTTTTCACTTAGCATAATTTCATCTAAACTGTTATGTATACTAATAGTTCATCTCTTTCTATTGCTGAATAGTATTCCCATAGTTTAGGTATACTACAGTGTGCTTAACCTTTCACCCAGTGAAGGACATGTGGGTAGTTTCCAGTTTGGAACTATTACAAATAGAGCCGCTATCGTCATTTGTTTATCTATTTATATACCTTAGTTTCTACTACATTATTTATTCTAAAACTTTTACTTGGTTCTCTCATTGTTTCTTTTCTATAGCACTTTCTGTTTGTTTTATAGGTACAATATCTTCTCTTATCTGTGCAGATATTAGTTATAATTTTAAAACAGATGTTTTCTTCTATTCTTTGCATAGTCTGTATTCCCTATGAGTTCTTCTGTTTCTGTTTGTTTATTTAAGACTCTATTTCTCATATGAACACTTTCCTCAAATATCTGGTAAATCTTGTTTATGCACTCATATTTAAAAGTGAGGCACTACAAGTTTAGTAGTCAGAACAAATTAGGCCATGTGGTGGAAACAAACAACCCCAAATCTCAGTGGCTTAGCCCAATAAAGGTTTATTTCTCACTAATGTCAGTCCAACGTGGCCTCCACAGAAGTGGAAGAAATAGGATGGATGATTGTTTAGACAAGAGCTCGTGCCCTTGTAGAATGGCGCAGAGACAACTGCTCGCACCATGGTGGAATCCCCACCGATCCCCCTGCCAGGCAGGGATCTGGGGCGAGGGTGGAAGCAGGGCTGGCCAAGGCAGCGGCGGTGGTGACGTCAGGGTCAGCAACTGGGATTATGCCCATGTTCCGTCATGGTACTGAAGATTCTGCTGGAAGATGGTAGGTTTCTGTGCCGCAGCTTCAGGTTCTGCAGACCACATGTTGTAGTTTTACATCAACCGGGACCTCATTTTTAGATAAATGCGAATATATTTTGAGCAGCTGCTTGTGGCTCCCAATCGTCTACTTAGTAACTTATCCTCAAATGTGAACAGACATCACCAGGACATCACAAGGTATTCGAGGAACGGTCTCAACAGAAGAAAGAGACACTATGGTAAATAAACAGGAAAAGAACGATCATAGAGGGGATCTGGGTAATGCTGAAGACATAAAGCATTCATTTAATCAGAGAGAGCGTGAAGGTCATAGATAGTAATAAATCCCCAATGTGGTACCAAATAAAACTACAGTCAGATGCCAAAGGCAGCTTTTGCAAGTTAAAAAAAAAATATGATTCTAAGCAGGAACACCAGGAGGAAAGGTTGAGTAAATATCCCAGGAAGAAAAACAAAAGTATAAAAAGATGGAAAATATAAGGAAAAGAGATAAAGTACTCAATCTAGGAGGTACAAAATTTGACTAAGAAGGACTCCTATTAGTGAAAGGAAGATATTTTCAAAGAGATGACAGAAAATAATTTCCCAGAGCTGAAATACTTAAATCTTCTGATTGAGTGATTCCAAGGAATGAAAAACAAGTGTCGTTAGGCACATCATGCTGAAATTTCAGAATCCAAGAAAAAAGAAAAATCAGACCACTTTGTAGAGGTGAAAAACCAACTCACCTAAAAGGCTTGTGACTGGCATGAGACCACAGTATCCCACTGGCTGCTAAAAGATACTAAAGAGCCTTTAAATTCTGAGGAGAAATTGTTTTCAATCCACCTTTCATACGTAGCAAATTATTAGAGGAGCTTGAGAGTAAAATAGATATTTTCAGACAAGAGCTGAGAAGATTGACTTGCTCACCCACCCTTTCCAAAGAATTTAGTTGAGGACGTGCTCCAGAAAAATCACTGGGCATCGTACAGGAAAGGAAAAACACGTGGGATCCAGGAAACAGATTTTTATCCAGGAAGGCAAGGGAAGAAGTTCCCAGGTGACTGCTGTGTCCGGAGGCTGACCAGTCGCCACTGGAGTCGCAGTGCAGAGAGCCCAAGAGGAAGCTGGCCAGGTAAACGGAGATTTGAGAGACCTGACCCTACCCTTGAGAAGTGACTTTAGGCAATGGTAAGGGAAGATAAGACAGGTCCTGAAAAGGCAATTAGAAATTCCAAGGACACAAAAATATAAATGGTTTATTGATTCTAAACTTATAGGATCAACACATAGCCGGGTGCAGGGGCTCATGCCTGTAATACCAGCACTTTGGGAGGCCACGGGGGGAGGACCCCTTGAGGCCAGGAGTTGGAGACCTGGCAGAAGTTGTGATTCAGGATGGAGGAGAGCTAAAAGGGAAAGATAGAGGAAATAATATTCTTACTTTAAATCCTCACTTTAAAAAGTAGGGAGTCAGTAGTTCATGAAACCAAAAGTAAAGGTGTAAGGTTACAAAGATACTAGAGGAGCTGAGAATAATAACACGAGCGCATTAGAAGGCAAAGGGGGTGCTAGAAATGAGTTAAATCCTCATATGTCAGACCTGAGAGCCAGTGAAATGGTTCTCACTTATTCATAAAAAAAAATAGTAGCAAAGGATGTCATCACTGAAAGCTATGGCGATACTATGAGAAGACACATTTAAAGTGTTTATATCTGGGGAGCTGTGAATAGTGGCAGGGAGGACTGAGGCCTTTCTGTACTGATAGGTATTTCTTAAAATCTTGGTTGTATTTTAATTTTATTAAAGGAATAAGTAAACTTAAAGAGAAAACCAGGGATAAAATGAGCATCCATCTGAGTTGCCTGTGTCTTGGGAAAAGCATCTTGAAGACATCACCCACAGTATTAGGAAATCAGTGTTTCACATCCAAACCACCACATGCTATATCTCTCCTACTGAGTCCTAAAAAAATTTGTTTCTGAAGAATGTGCATGTTTTACTTTGACACACAATGAAAACTCTGTTCCACAACATCTTCTCTTCTTGCCTTCATTGTTAAAAAACGGAAATGTTAAATGAGCAAACCAACTTTTCTCAGGTACCTGGTGACATTTCTTTTCTTAGCTTCTCTTCTTATGCTCTCATTCATTCATTCCTTACTCATTTCACTTTATGTGGTTAAGTTGTACATCCGTACATGTTGTACAGTTGTACATTATTTCTCTCTTAATTATATGTGGGAATTGGTTATATATTCTGGATATCAATCTTTTTTCACTGTTATATATGTTGCAAATATTTTCTCCAAGTCTGTTGTCTTTTAATTTTGAGGCACAAGAAATTTTTATAAAGTCAGAATTCTGTCTTGTTTTTGTTCCTGTGTTCTATGTTTTATTTAAGAAGATTAATTTGACAAATTAATAAGAGGTAAAATAAACTGCCTAAGATCATATAGCAACTCAGGGACACAGCCCAGACTGGATCTTACATAATCCTCTTTCATTTATACCCAGTTTTCCTCCTACAAAGCATTCATATGTAAGTTACCTTATAAGAACACAGGATTTGGAGTCAGAGAATCTAGGTTCTTACTCCGGTTGTGACACTTATTGCTGTGTGATCTTGGGCAAGATGTTTTACCTCTATGGAACTCAGTAGCCTCCTCTTCAAATGGCATAGTGATGAAGTTATTTTCTTTGGTGGTTATGAAAAAAAAACAAAACACTAGATATGAGAAATACTATATATGTTGTACAGTACTGAACAGATTTTTAAAAAATAAACTTTATTAAAGAGGCAGTTTGGGGCATTTTTTTTCTTTATGTTATTTAAAAAGGACACTATCCCTCTATAAATTTCACTGAAATATAACAATTTAAAAACCTTTTATACATATCTTTAGCACTCCACCATTCTTAATGTTCAATGTTATGTTACATGAAATTTACATTATTTAGTTTAGAATCAGCATTACTGGGAAACAGACAATGTTCCTATGTAAATTATACTACTTATAATAAAATATTAAATGTTATACACTATCTATGAGAGGTTTAGTAAGGCAAAGAAACTTTCAAAAAATTACATATACACATACACACACAAATACATGAGAATATTTTATATTCACTAATCCTTAGAATGATGACAATGCTTCTATGCAAAATATTTTTCATAATTCCTCTCTGGACAGATTACAGGTGAATTTATCCACCACACGCAAAACTCCAGTCACTTACGTTACAGTCACATCTTCTTTCCGAAATAAAAATTTGGAATTGCCCAGCTTGATCATCTGCATTATACCACAGAATTTACTCTGAGTGACTTTGTGATCATTCACAAAAAATCAAATCCAATGTTAGTTGATAAAGATTCATCACCATTGACAATATTTGTCAAAATATGCATAAGTATCTGAAGGCAATTCCTAAACACCAGTACCAAGTGTTTCGAGAATCTTCAGAATAGTTAGAAGAAGTTACTTTCAGTTAGCATTTATTGAGTACTAATATGTCTCAGTACAAATGTCTTCCTGAGACAAATGGCTAATTCCAGATACAGAAATGTTGGTATATTCATTTAAAAATTAGACTCCTAATTTTACAAAATGTGACCAAAAGTAAATTTAAAGGATATATATGTCCCTAATCCTTTGGTTCTAAAGTGAAGCCCAACTGAGAATTGACGCCTAATCCAGTTTATAGGAAAAGGAAACTGCCAGGAGAGAGAACACAGCGCACAGGTCAACAGCACAGGCCCCTCTGTACAATTTTGTATTCAGTGAGTAAATCATTACACATTTAATCCAAGCAAACTTTCCAAAGTTTCTCCCTTGACTCAGTGCTGGCCTTTGTTGAGTTAAGCCCTGCATAAATGTTCCTTCCTGAGAGGGAAAAAAAATAAGCTATAAGAGAACAAAATAACAAGAAAGAAGAGCTGGAGAAGAGGAAAGAGGAGCACAAAAGATGGGCTTTGTG
Source organism: Varecia variegata (assembly GCA_028533085.1). Taxonomy (NCBI): domain Eukaryota; kingdom Metazoa; phylum Chordata; class Mammalia; order Primates; family Lemuridae; genus Varecia; species Varecia variegata. The sequence continues at coordinate 90,198,810 of CM052440.1, forward strand.
TGCAGCTGACCCGCATTTTACTCACTGGATAACATCAAGGGATGCAGATGTCAGTCGTGAAGCAAATATGTTTTAGTTACATATAGCTTAGAAACCTACATTATTTAATACCATCATCAGGGGCGTATTAAACTTTAGCTTGAACATTAACACATAAAAATTAGGGCATGTTACATACCTGTAGTTTTTCCTAATGTACTAAGAATCTAACCTTGAGACTATCTCCATGTATGAAGCTGTACAGTGCATCCTATTAGTCAAAAATGCTCACTGGTGTCTTTAAAAAAAGTTGTGCTTTCCTTCATTGATTGATCCAGATGAAGTGTAACTTGTTCTGCTTAACTAAAATGGTGCTATTGTACTTCATAAAAACCCTAATTAAAGGTTTTATGTTCATGAAAGCAAATGTGACTAAATGAACTAAAATGTTGACACTGTCAACATCATAAATGTTATAAACATGCCCAATGGACCACTAAGATAGATGTTTTTGATGTCCAAATGCCTACACATAATTTTCTTGCTAAATATCTGTCCTATTTACTAGTCCAAAAACAAAATATCAGATTTTCTAAGAGAGAATGATAAAGAGCATACTTTGATATCCTCTTTCCTTTAGGATTTTAAATAACATTGTACTTATGGGGTAGTTTCTGCCCCCGTACAGAGCACAAGACACACATAGATTCATATTTATGACCAAGTTTCTAGTATTGTTATAATAAATAAACTTTAATTACCATGCAGAGACAAGAAATCATTCCATCACGAAGTCAAATTTTAAATTTCATTAAAAACCTTAAATCAAGGGCAGGGCACTTTGGCTCACTCCTGTAATCCTAGCATTTTGCAAGGAGGATTGCATGAGACCAGGAGTTCAAGACCAGCCTGAGCAACATAGAAAGACCCAGTCTCTACAAAAAAAATAGAAAAATTAGCTGGGTGTGGTGGCACGAACATGTAGGCCCAGCTACTTGGAGGCTAAGGCAGGAGGATTGTTTGAGCTCAGATTTGAGGTTGCTGTGAGCTATGATGATGCCACTGCACTCTAGCTTGGGCAACTCTTTCTTAAACACCCCCACCCGCCCAAAATACTTTAAATCAAAACTAAAGTCTATTAAACTTGTTGACAATATTTACAACACAATCATTTTTCAAATAGTTTCTAACACAGGGTATCATTTTTTCTATTTATTTTTGCTTGAAGGAATAGATTTTCTTTGTCCTTATTTTCCATGCAATTATTTTATGGTGGGTTAAATGTACTAAAAATTTAAACTTCTCTTCTTTGAAGGTAGCATCTGTAGTGACTGTCATCCTTATTAAAGGAACAGTGATACTTTTTATTAAAAAAATGATAACAAAAGAACCTTATGCTCAGGTATGTACAATGAGTCAAATAAAAAGATATAATTTGGTTAGCTACATTCTTAAATCCCACTTCATCTGTGCCATAGCTATTACATCACTTTATTGTCCCTGATCTCTTACTAGAGTACTTTCCTTTCATCTATTTTCCCTTCCCTAAAAATGAATAAAACTTATTAATGACTAGGTTTGAAATATATTTTATTTTCAATTTTGTAAGCCTTTAAGATAATTTCTATTTTAAAATGAAACATCCAAGGGAGTAACTTGACTTTCCGTGTAGAAGCTGAAACAGTGGCCACTGGTGAGTCTACGCTTTGTAAGAATGGGATACGATCGAAGCAACCTCCGCTGCTTTGCTGGAAATTAGCACTCTCGCGTAATGACAGCAACGGATTCAAAATCGAGAACCGGCATTAGAAGATCAAGAGGCCGCAGCTGCCTGCGTTTTCCCTTCCGCTCCTTCCGTGCTTTGCGTCTCCATCCAGCGTCGTGTTGCTGCTCCAGTAGTTACAAAACACCACTCATAGATCACTTGTTTCTTCTTATTCTGCAACCTCCGTGTTTGCTTCTATTGTGCAATCCCCATGTTTAAACTTCACCTGTGACTCTTAAACTCCAATATCCTGGTCTCCAATCACAACCTTCCAGCGCTACTGTCCTCCTAGTCCATCTGCCCTTTGTCCCCACTGAGACCAAGCTCCAGGCCTCACTGTGAGTCACTCTAACGAAGACATTATCCCAATTGCTTTGTTTTCCCCTATCAGCCCTCCCGCAAATGCCTGTACCCAAACCGTCCTTACCCACGTTGTCAGGTGAGGCTAGGGAAAAACCTCCCACTCCACTGAAGCCCTGATATCACCACAAACGTATGGCTTCCAGCCTCAGCTCAGCTTTCCACACTACGCCCAGCAATTCCCCCACTCGCCTGCAGTGTCTTCTCTCGTCCCCATGGTAACTCCTCCACTCCCACTGCCCCTTCTCCCATCTCCGTGGACTAGAAGCCACGGGAAACAAACTCCCTCAACCCCCGGCCCCGACCAGAGAAACTCCCTTTACATCTTCACCCATCCCCGCTTCCTGTGCCAGGAGCCCTGCCCCCTCCGAATCTTTCCAGAGTGTCCTGGATGCCTGGCTCGTGCCCCTGCCAGGGTCACTGTCCACCGCAGCATGTGAGTACGCTCGACTGTCCTGAGGAAAGCCCTCCTTTACCCTGCCTTTCACTCCAGGTTCATTCAAGCAGTAGCCTGCAGTTCATGAACGTGTTCTTCAGGTTGCCTTCTCTGCAGCCAAGACACTGCAGTGGCACCTAGCACTGCCACTGCTCTCAGTAAGGCCACCACACTTCCTGTCTGCCATGCCCCAGAAGTATTTCTTCAAGACTCTTCACTGTGACTTTCCCACTCTGACTTCTGTGACAACACTCCCCCTCATTAGGCTTCTGTGCACTGACATTGAGGATGGAACAACCTCTCAGAGCAGGAAAATGGGATATTTCCTGGTAGCTGCAATAGTTTGAAAACTGTGTTAAGTCAGATTTCTTTTTATCTTGCTGACCTCTCAATAGCTATTCCTTTTATAAGAGCCTCTGTCAGTTTGTCTTTCTACTTAGCTCAGAATCTCTTGAAGTAATTTGGACTAATATCACCAGGTGTTTTGGACTGGTGTCATATGGTTTGGATTGTTCCTATTTCTTGTAACTATTAAAATGATCCTCTTGAACCCTTTTGTCCCTTATGTTCCTTGTGTATGTAACAGCACCACTGTCCCTACCATTACTCAAGCCAGACACATAGACATTAGCCCCAACTCTTCCTTCACACTTGTCACCAAGTGCTCCGTCTTTAAATTTCTCACAGTAACATCTGGTAGACTATTACAAGTAGGGGGTGAGGGGTGGGCAGGTTGTAGTGGTCGCACCCCCCTTGAGAGGCATGATCAGAAGGCAAGGTGGTCCCGCGAGCCCTCGCATCCCCGGGATGAAGTGCTGACCAATTGTCACTGGACGTACTTGAAACAAAACAGGAAAATGGCAGCAAACCCTTCAGGACAAAGCTTTTAAGACAAAAATAGAGTTGCAATCTTGGAGGAACTTGACAAAGAGAAAAGAAAATTGCCAATGTAGAACCAATCTTCAGCAATCATCCTGGAGCTAGCGTTGCACTCTAGAGACCCTCTCTCAGTAAGGACTTCGGGGTTGTGCTGCCCCCAGCACACTGCTGCCCAACAGAAGGCAGCTACGCAGCGTGCTGGTGCACGCTCACCTGGGTACTTCACACGCCACACTCTGCGTTTGGGAGTCTTCTTCTTCCCGTTTGACCTCACCTTGACCCAGAATGAAGAAAACATTTGTGATGAAAGTGACTTTGTAATATTAAATGTCATAGCTACTATCATTCAGTGCTATGCAAATTGTGCCTTTCAGAATTTTGGTAAATTTTTATTATTTTTTTGCTCCTTTAAAAGAAAGGAGTATGTAAGTGAAAGCAAGAAGAAGGGTAACCACAATGATGAGAGATTTGGAAGCTGTATCATCTGAGGAATCGATTATGTTGCCCGTGACTATAACTTTTTTGTAATACCATTTGATTTTAACTCTAAATCAGACTCTGCATTAGATGATCACATAAAATCACTCCCCAGCCCCCAAGAAGTTTGACTGAATATATCATGTCCACAATAGATTTTCAAGAACCATTTGTAGTACTTAACTTTAAAGAAATGAGGGTGCTTTTTAAAAATGTGAACCAATAGGCTTAAATAAATTACATTTGTATTTGCTGTTTATAGGATTGGCGTCAGTGTACCTTTTGAGTTTACAGTCAACATATCATCCTGAAATATTCTTTATGAGCTCATAATTACTTTCCCTATTCTCAATTTTAAAAGTAAACCCAATAAAAGACTAAATTACCCACCATTCTTAAATATCTTTTATACACATATGCCATCATAAATGATGTAAATAAATGCTATGAACAACAATCATAAGAAATGTGGTGGTTTTTAAGTTGTTCATGCTCTTATTTAGTGTTAATACATAAATGGTCTGCCTGTGCGGTTTTATCGTCCGTTTTTGTTTTTTTTTTTTTTTTTTGAGACAGAGTCTCACTGTGTTGCCCGGGCTAGAGTGCCGTGGCGTCAGCCTAGCTCACAGCAACCTCCAACTCCTGGGCTCAAGCGATCCTCCTGCCTCAGCCTCCCGAGTAGCTGGGGCTACAGGCATGCGCCACCATGGCCCGGCTAATTTTTTCTATATATATATTTTTTTAGCTGTCCAAATAATTTATTTCTATTTTTAGTAGAAAGGGGGTCTCGCTCTTGCTCAGGCTGGTCTCAAACTCCTGACCTTGAGTGATCCTCCTGCCTCGGCCTCCCAGAGTGCTAGGATTACAGGCGTGAGCCACCGCGCCCGGCCCCGTTTTTGTTATAATTAAAAACTTATTATGCAAGTTGAAAAAAAAGTGGATTGGAGATTGGATTAAAAGGCAGTTTGTAGATAAAAATCTTCATGCCTTCAGCGTAGAAACAACAGCTAACGCTGATAGTTATCTCCTAAAGGAAAAGAAGGGGCAAAAGGCCACACAGATCCTTGAGGGGAAAAGAACTGGTTTAGAACATTTGTACCCCCATAGTATGCTGAAATAAAAAAGAAAAAGAAAGAGAAAACAGTACTCCACAGAGTCAGTAGAGTAAAAGAAAGGAAGTCAAGGAAAGAGGGAGTTTCAAAGAAGGGCTAGTTAACGGCACCCAAATATGGTTCCACGTGCAAGGAAAATAAAGAGAAAAAATGTTACTGCAATTATCAAGAAAATCACTGAATTTATTTTGAGAGATCAGCTTCTGCAATATGGTGGGGATAGATGGATGTTAGAATACAGGGGTCAAAAGAAATGATGATGAGGAAATTGTGGAGACTGCCATAAAGAACTCATCCATGGGAAAAAATGAGAAAGAGAGAAGTGGTTGGAAGCTAGAGAGAGTAGCTGGGTGAAAGTATAGCTGTTACAATATTCACTTTGTTAAATAAACTCTTATTATTTTTTAATTAATTTTTTTTATTTTTTGGATGAGGGAAATGTCCAGATAAACTTGTATTATTTCTAACAATTTGTCTATAAGTTCTTTTTAGTTTTCCACTAAAATGATTATATCAATTATATAATCCCTTCCTTTTTCCAATAGAGGAGAGTCCAAAGGATATTCAGAAGTAGAGGGAAAATGCTAATATTGTCCTGAAAGGTAACTGAGTAAGTACATACTTGTCTATCTCCTTTTCCCAAAATGCATGGAGATGAACAAAAAGTAAAGAAGAAAACTATACATATTGAAACTAGGAAATGAATATCATCTCATCCTGAAGATGCTGAAAAATATTAATATCTACAAGCTATAAGAGAATGTGGGTCAAGCAAAAGAACTGCCAGTTGGTCCCCATCTATTCTAATATTGAGTAGAAGCTAACTTTGAAACATAAGTGGGAGGGCTAAGTAGCACCATCCAGCCTTGAGCAGAGACTGAAGGCCTGCAAACAAGTGGAAAACATCCAGCACAGGAATCACGTGGACATCGAGAGTATCAGGGCAGAGAGCAGAAAACAGGATCACAAGAATAAGTCATCTTGGTCCTTCCTGACCTGGAGTTATAATCGGGAACATTCCCCAGGATAACTGGCCCTGGTTCTGGGGAGTGGGGGTGGGAAAGTGCAATGTTTAAGAGGAAATGCTCCAGATTCAGTGAGAAAGTATATGGAGACAACATATGAGGCTATCCACAGTCCCTTATCTTCCATGTAGTTTTGAAGGGTGAAGAAATCATCAACTGCCAATAGTAATCTCTATGGCACAAGTTCTAAGGGTACTATTAATATAGTTCCTAAGTAAACAGGGATAAAGAAAAATCCACATTATTCCCAGGTAGCAGTCCTGGATGGAATTTCCTTCCTTTTCCTCTTTCCTTCTTAAGAACTATCTATTAAACACCCAGTATGTAAGAGACATTGTGCTAGACACTGGGAATCCTCACACAAAACAGGGGAAAATATATATTAAAGCCACACAAGTGTACTGAGCAAAATAAAAGAGATGCACAGGGTGCTATACCCCATCTGACAGATAGCCTGCTGAGTCCAGAAGCTTTCAAATGAATAATAAGGACAAAAGAACCAACAAGTGATCTACAAATTAAGTACATCAAGAAGGCAGTGGAAGAGAGTATGCTAAACAAAAGCCAGTGGTTTTCACAGAATTATTTCAGGAAAGAGAACATATAAATTAGCAGAGTTACAAGCCTTTTGGCTTGTAAGTCTTCTCCTGTATTAAATTTGTAATTCTTGGGGCATACCAGGATCTAACTCTATTGGTCTCTATATAATGGAAGTGATTGGGAGAGTATTGAGAAAGACTTACTTGCTCTTGCAAAATAATTTCCTCAGATAAAAAAGTGTATTAGTCTGCTAGGGCTGCCGTAACAAAGTACCACAGACTAGGTGGCTTAAAGAACAGAAATTTGTCTCACAGTTTTGGAGGCCAGAAGTCAAAGCTCAAGGTACTGGGGCAGGGTAGGCTCCTTGTGAGGGCTGTGAGGGAGGGATCTGTTCCAGGCCTTTCTCTTTGGCTTGTAGAGGGCGATTTTCTCCCTAAATCTTGTCACATCTGTGCACATCTCTGTCCAAATTTCTCCTTTGTGTAAGGAGAAATTATAGGGCCCACTCCTAATGACCTCATTTTAACTTGATTATCTCCGTTAAGACCTTATCTCTAAATAGGGCCACATTCTGACGTACTGGGGTTAGGACTTCAGCATATGAATGAAGGGGACACAACTAAACCCATAACAAGGAATAATAACATATTTTTATTAAAGCATAAGAAAAAATACAGATTTGATCTTTGTCCCAGTTCCAGGCACACAGCTCCTAAAACCTTTGGAATTTCCTGAGTGATAAGATTATCTTTTGTGTGCTGATGAGATGATTGGTGGATGGGGACCCCTAGATAGCTTCAGAATGGGGGCTGGTTGACAGAGAGACCAAGACATCATTAGGAGTTTGGAACTTCCAGCCCCAACCCCAACCCCTGGGGAGGGGAGAAGGGCTAGAGATTAAGTTAATTACTATTGGACCAATGATTTAATCAATCATACTTAAATAATGAAACCTCCATAAAACCCCCTAAAGGTTAGGGCTTGGAGATCTTCCAGACTGGTGAACACATGGAGGTGCTGGAAGGCTGGTGCACCTGGAGAGGGCCAAAGGCTCTGTGCCCCTCCCCCTGCACCTTGCCCTGTGCATCTCTTCTATATGGCCATCCCTGAGCTGCATCCTTTATAATAAACCGATAATAATAAGTGTCTTAGTCCATTTGTGCTGCTATAAAGGAATACCTGAGGCTGAGTAATTTATAAAGAAAATAGGTTTATTTGGCTCATAGTCCTGCAGGCTGTACTAGAAGTATGGCACCAGCATCTGCTTCTGGTGAGGGCCTCAGACTGTTTGCACTCACAGCAGAAGGGCAAGGGGAGCCAGTATGTGCAGAGATCACATGGCAAGAGAGGAAGCAAGAGAGAGCAAGGGAAGTGCAGGGCTCTTTTTAACAACCAGCTCTCTTGGAAACTAATAGAGCAAGAACTCACTCATCCCCTTACCCAGGGAGGGGATTAATCTATTCATGAGGGATCTGCCCCCTTGACCCAAACACCTCCTATTAGGCCCCACGTCCAACACTGGAATCAAATTTTAACATGAGATTTGGAGGGATCAAACAAACCATATCCAAACTATAGCAATAAGTAAAGTGCTTTAGTGCTTTCCCGAGTTCTGTGAGCCATTCTAGCAAATTATCAAACCTGAGGGTTAGAATCCATGGGAACTCCCACATTTGTAGTCAGTTGAACAGAAATGTGCATAACATGAGCACCCCATTTGCAGGTGGCACTTGAAATGGGAGCACTATTGTGGGACTGAGCTTTTAACATATAGGATCAGATGTTAACTACAAGTAGATAGTATCATAGTTTAATTGAATTGTTGGACATAGAGTTGATGTCTAGAGAATTGGAGAAATGGTTGGTCTTGGAAAAGACACCATGCATTTGGTGTCAGGAGGAAAACACACTCAGGAAGATTAGAAGGAAGGAGGGGCCTCTTTGACAATCAAGGAAGGCTTATGGTGTCAAGAGTTCAGAGTGTCCACCAAGTCACACTGTTCTCCAAATCTTCTCTAGTGTCCCTGTTCCAATTCTCAGAGTCTTGCTTTTTCCTGATCCTGTGTCCTAACTTTTGCTTACATGACCTGCTGACTAACTGATAGAGTAACTTAGTAACCCTAAAGATCAAATTTTGAGTTTAGTTTTCAGCTACTTCAGCCTTAGGGTTTTTTGGTGTTTTTGTTTTTATTTGTCTTTAGAAACCAAAATAGTAAACAACATAGCATTGAAGGATCCAATAGCACCTAAGAAAAATAATCTGAATCAAAGGATGAGAAGGGACTGAAAAGGATGAAGACAATCTTGGAGAATGATTAACCATTTTAACAGAAACTCAGGATCTATAGACATGGTATTAGGAATAGCAAGAGAAGTTAACAAGTTGGATAGGTATAAGGTTGTTATACAAAAGTCAACTAGATACAGAAGAGAATCTAGATACAGGCCCAGATACATAGGGCATGTAAGTATATGATCTCAATCATGGGGAAAAGATTATTCAGTAAAGGTGTTGGGACAAATGGTTATCCATTTAGGAAAAAACATAAATCTGAATCTTACATAAATTGCTTTCAGATATTACAAGAAAAAACCTGAATACTTCTACAATGTGTGAGTAGGGAAGGGTTTTATAAGCATGGCAGAAGACCCAAAAGCCATATGGAATTTGACTACTTAACTATTTAAAAGTTCTTTATAGCACAAAATACAAACACAAAACAAAAACCCTCCACAAAGTTAAGAAATAAAAGACAATATGGGAGGTGGCATATTATCATAGTTTGTGGTGTCCCTTTTGTCACTGAGTCCTGTTTGAATGCCAGTTCTAAAACTAACTGTGAATTTGGGCAAATTCCTTAACCTCTCTGAACTCCAGTTTTCTTTATGTGAAAAATGAAAATAATACCTACTTTTCACCGACTGATGTGAGGATTAAATGGGATAATGTATGTAAAGTGTTTAGCAAAGCCTAGCCTAGCCTAGCTTCCTCGCACTCAATAAATGCAAGGGAAAAGATCTGCAATATTTGACAAAAACATTTATTATAAGTTAATAAGAAAAAAATGCATGTTTTAAAAATGACAAAATACGTGAATAGTCATCTTGCATAAGTAGAAATAACAGTGATTAATAATCACATGAAAAAATATATAACTTCACTAATCAAAATGTAAAATAAAACAGGATATGTGATTGTAACTATTAGACTGGCAAAGATTTAAAAGAAAAAATTGATAATGGCTGAGCTAGTAAGAATGTAGTAAAAGAATCATTCTCTTGCATTTTACTGAGAGTATAAATTGGTACACACTTTAAGATAATTTGTTGCTGCTTATTAAAATTTAAATGTTCACATATGTTTACCCTCACAGTTTTACTTCTAGAAATTTATCCTATTGAAATACTTACTCAAGGAAGCAAAATATATAATAATTGAACAAATGGCTACACAAAAAACAAAAATTACAAATAATAAAGTATATTTATAAGGAAATTCCTTTTCAGCAGACTTTTTTTTTTTTTTTTTTGATATGGGGTCTTGCTCTGTCACCCCGGCTAAAGTGCAGTGGCATCATCATAGCTCACAGCAACCTCAAACTCCTGGGCTCAAGGGATCCTCCTGCCTCAGCCTTTCCAGTGGCTGGGACTACAGGTGCGCACCACCAAGGCTGGCTCATTCTTCTATTTTTTGTAGAGATGGAGTCTAGCTCTATCTTAGGCTGGTCTTGAACTCCTGGTCTCAAGTGATCTTTCCGCCTCGGCCACCCAAAGAGCTAGGATTACAGGAGTGAGGCACCACGCCCAGCCTCAGAGAACTTCTGTTCACGATACTACCATGGAAATCCAAGATATATACAAAAATAAGTATGTATATATAGTATGATTCCCTTTTGGCAAAAAAAAGTAATTATGACATATATGTTAATATATTCATAGAAAAATAATCTATCTCTAGAGGTTAAGATTGCAGAATTTTTTCCACCTTTAGGGTTTTTATGTTTAAACCATAAGCATCTATAAATTAATAATTATATATTAGTAATAATTTATAATTGAAATACATGCAGGGGACACCAAAGTAGGTCTCTCAAGAGGAAAAAGATAGCACCTAAAGCTCAAGCAAAATGGAGGCAGACACCCGGCTGTAAAAGTCATTACTTGACAAGCTTCTGCATACTGACAGTTAACATGCAAATCGAACTTTTCATATACCATACTCATTGAGAAATGTAGTATAAATTAATCACTACTTTAACTTTACAAAAAAAAAAAAAGCTGCACTACTTTTTCTTAATTTAGACCTTCGTTAATCCTGAGAATGAGAGATCTTTCTCTTCCTCATCTTACTTCAAATTAACTCATGGGTGTAAATTCAAGCATGTCTGTGCAAATGTTTTGCCATGCTAAGAGAAGAAAAGTGCTAGGTTGTATGCATCTTTAGCCTGAGCTTACGTGGAACAGCAAGCAATAAGCATATAAGCTATTCCAAGAAAAAGGGAGTTTTACTGCTCCATGTCAGTAAAAGCACATATGTTTATTTTAATATTTCAACATGAAGCTTTATATTTAAAAACTGAATGCTATTTTTAAGCACAGTAGTCTTTCTGAGTACAGTACCAATTCTTCACATATACGTGAATGTTGCCCAAAGCTGCAATTTCATTTTGCTCCCAAAACAATCTCTGCCTTCATATACAGTACCTCTAAATTCATCCTATGTTGTAATCAGACCATTAACATAACATAGGCCATTCCTGTTTCCTTTGCTAATCCAAGTCTTTTATTCCTAATCCTAAAAATGCTTCATTTAAAAAAAGCACTGAAGGGAATAAATGCATGGAAATGGAACTTGCTCAACAGTTTCATGTGTAGGCAGATACAAAAGACATCTGTGTAGCAGCAATTCAGGAATCAGATTACTTTACTTGTCCCTGTTTTTTCAAAGATGGTAGAAGGAACGGGTGTAACCATGGAAATGTTCCTTTCAAAAACACAAATCTTCCAAAGCCTAGAAACATCAAGGAAACCAAGAGCTCTAGCCTTCCAGCAGAGAACTCACCATCACTATGACACAGAGTAGTTAAAAAGAAATCTTTTCCAAAACAGAAAGAAAAGTGCTGTAAAAACACAGCCTTCCGCTTTTACCCCAGGCAGGATGGCTTTTATTCTGGCATAAAACACTTGTTAGCAACTACAGAAATGAAATACATGTCTAAAATTTTCTTTAGAAAGACTATTACTCAGTAGCTAGACCCAGTCACTTTCTTTAGATAATTGTGATATGGAATTTAAATTCTAAATTAAAGCTGGATATCCCTCATTTACTGATTGAAATGGGGGTAATCCTGTGGGGGACATGGATCCCTCTTGGTCTAACTTAATAAGAAACAACCAAAACTTGGGACAAATTCATATAAAGACAGCAAAAGTCTCTTTTGCCAAAGAGGCCAGAGTATGGACTAACAACATTGAAATAAATTATTTAAGCAAATATCCTATCATATGCTAAGCACTGTCAAACAGATGCCAATAAAAATAGACCCAATCTCTAATTTTATAGAATATATATCCAATTTGGTGATCAATTATTAAATAAAGTAAAAAGTACAATTGTATATAGTCTTAAATAATAAGGAAGTAAAACAGGGCAATGAGATGAGGATGACTTGTGTGTTTGGGGTGGGAGGCTACTGGACACTGAAAGGTCCCAAAGATGTGACCTTTGAGCGAGGCTGGAATGCCAGGAAGAGTGAAGGTTTCCTAGACTGGGAGGGAGAAAGTTCTAGGCAGAGGAACAGCAAGCACAATGGTTTTGGGACAGGAATAATAAGCTCTGAGAATTTCAGTAAAAGAAAAGGAGGTATAACAGAGAATTAGGGAGAGCCAATCATGGTCTTACAGGCCACAGTAAGGAGTTTAGATTTTATTTTACATATGATGAGTAAACACTGATGGATTTTTGCTCTGATTAATGTTTTGAAACATCACTCTGCTGCTTTAGGGGAAAAGGAATAGAAGCAGAGCCACCAGGTGAGAATTTTGGAGGCTTTGACTGTGGAGTCAGTAATGGAAATGGCAATAAGAGGAAATTTTAGAATATATCTTTTTTTTATAGTAAAGTCAACAGGCAGGCACTCGCCTTCCTTTAACCTAAATTAATTAGTCAAGGAAAAGAACATGATTGCAGGGTGGGCTGACCTCAACCTGTATCGTTATTTTAAACTGTGGGGGCAACAGATCTCACCACCCAAGAAGGAAAGAAAAATTTTACTCCTAGGACCAAAGAGACACAACGTGGTACGCTCCCTGCAAAGGTTCAGGTCCCTCAGAGTCCAGAGTGCTAACCATTACACTATGGAACCACGTGGTTCAGGTCCCTCAGACAGGGGTCATCACAAAGGATGAAAAAATAGTAGGAAACATAAATAAAAATAATACATAGAGCCAAAGATAGTTTATAAAGTAAAGATTTATGAAGATAGATAAATCAGGGTGCCCGGAGGGTTACATCTCTTCCTACGGAAATGCAACCCAGACTGAAGTTTTACACAGATACTTATAGGGCAGATACAGGTTCTCGGTTGCCAAGGGCAACGGGATTTACATAATGATAGGTAGTTTGGTTTAGGGTCAAAGTCTTCTAAAAGGCTACTATATATCCTTAAACTAACTCTATCTAGGTGAACAATGAGTTATAAAATCTTCTTATGGCAAACTTCTAAGTTTTATGATAAGGCTATTACTTTAGCAAAAACAGAGACATCGTGGCTCTTGTTATTGTGTATTAGAACATAGATTTAAGAAGGCAAGCATGAGCCGTCTCTTAAGCTATTTACTTTAACCGCATGGTTCTGTCTGGGCCCGGCTCAGGCAGCAGCATATCTATTTGATCAGCTCTCAGCATATCTATTTGATCAGCTCTCATCTTCAGTGGCCTGTCTTTGTTGATCAGCTCCGGCATCCCGTGGCTCTAGGCAAGACCTGCTTTGTCTTTCAAAACAAGTGACAGCCGTAGGCCCGGATTGCAGTGTCACCTTGGAATGCAGCTGCTACTGACCATTGAGATGCTCTCCTGAGGCAAGGCAGCTTTTGATATGTGAACTAACATGTTTACATTTTCCTTTAGAGCAAAGCCTTGCAAGACTTCTGAAATCATATCTGTCTCTAAAAATATATGGGGCATTTCTATAAATCAATAATTCTTAGGCTCAACAGTTCATAACCATTTCATAAATCCTTAAACAAACAAACAAAAAAACCCTAAGATTACATTCTAAAGATCTGAGTAAAAAAAAATTGCAAGAGTTTTTTGTTTGCTTGTTTTTGGTTTTTTTTTTTTTTACTAAACCATGCAACAAAGCTGCTTATTTAAAACATCTGAAAGGTGGTAACCAGTATGAGATCAAATGCAGAAGGTCAGATTATAAAAAAATAACCACATAATGTGAAATATTGAAAACAGAAATATGAAAGATCTGAAAAATCATATGGGTATATTAGAAATGGATATGTGAAGAAAGAACACACAGAAATATAAGAAAGAACACTATGGGAGTATGGTGAAGTCTAGTACATACTACTACAAAAAATTTCATATTCAAAAGAGAAATGCATTGAATGTCTGAATTTAAAGTGACATAAAATAATGACTTCCACCTAAATGCCATGGTCTCTGGTCTATACAGAAGGAAAAGTCTATGTTCAGGTATGCTTCATGTATACATTAGATTTTCATATGTCAAACCACTGTTTCAATAAGTATTATTATATTATTGCAGTGATAATTTCAGAGATCTATTTCCTATGAAAACCTATGACCTCCTCAAGATATAAAATTTCAAAGAAGTCCGTCAGAAGACCTTTAAAAATACAATTTTTAATTGTATTTTCTAATAAACAAGATGAAATATTATCAACAATATGTTATATTATGATACATTCAAGATGATATCCAAAATTTTTAACCCCTGGTGTGGGTACTGATCAGAAAGTGGGCTGACTCCAGTACCAGAACAGGATCCTGGAGGCCCCTAAAGGGCCAGATGTTAACCCTTTAGCTACTGGAAGGTTGGGGAGGGGTTCAATGGGAAGGCATTCAGAGGGCTCAGGGTAGCACCATTTACTAAGCAGCATGCAAGTCTTTCAGTATTTTAACAACCACTATGGCTGTTCCAGCAGAAGGGAAGGCAGAGCATCAGTCTTGGGCATGTCCACATAATGCAGTACTCTGCAGCTACTACATCCATTAATATTTAATGACATCAAGAGTCATCCATTGACCCTGTCTCTACAAAAAAAAAAAAAAAAAAAATTAGCTGGGCATGGTGGTGTACACCTCTTGTCCTAGCTATTTGGGAGGCTGTGGCAGGAGGATTGCCCGAGCCCAGGAGTTCAAGGCTACAGTGAGCTATGATCTACTATGGAGTAGACAATATTCCAGCCTGGGCAGCAGAGTGAGACCCCGTTTCTAAAAAAAAATGAAAAAAAAAAAGAGTCATCCATGATACATTATCATATGAATAAGGTAGATTACTTAACAGTGTGCATATTCTGACCCTTTAAGTATGTTGTCACGTGGGGGGTGGGCAGGAACAGACAGGACTGAGATTTATAGCCTCTAGTAGGATTGTTGGAGATTTTTATTTTTTCTTAATGCTGATTTTTATTTTACAAATTTCCTATAAGAAAAATAAATACAAGTTCAAATATGCTTAGAATTTAGTATTATACTATTTTAGAAATTTTGATTGGTAAAGAAATATGGAAAGGGGAATACTAACCAGCGAAGAAGCTCTGACTCAGTCAAAGAAAGCAGTGATCGACAATTGTTCTCCCTATTTTTCCTATTTTATTACAAATAATAACACTGTCATGGAAGCACTGTACTCATTAAGACGCTAGGATCTGAACACGAGTTCTATAAACCTGAAGTTGTATTTCACGTCCATAGAATCATGGAATTTTACACCAAGAAAAACCCTTAGAAGATCACATCTTCTGTGTTGTGGTCGAGCAGGCTTCTGTTCAGGCATACTTGGAAGGATACTAACCCTTCTGCTGGGTTTGTTAAAATTCAAGAATCTGCCTTTAACTGACAACATACGACACTTCTACTCTACGTTCCTGACAGAAAGGATAAAATCAAATTCTTTGCTAGACTATGCTTCATAGAAGTTTAGTCTCAAAACACATTCAGGGAGGAGTGCTCAGAAGACATGGTGTCCATCTGTTTACCTGATGGATGTATAATCTGTTCTCAGATCATGCCACACAACTGAAAAGGCATACACCAGAATCACAAGATATTGGCTCCTCCAAGATGTATCATGTAAAAAAAAAAAGCTTCATGCTATTTACTGGAGGGTTGTTATGAAAAATAGTGTTCACAATGTCATATGGCATCAATTTTATAAATACCCGAAGAAGAAATTTTTCCCAGGCCCAATACCTAAGAAAGTTGCATTTCCCCTGAGCAGTTGCTTTGCTTTTAACCTCAGTTGGTGGCTTTGATAATAGCACATGGTTCAGAGCATGAAATCCAGAGCTCTGCTATTTAGTAGCCATGTGACTCTGGGCAAGTCACTTAACTCTCTGTGACTCAGTATTCTCAACTGTTAAATGGGGTAATAATACCTATGTCATAGGATTATTTTTAGAACTAAATGAGCAAATATATGTAAAGCAATTTGAACAGTGCATAGCATATAATAACTGCTATTATTAATCCAAACCTTTTTATCTCCTATGAAGAAATTGATACTGAACACAAAGGTCTCTTTTCAATAAAAGTAAAGCAGCTTTCTATATCAATGCTCACTTATATTTTTGAAAAAGCAGAGGACATAGTAACTTCATTTATAGTCACTGCATTTGGAGATAAGTTTCAATTTTTTTTTTCAGAGCTTTCTATTAGCCAAAGAGGGTGGTGGTGGTGCTGGGCAGGGGTTGCTGGGGAAAAAATACAAAGATTCACTGTACACACAAATAAAAACAAAGAAGTTCCTCAGGGAAAGAAAATGAAGAGTTATTTTTTTATTTCCTTCTCTTTTCTCTTTCCTCCTCCCTCTCTCTCTCTCTCTCTTTCTCTCTCTGTGCACGTGTGTATGTCTCTCTCTCTCCTTTCCTGCCTGCCTAGCATACACGGCAGACACGAAGGAAAAGAACCTGATTTTATTATTATTTTATTATTTCCTGTTTATGACAGAGCTGGTTGCATCAACTCATTTTACTCACTTACATATATACAATAAACATGTTTTAGAATACAAAGAAATAAACATCACAACTGAAGAGACACTGCACTTGCAACAGTTAATGACTTTTCTATGGATTTTTCCCCTTTGGAAAGCTTGCAGTGGCAAAGAAAGATATACTGGATCTAGTTTCTTTCTTTCTTTTTTAAAAGTACAGATTCCATGGTTGAAAGTAATATAATAAGCACTCTGGGAGGCCGAGGTGGGTGGATCGTTTGAGCTCTGGAGTTCGAGACCAGCCTGAGCAAGAGCCAGACCCCATCTCTACTAAAAATAGAAAGAAATGATCTGGCCAACTAAAAATATATATAGAAAAAATTAGATGGGCATGGTGGTGCATGCCTGTAGTCCCAGCTACTCGGGAGGCTGAGGCAGTAGGATTGCTTGAGCCCAGGAGTTTGAGGTTGCTGTGAGCTAGGCTGACGCCACGGCACTCACTCTAGCCCGGGCAACAAAGCGAGACTCTGTCTCAAAAAAAAAAAAAAAAAAGAAAGTAATATAATAAAAAATTATCTCTCTGAATTTCACATCAATAGCCAAATCTATTATAAATGGAATTTGAGATAACAAAGTTTAAAATTTCCTGGTATGCTCAATGATGCTCAATGCATTGTCAAGCACGTTGCTAGGATCTTTGTATCATTCGTGACCACAGTTTGTATAAGGATTTCAATAATTTTTGTGCAAGTGAACAAAAGCCAGACACTGCTGGCTATTTAAAAAAACTTATTTGTCAAACATCACCAAACAAAAATTCTTTAGAATATGCAAGTATAATTAATACATTCTTAATATTATTATAAAATTAAAATTAACTACTATTTTATCTCCTTCATGTATAGTTAAGAGAGTTCATAGTTATGATGGTTTAAAGAACTAACTACCTCAGTGATTGTAGATAAGAGGCTTGAGAACATACATGAAGAACAAAAGGCACAAAAATGGAGAAGGGTTTCCAAGTGACGCAAAGAATGGACTGTGGTAAATAAGAAGTGTGCCCAGATCCCCGTTCACGAAAGGACTTGCTGCCCAGCTGCAGGGAGAAGTTCAGCTGTCGGTAACTTCAGTCTCCCAGAAAGCTGCAGAAAGCCACCTTGCTCAAGGCGGCCCACATCAGGTAACTCAGCAAGGAGTGGGTAAAGGCATGGCCTTTAAAGAGGTTTTCTGATTAATAAGTTTTGTTCAATAGTACATTGAGCATAATTGAGGATACCAGAAAATTTTAAGCTTTGTTGTCTCAAATTCTATTTAGATTTGGCTATTGATGTGAAATGCAGAGAGATAATTTTTCATTAGATTATTTTCAATGATGGAATGCATACTTAAAAAAAGAAAGAAAGAAACTGGATCCAGTATATCTTTCTTTGTCACTTCAAGCTTTCCAAGGGGGAAAAATCCACGGAAAAGTCATTAACTGTTAGATGACATGATTTTGTACAAGAAAAATCCTACGGAATCCGTAAGAAACTATTAGTGCTAAAAAGCAAGTTTACTAAGGTTGTAGAATATAAGATCGATATTAAAAATCAATTTGATTTTTATTTCTATACATAGGCAATGAACAATCCAAAAATGAAATTAAAAGACTCCATCTACAGTAGCATTAAAAAGAATAAAATACTTAGAGATAAATTTTAACAGAAAAGTATAAGACTTTTACAATGAAAACTATGAAACATCATTGAAGACCTAAAAAAAGATCTAAATTTTAAGAAGATGACTTAAGTAAATAAAAAGACAATCTGTAAAATGGATTGAAAGACCTAATACTGTTAAGATGACAACACTGACCAAATTGATCTACAAATTCAATGCAGTCCTAATCAAAATCCCAGCTGGCTTCCTTGCAGAAATTGACAACACGATCCTAGAATTCATACAGAAATCCAAGGGACCCCGAATAGCCAAAATAATCTTGAAAAAAGAAGAAAGTTGGAGAACTCACACAGTTTCAAAAATTAGGGTGTGGTGGCTCACATCTGTAATCCCAGCACTGTGGGAGGCCAAAGTGGGAAGATTGCTTGAGGCCAGGAGTTCAGCGTTACGGTGAGCTATGATTATGCCACTGCATTCCAGCCTAAGTGATAGAGAAAGACCCCATCTCTAAAAAAAAGAAAAGAAAATTACTACAAAGCTATAGTAATCAAGACTGTGTGATACAGACATAAGGATAGACATACAAATCAACAAAATAGGATTGAAAGTCCATAAGCCCATATAATTATGGTCAATTAAATTTTAACATGTGTACCAAGACAAGTCAATGGGGCAGAGAACATTCTTTTAAATAAATGTTCCTGGGAAAACTGGATATTCACCTGTAAAAGAATGAAGGTAGATGCCTATATCATAAATATACAACTGAAAATAGATCAAAGACCTAAATGTAATAGCTAAAATTTATATATTTTATGACTTTAGATGCTTTAAGACTTTTGTAACTCCTAGAAGAAAACACAGGAATAAATCTTTATGACCTTGGATTAGGTAATAATTTCTTAGATATGGCACCAAAAGCACAATCAAAGAAGAAAATAGATAAAATTTTTATCTATAAAATTCTTTTGTGCAACAC
>CM052440.1:90218713-90315868 GCA_028533085.1 Varecia variegata
AAAAAAAACCCAATACAAACCATAGAATAAATGTAAAGAAACGAAACAAATTTCTGAGATTTTCTCTTATTTCAATGATCTTTCTGAAATATCAAATAACAAAATTTTCCACCTACCCCATACATTTTTAGATACCTCAACCTTGATGATACCCAAAACATGTGCTTATTCTATATACATGTTGGGCAAACAAGTTCCTTGCTATTCTAAGTGAGGTCCACTGACCAGCCATGGAGGCATCAGCCTCCCATGGGAGCTTGCTAGAATTGCAGGAAGTCAGAGTTCACCCCAGACCTACTAAATCAGAATCCACATTTAACAAGATTCTCCAGATGACTTTTATATAGAGTGAACTTTGAGAAACACTGAATTAATATAGATGCTAACGAATTAGTTATTGATAAATGTTAGATTAATAGAAGAAAGTTCAAAGGACTAATAGGATGGATGGTGATGATAAAGTTGGGAAATGATCTTTCTTTAATATTGAATTCAACTCTCTGGCACATGAAATTGATATTTTATTTGTGATATAACATAAGAAAGTAAACATAGATATGTTCTCTAACTATATAAAATGCATACAACATAATGGATAGATTCTCAGGACGTATGTAATGCCTTTTTAGAATCTATGTTTACATTATTAACTATATTAAAAATTCATTAGAGAACTTCTGTTTCGTGCTATACAGAATAACAGGAACCAGACTTAATCTGCTATCTTAATAACTAGAAAACGGGACAAAATATAAAACCAGCTGTTTTGAGATATTGGACAACACATATCACAGAACTATCATTCCTCAGAGAAGAGAATCAAATGAAGAGATTCCTAAAACTGCCACAGCTTTTGGCCTACAGGCACATTACAGACTGCAGAAAAGGAAAGAGGATTTCAAGTCAGTCACAGTGGTCCTGCTAAGTTGAGGTATTAAAGGGTGGTGTTCTGAGAGTTTGAAGCAACTGGAAGTTGCAAGGCAAGATAAATGGTAGACAGAAAAATAGCTCCAGAAACCTTCATGAGTCCCCTGGACTCCTTTGCTGAATACTATGATTAGCACACAGAGTATGATTCTACATGAGGTTGCACAAAGAGGAAGTGTGCAACTATGAGCTGGATGGTTCCCAGAGCTCACATATAACTGGATGTGACAAGCATGGACAAGATAAGAATGCCCACATTTGCCACTTATATGCAACACAGGACTGGAAATCCTAGCTAGAGCAATTAGACAAGGAAAAGAAATGACAGGCATCCAAACAAGAAAGGAAGAAGAAAACAGGGGAGAAGTTCCGTGACATCGGTGTTGGAAATGATTTTCTGGATATGATACCAAAAGCATAGGCAACACAAGCAAAAATAGACATATGAGACTATATCAAACTAAATTTCTGTACAGCAAAGGAAACAATCAAAAAAATGAAAAGGTAACCCAAAGGATGGGAGAAAATAATTGGTGAACCATATATCTGATAAGGAGTTAATATCCAAAGTATACAAGGAAGTCATACAACTCAACAGCAAAAATAACAAATATTAATAGCTGTATTTAAAAATGGGCAGAAGACCTGAAGAGCCATTTTCCCAAAGACATACAAACGGCGAAGAGAAGAAAATCAAATGAAGAGAGCCCTAAAACTGCCACAGCTTTTGAAAGCTGTGCTTAAGGAAAAGGTGCTTAACACCACTAATCTCAGAGAAATGCAAATCAAAACCACAATAAGATACCACTTCACACCTAATTAGGATGGCCATTATCAAAAAGTCAAAAGATAAGTGTTGGTGAGAATGTGGAAAAAGGGAAACCTTAAACGTTGTTGGTGGTAATGTAAAATTGGTACAGCCATTATGAAAAACAGTTTGCAGGTTCCTCAAAAAAGTAAAAATAGAAGTACCATACAATCCAGCAATCCCACTTCTAGGTATATATATAAAGGAAATATTAATAAAATCAGTATGTTTAAAAGATATCTGCACTCCCATGTTCATTACAGCATTGTTCATAATAGTGAAGATGTGGAAACCATCTAAGTGTCCATCGGTGAATGAATGGTTAAAGAAAGTGTGTGTGTGTGTGTGTGTGTGTGTGTGTGTCTGTGTGTGTGTGTGTGTGTATATATATATAAAATGGGATATTGTTCGGCCTTTAAAAAGGAAATCCTGCCATTTGCAAGAATATGGATGAACCTGAAAGACATGCTAAGTGAAATAAGCCAGATACAGAAAGACAAATACCACATGATCTCACTTATATGTGGAATCTAAAAAATCAAAATCACTGAAGGAGAAGGGAGATGAGATGGTGATTACCAGGGGAAGGGGGGCACAGAGATATTGGTCAAAGGGTACAATCTTGCAGTTATAAGAAGAATAAGTTCTGGACACCTAATGTACAGCATGGTGACGATAGTTAATAATATTGAATGGCACACTTGAAATTCACTAAAAGTAGATCTTAAGTATTCTCACACACACAAAAAGAAAAGAAAGAAAGAAAAAGGTAACTATGTGAGGTGATGCATATATTAATAAGCTTTATTGTGGCAATAATTTCAACATGTACACATATATCAGAACATCACATTATACACCTTGAATATATATAATTTTTGTCAACTATATCTCAATAAAGCTGAAAAAAATCCTGGTGATGGTTGACAATTATGTAAATTTGTTAAAAACTATTGAGGTATATAATTAAAATGGGTGATTTTTAAAATTTTGTTTTATTTTTAGTTTATTTCAGAGTATTACAGGGGTACAAATGCTTTGGTTACATAAATTGCCTTTGGACCACCTGAAAAGTGTACCCATCCCCCAGACAGCAGCAAAATGGGTGATTTTAAGATATATAAATTATACCTCAATGCAGCTGTTTAAAAAGTGCATACCCGAAAAAAAGCAACTATGTAAAATAATACGCATATAACATATTGTAACATATAGCAATGTAACATATCTGTTATAATAATAACAGTACAAAGGAGGTGGGTAGGAACAAAGCTGCATTAGGCAAAAACAATTACTCCAGATGGTAACTTGAATCCACAAAAATGAGAAATGAACAGAATCCAAAATGATAAATAAGCTTAATATAACAAAAGCTATAATTATACACTTGTCTTTGTTCTTTCATTTTCTTTAAAAGACATAAATAATTATAACAACGTATTGCTGGATTTGTAACATCTATAGATATAATATGTACAATAATACCACAAAAAGGAAATAGGAAAAAACTATATTGAAATAAGGTTTCTATATCTAACTGGAATTTAGTATAAATCTGAAGCTGATTCTAGTAAGTTAAAATGTACAATATACAGTAAGCCTTAGAGCAACCAGTAAGATTGGTCAAAAAATTAAAAAAAATAGTAAAAAAAAAATCACTAAAAAATTTAATATGATACATTAGAAATTATTCATTAGATGCAAAAGAAAGCAATAAAAGAGGGATAGAGAAAGAAACAGACATGAGACAGAGCAAACAAAAATAAGACAACATAAATCCAACTATATCAACATTAAACATGAATGGATAACAATTGAATCAAAAGGCAGAAATTGTCAGACTTGATTGAAAAAAACAAGATCTAACAAGATGATGTCTACAGGAGACACACTTTAGGTTCAGTGGCACAAATCATGTAAACAGCAACCACAAGAAAGCTGGAATGGTTGCATAAATATCAGACAAAATAGACTTTACAATGAAAAGTTACTAGAAGACAAACATATATAAGCATATATGCACCTAAGATCAAAGAATGCATGTAGAAAAAACTTACCGAAGAGACAAATTGACCCCTCAACAATAGTTGAAGTCTTTAAGACCCCACTTCCAATTAGACATTTAGTAGATTCTGCAACACATAACACGAAAACTCTTCAGTTTTTCTCCCTCTAAAATCTCCTCCTCCTTCAGTCTCTTTCCCTTAAGTTGCAACAGCATCTGTCCAATTGCTCAAGCCAAAAACCTTTAAGTAGCTTTCTCTGGTGCCCCACATAAAATCAATCAGTGAATCCCATAACCTCTCCCCTCAAAATATATCCAGAATCCACTTTTCCAATTTACCACTTGATCTAAGCCACCACCATCTCTCACAGGGATTACTGAAATAGTCTCCTAAAGGGCTCCAACTTTTATACACTGGCCTCCTACAGTCTATCTCCATACAGCAGCCAAGTGAACCTTCCAAAACAAATTAAATCATATCACTCCTTAACCTCACCTGACTTCGTTTAGTAAATTTTTAATGAAACCCAAATCCTACAATCTCCCTTTCCTGCTTTATTTTCTACTCTCTTAATAACTCTCCTTATGCTGGCCTCTTTACTGTCCTCAGCAAGTTATTAAACAGAATTTAGAAAATAATCCTATTTTTTTAAAAAATCACATTTATATGCATAAAAAAGTAAGAAAGGATATCCCACAAATATGAATAATAATTACCTATGGGTAGTAGGATTATAGACAATTTTTTATTATTGAAAAAAATTTCTAATTCATACATTACTTATGTAATAAAATATTTTATCAAACTGTTTATCAACCCCCTTACATCCAGTATGGTAATAGTAGTTAACCACATTCAAAATCTGGAAATATATCATATGTGTTACAAAAAAAATCCTAACAAAATAAAGAAACAAACAAAAACTTGCCTATGGTAATAACTAGCATTTATGCTCCAGGCACTTTCACTCATTATTTCACTTAATTCTCATAATAGCTCCATGCGATGAGAACTATTATTCTCATGTTTCTGATGTGTAAAGTAAGGCTCAACAAAGTTAAATAAGTTGCTTGAAATGGTAAAGTAGTCACGTCCAGGTCTATCTGACTTGAATACTCATGTTCTGAATACTAGCTAGTGCCTCATCATACACCAGTTCTATACAAAGCGCAAAAGTGAAATGCCCTAAAAACCCAGTAACAAGAAAACGGGATAGTATAGTTATGAAAATGTTTATTGAAACTAGAATTATGTAAAAATTGAGACATGTTACATGAAAAATTGAACTATCACATTCTATACATGAATATAAGAAAATTTACTATTTCATGTGGAAAAGGCCAAAATAAGCCAGTATGTGAAAGTTGGTAATTTAGTGTGGGTAATGGAACTCTAGGTGGTTTTCGTTTTCTTTTGCTTTGTTGTATTTTCTTGATTTTCGTAAACACAAATTTCTTTGAAACTAAACACTAAATCAGTTTCATAAAATAAAGAAAAAAGTTTGTGTTTGCTTGGGAACACATTGCTCAGGCCAATGTGTTCCGGAACACCAAATTCCAAGTCAAGGTTTAAACTGGATAGGGCCTCACAAAGGCGACCTACGTTCTTTTAATTGACGTCTGGCGACTCTACATGGACCAGTAATTTTCTTCAAAGGAGTGTATGCTACTCTCTTGTTTGTAGCCTAGATTACAATGAGCCTATTAAAGGCTTACTGGCACAGATGATGGCAGTGTAGTTTAGAAGGTCTAAATTTAATCCCTCAGCACAAGAGGTACACAATTCAAAAATATTTTCAAACTTGTTTTGGGGATATGTATCTTGTCTGGAAGTAATAATACTTAAAAGGAAGCAAGCAAAGACCGAAAGAGAAAATGGAAGCGTTCGAAAATGCAGGCTTATCCCCCGAACCTTGTTTCCGGGTCAGTAAACTTTTTGTGTTGTTTGGCCGCGGCGGACGCCGAGGGAAGTGGTTTCCACTGTCCCCGTCGGCAAGCAGGGCCGACCTCGGCGTTACCGAACGCGCTCTCCGCCAGGTCCAACTAATGCGCCAGGGAAGCGGACGCGGCGACGCCGGGGCCCCGGCCGGAAACCCGCAGCCCGGGCACCCGCACCTACCCCCTCCTCGGGCCTGCCCAGCGGCCGGCAAAACCGCCTCGCCTGAATGGCAGCAACAGCGCCGCCGCTGGCAGGGGCTGAGGAGGGCGGGCTTGGGGTTCAGGGCCCCGGGGAGGATACACCCTGGCTGGGCGGTGGGGCGCAGCAGCACCCGCGGGCAGAAGCAGGCAGCCCTCAGCCTGAGCTGGCGCCTTCAGGGCGTGGACAGAGCGTGGCGTGGACAGAGCGTACCCTGGACTCCACCTCGCCACAGATGCGCCCACGCCTCCCCACCCCCGACGCAAGTACGCATGCACCACCCAAGCCCTGCCACCGGGAAGCTGGCGCTCGCCGAGGCCGCGCCCCCTCGAAGACTTCCGGGGAGCGGCTTCCACTCCTGAGCTGTCTCCTTCCCAGTGCTTTCCTTAAACGGGGCTGCCCCAGACGGCTTTCAGTTGCGAAGGTTCTAGTAAGATTGAAACGTTAGACATAAATTTGTTGCGGCATAAACGTTTGCTGAATGAATAAACTGGTAAGTGGATGCTTTAGTTTTAACTCCGCCTTTAGTTTTAACTGCACTCTTTCAAAAACTACAACTGCAACATCGTTTTGGATGTATCCTTGACAAATCTTATTTCACAGTCCTAACTGGTAGTACTGTGCAAGTGAACTTCGTGAGAATTTTATAAAGGAAGTTTTTGCCAGCACTGTTTTTTGAAACTTTTTACCATCTTAAAAAACTGGAATGGTTTGCCCAAGTCTAAACTCGAGTCACACAATCTGTCTTCAAATCTCAACAACCATAGCGCCTATTATTCTGCTCCACCTATCCTTCCCCACGCTCGGGATGGTTAATCTCTACATAGAGCCTAGGTCTACGGCAAAATAACGTAGAGCAGGTGAGGAACTGGGAGATAATATTATGGTTCAGGAGGTTGAGACCAGCCTATGAACTCCTGACTAATCAATCAGCAACAAGGAAGAAACACGGGGAAAATAAGGCATTTACTTATAATAGGCCTCTGAAATGAGGAAAGTAAGGCATTTTTGGACTCCAACCTAGTGCTCTTTCCATTACCTTTACTCAACAAACATTTGAATGCCATAAAGCTGTGAGGGTGGGTGCTCAATAAGCAGATGTTAAACAAGACTATATTTCTGTGAGAAGCAGCCTGACAAGAACACAGAGTTTTGAGTCAGATTTTGGTTCAAAAGCTGCTTGGGACTTGGGAACCCAGGTGTCATAAGCAAGCTACCATATCACTTAGTGTCAGTTTGTTCAGTGTCAGTGTAAAATGTGGTAATAGTGCCTGACCCAGTCTTCTTTTGCCTTCAAATATATTACTCCATTGTATTGCCAAGGTGAGATCTCTTATAGGTTTATATACTACATACACTGTTACTTTTAAAGTTATTTATTTAAAAATAGTTTACTAAGTTTTTATTTTAAAAAACATATTTGAGGTATTCTTGGCACAGTGACACATAGCCTTGCCTTCGTGTATGGGAGAGGGGAACAGATGATATAATAATTAACTGTAAATACAAGGCTGAATTTGTAATGTTTGAAAAGATACATTAGGGATGAGAACCTTGAGGTAGGAACAGCTAGAACTCAAATCCAAAATTATACACCATTAGTGCATAAATATATGGCTGAAAATAAAAACCATTCTTGACATGTTTCTGAAAACTTTTTCCTGTGAAAGAAGTATTCTGAGTTATTATACCTGAATCTGATTGTTAAGGGGAGAAATCCTTCATGAAGAAACAGTACCTTTAAGGAACATACAAAGAAATGCTACGATGGGGGTTGGTTGGGGTTTATCTACAAAAAGTAATTATTGTCTACGGATTAATTTAGTATTCCATGTTATTAATAGAGTCTGTAAGGAGAAAAGTTTAATATTTTAATACGTTTAGAATTCAGCCAGCCTGGGACTATTTTGTAAGAATATTTGAAACTCTTCTCTGGAAATCAAGAGCTATATAAGGAGACCACAGATTCCGAGCCTGTATTTCTAGGACAAATCCAAACTCAGTTTCACCCTGCTTTTAGGTTCCAGAGTGCAGAGAAAGATGTGTGTGTCTGTGTGTGTATATATAAAAATATATATTTTTTGAGCGGAATGTAAGAAACTCCTTGGTACTGAGAGCCCTCCAAGAGCCAGTAAATGTTTTCCCTTACAATATTTCATTTAATCCCATTACTGTAGAGTCATTATAGAAAAACAAAATTTCATGAAGCAACTTGGACAAAAAAAATATTACTTAAAAGTTCAATTTACAGAAACAATGAACCTAACG
This sequence comes from Varecia variegata, assembly GCA_028533085.1. NCBI lineage: Eukaryota > Metazoa > Chordata > Mammalia > Primates > Lemuridae > Varecia > Varecia variegata. The sequence continues at coordinate 90,226,859 of CM052440.1, forward strand.
ATACCTGAATCATGTTATCCCTGGACTATGCAAAAATTGAAAAGATGTTCAAAGGTTTCAAATAAATGTACAGTAGTTTCATATCAAAAGAAATTTACGTTCGAGGTACAGCCCTAACTTTCCAATATCCTTAAATGCCCTTATACACAGCTTCCCTTAATGCCACTTAAGTTGAACTATCTAGTGAGGTGGTTAAGCATTTACTGTGTCTCTAACACTGTCCAGGAGTAAAATCATTTCGTTTGCCCTAGTTTAAGAGAATTTTACCCAACATCTGGTCGCCATAACGAACTAGTTCTCGGAAGTGCCCACACGATACCGACAGCCCACTCCCTGTGCTCCCCTCTCCAGCAGGTTTCCAGGACAAATCCACTGATTCTAGCATTAACTTGCGCGTTCTAAGCCAGACAAGTCACCAGCCCGTAACCCTTAGCAGGCACCGCCCCGATGGTACCGGAAGTTGCGTTACGACTCTCTGCGCCCCGTCCCCGGATGTAGGGTTTTGTATCCGGATTCTTAGCGCGGACTCAGAACTCCGCTCTTGCCTTCGCGGTTAGCACATGCGCGGCAGCTCTTTTCCTTCTTCCTTCACTTCCACTAGCTTCCGCCGTCCCGGGAGCCTCCGCCACCGCCGCTGAGGAGTCAGGAAGTTCAAGATGGCCGCCACGGAGACTCAGTCGCTGCGGGAACAGCCAGAGTAAGTAGTCTCTGTGAGTGGGCTGCTGGCTGGAGCCCGGGGGACGGTCGAGTTGGAAACGGCGGAGACCTGCACGGGCGGGCGGGAAAGTTCAGGCCTAAGGGCAAGAGCCAAACTTTGCCTTTCCCTGCTCGATACGTTATGGGGCGAGAGGCGTGGGGAGCGGGCGGGCGGCCTTGGAGCTTCGCTCTCCCAGAGGCCGCGGCTGTTGGGGCGAAGGTGGCCGCGGCCTGTCGCGCGTCGTTGCCCCGGGAGGCGTAGGCGCGAGCGGCCTCTACAGGTCCAGTGCGCGTGGCGGCTGCCGCGGCAATGAAATCGCGCCTTCCCTCCCTCGGAGACCAGCGGAGCTCCCTAGTCGCAGCACTTAGCGGTATTGGTGTTGGGGACATGAGGGTCATTGGTGCCAGGTGGGGCAAGCCTGAAGTCTGGTCTTCGTCACGCAGTATCCCCGGTCGTCCGGCTACTAGTGTCAGCTTTAGGACCTGAAAGCAGAGAGGTGACGGGTACTAGGGTCACACTCTAGGACCATCCCAGAGCCAGCCTGTGGCTAGTGGGATACTACATTTTCCATCTGGTACTCTTCACTCCAGCGATCACCCGGTTTTTTTTTTTTCTTTTTGGTTTTTTTTCGCCCCTGCCTATTGGCAGCTTATTTACCAACTTGCAAACTTGAGGCAAAGTAAGATAGAGTGCTTGGTTTTGAGGCCTGGTATTTTTTGCCTGCGTTTATAGCCCTTCTTTAGGAGTAGTGGGAATTGCTAGCTACTGCCAAACCACTGTATGTCTGTAATTAAGCTAATGTAGGAATCCATGCAGCCAAGTGGAAACATACTTGCATATGCTGTAAGGGTTAACTGTTGCTTAACTGAAAGCAGTATTTTGTTTTTCATGTTTATGCTAGGAAAACTCAAGAACCTAAAAAAGAGAATGGATTTTAAAACAGTATTCCTCAAGTAACTATATTTTGCATCTGCACTATCTAATTTGTTTCTAGTCATCTTAGGAAAGAGGTATAGTCTCCCAGCAACTTGTGACTGAAAAACAGGAAAAATCTTTGCCACTAGACAACCTGACACTTCATTGTTGTGAATCCAGTTCTGGGCTCCTCATTCATCTGCTTGTCTCAGCTAGGCAGAGAATTATACCAAGTTTTTCATTAAGGACTTTTCAAAGCTGCTTTATTATTTTGACAGTTTGATTTAGCAGAGAACAAATGGATTCTAAAGTTTGAAGCTAGATTTAGCCTCTTACTGTTTCTCCCCAAGTTCACCATGTGGCGGTTAAAGTATGTACGCCAACACAGTACAAATCTCATGCTATACAGCTAAATATTCTACTAATCTGAAAAGTTCTGTAGTATTATGTCCATTTATTTGATTTTTAGGGATAGTTCAGATTCATTTTGAGGAGTGGGTCAGCCATATTTTATTCACATACTGTATTCAAATAATACTAGATTTAATAATTATATGTATATATTAGGCCCCTGCAGTATAAATAACACTGAGATAACGTTTAACTTTCTCTCCCCTCCCCACAGAACATTTAGTGTAAATGGAATATTTCATTTGTATGTGTCCCACATTCACTGATTTGAAAATATTTAACAAAATAAGTTTGATGTGAAAGCGAGTACTGTGCATGCTGCTCACAATGAGTGCCCAAATATTGTGTCCAGAATAGTTCTTTAGGGGATAATGAGTAGTTTACAGTTATATGGAATCTATTCAAAATAGAAAATTTAGAATAAATATAAAAAGTTTTTTAGCTTCCAGAAGGCTTTAATTCTTATAACAGTCCTATAGAGGTAGATTCTGTTATTTTTACAGTATTTACAAATGATGAAACTGAAGCACAGAGAAATTAAGTAACTTGTCCAAGGTTACACTAAGTGGCAGACACATTTAAACTTGGGCAGTCTGATTCTAAATCCCTGCTCTAACTATATTGTGCTGTCTGGCCTCCCACTATACATTGCAACTTTTTTAAAAATTGCCTTTAAAGTTTGAAATCATTTTTATTTCTTCACACTGTCTCAGAAAGAACCATTTTTTGATGTGACATCTCTAATTTGCTAAAACTTAATTTCCCAAACTGATTTGGAAAAGATGTGGCCAGAGGGGAGGTGTGTGTTAAGATGAGTTAGTCTTTTGAACCCGCTATAATTTTTACATCTACATTAACTCTGTATCAAAAGTATTTTAAAGCCAGGTGTGGTGACATGCGCCTGTAGCTTGAGCCCAGGAGTTTGAATCCAGCCTGAGAAACACAGTAAAACCTTGTCTCCCTAAAAAAAAAAAAAACAAAAAGTATGGTAAAGAAGCGGTGGCTTTCACTTAGCTCACCGTTAAAAAACATTTTTTTAAAAATTGTCTAACTTGAAAAGTATCTCATTCATACACAAATTTTGAATTACTCAGTTCTCTATGTCTCCAAAGCATAAGTTGAATATCTCCCAGATAAATTCATCAAGACTACTCTTTGGAAAAGTATGTGAAAGAGGTTAAAATAACGCTAGTGGTTGGTGATTGTACACTATATTATTTTAAAGTTGTTCATGATTATTTTCATTGTGCCAAATGCCCCAAGACCTAGATTGTTTGAAGGGTAAAACAACACTAATGAACAGATACTGTTAAGCACCCATGTTGTCTGCACTTCTAATTCTGCTTTGCTTCCAAATAATGTGATCTGAAGGATGTTACCCAGTACTCAATAGATTCTCTGTAAATATTTTTTATGACAAATGTGTAGTAGACCAAGTTGGTATAGGCATCCACTTGCTAAATGTGTAATGTTAAATTGTAAATGTAAATGTCACAGTGTACATTTATATAGATGGACTTTATATAGCCTATATTTATTGTCAGTATAAACAATCTAAGAAGAAACTTTTTCCTAAAGCTTTAAAAGAAAGTTGTTTATAATGAACCTAATTTAGCTGTCTTAACACAAGCTCAGTGTGTAACAATTTATACCTTGACTCACTGTTTCAAGTTTTCCTGATTTAGCTAGTTAGACTTCAGTTGTTATTTTCTATGAAATTTGCTTTGAGAGATCAACTTTCTATGAAATTTGCTTTGAGGCCAGTGAAGGTCTGCTATATGCCTAGCCCCACTGAAAGAGAACTCTTAATAAATTCTAGGTTTATTAAGGTTAACCTAGTTGGCCCTAAGATGCTTGTAGCATTTTTATTAAGAACCTACTCATTATTTCTTGAGATAATATTCATTAAATTATGATAGAAATGGGTCACTCATGGGAATGACTTTTATACAGTAATACTGGGCATCATGATGTATTTCTGATTTCCAGAAGCTCTAGGAGCTAGATTTTTTTTATTATTTTTTGAAGGAAGTTGCTTTCCTGTGTAGGTAAACTCTTAAGAATTTTGAATGGAACTCCTAAGACTTTTTTAAATTGTTAGAAAGCATTAGAAAAGATAAGGATTCAAAAAGCAAATTTTTATTTGGAAAGGGAGTTAATTAAATTTAAATAATTTTGAGCATTGTGACTTCGGCAAATAGGTATGTGTGTACTTTCAAGCACTAGAGCTATAACTGAGCTGAGATACAACTAAGCAAAAGCAAAATCTTAACTTTCAAGCACTAAGTCTATAATAGGTAGTATAAACGAGTCTTAGTGTAATGAATGCAGCTTTTATATGTTATTCTGTATACATCATTTCATTGACTCATAAAATACTTAGTCCCTACGATAGGTTAAATAATCTTCTGTGCTCTAGAGATAGAGCAATGAACTAAACAGATAAAAATTCTCCTGTCATAGTGCTTACAGTATAATAGGGAGAGACAAACAAGAATTATATTAGGTGGTGGCAATTGCTGTGGAGAAAAATTTTAAGCACAGAAGGAGAATATATGTGTGGTGGGGTGGGGGTGGGGTTGCAATTAAAATGGATTGACTAGGAAAACTTGACTGAGAAAGTGACATTTGAGCAAAGACCTAAGGTAGGCCAAAGAAACCAGCAGTACATGTATCTGGGGAAAGCATTCCCAGCCGGAGAAACAGCAAGTGTAAATACCAAGGCCCTGAGATGTGAGTATACTTGTCCAAGGAAGGTGGTGTGTTCATTGTGCAGATGGGTAGATTTTAAAAGATGGGGGGGGAGGAAGGTGGTATAGCTGGAGCAGGGTGAGTGTGGAGGGGCAGAGTAGTAGGTTCAGAGTGTTGAGGAGGTTGGTTGGACAGGTAAGTATAGGGCCTTGTAAAGGATTTTAGCTTTTGCTCTGAATAAGGTAGGAAGTAATAATCAAGTTTCATGAAGAATAGTGACATAGTGTAACATTTTAAAAGCATCTTCAGTCAAATGGAAGAGGTTTTGACTAACTTGGAATGTGATACCAGCCTTCTCACTGGCTTAAACCCTTAAACCTCCTTGAACCTCAAAGTCTCATCTGTCATATGAAGAGACTACATTTCTTGAGCACTTAGTGTGGGAGCCTTTTATAGTATGAACTCATCTAATTATGGTGGTAAACCTATGATTTGTCGGTACTGTTATTTTCCCAGTTTTTACAGTTGGGGAAACTAAGGCCAGAGGGGTGCAACTTCTCTAAGGTTACAATAGCTTTGTTGTATTGAAGGCAGCGTTTAAACCAGGTAGTTTGACTCCAGGTGCTCTTGACAATATTCCTCAAAATAACATTCTTATTAGCCCTGTCAGTTCCACGGGATTGTTGTGAATAAGCATATTTATCCAGCATACATACAATAATAACAACTTATTGTGGGGGGACTTGGTCTGTGCTAGGCACTGTCATAAGCATTTAACATCTATTCACCCACGTAAGCTTCACAACACCCTTTCAGGTAGGTACTGTTATTTTATCCATTTTGTAGATGATATATATGCCTGAGAATCGGGCATCTTAAACTTCCCAAAGTCACACAACTAGTTAAGTAATGGAACCAGGATTTGAACCCAGGCAGTGTGGCTCTGGAGAGTGCTTAACCTTCAGCTATTCTTTGTTTTGAGGACAGTTAGGTAGTTTGAGTTTTAGCTTAATGACTAGAATTTTATATATAAAACTTATATCATTCTCAATTTTTAGAAAGGTTCTTCATACCTAGCTTCATAACTTGAATTATCCTAATTTTTCTCAAACTTTTCCACCGTATAAGTCAAGGTTCAGGAAAAAAAGACATACCTCACTTTCTGGCTTATGGAGTGGGAGATTACTGGGGTAGGTGGTTAGTTACCTGTATGAGGGTATGGCCTGTATTAGAAATAAAGTTGAAATGTCTTTGGATCTTTTACTTAAATCTATGTAATTTTCCCCCCTCCATAATAGAGCACTGTTGGTGCTTTTTAATACCAAGGTACTGTACTTTATTTTTCCAAGTCTTTGAGAAAAATTAATGATCCAGAGAACACTACTATATTTATCCTGTATCTTCTCATACTCCATTAGAGAGAAGCTGGCCCAAACTAAAGCCTGACTTTCACCAGAGGACACAGCTTCCTCTGCATCTCTCTTCAGTCAGTACTTTTTCCTTCCCCATACTGCATGGTACCAGAAATGGAGACTGGCAATCTGACTCCCCAGAATTAAAGTTCTTTAAATACGATGTTAGGTAGTGGCTTTGTGTTCTCCATTCCACCTCGTTGTCAGCTAATAACTTCTCAGTCATACCACCATTTTTCCTCCCACCGCCACCAAATTTGTTGAAGACTGACATCTTCAATAAACTTGGTGGTCCAGACTCTGTACCCCATCTACTGCCATAATCCTCAGAAATACCAGTGTCATTTTAGACACCCTAACCAGCAACCTAACCTTGCAGTTCCAATGATCCTCTAATTCTGTCTCAACCATTCACTCCCAGAATCACATACTGTATCTTATTGTCTTCTGGAATTGGTCCACTTGGAATCTTAACCTCTGTTAGACCAGTGTCTTTCACAAGTTTAATGCCCTGGCAACACTGATCTGCTTGTAGTTTGCTATATAAAACTATGTCTTTTGTCACCTGCTTTGTCTACCTGAAATGCCCCTTTCCTCTTCTGGTTAATTCTTTACTCATTCTCGAGGACACTGTTATCCAAGCTTTATTTTTTAAACCATGTTCTTTCTCAATTAACATTTCTTCTCTTCCCCCAAAGTCCCTGCTTAACAAATAAGTTTTTTTCTGTGCAGATCTACAAAACATCTGCCCTGACCACTCTCAAAGTGAGTTTAGATGATCCTTCAGTGTACCCATAATGCCCTTATTCATGTCTTTATCATTGCACTTCTCCAATGTTTTGTAGTAATGTCACGTGACTTTCTTTTCCACTGGACTGTAGTTTTTTTGAGGAAGGCCGATATTGGTTTTGAACATCTCTGTTTTCCTGCCACTTGGCTTAATACCTACATGTGGTTGGTGGTTTTTAGAAAATTTTAAGAGATTGACAGATAGATTTATGATTTCTTAGTTTGCAAGGGGTTATTTATAGCATATGGAACAAATACTATACTTAATAAAAGTATAGGCATATATAATTTGAAGGCCTGACGAAATAATTTATATCTGTCTCCAAAAATAGTATGAAGGTCTGAATTTGGGTAATTTAAAGTCACCTTTGGACTCATGGTCTGGAATGTGATGGTTTATTATGGAGTGACTTTAAAGGGAAAAGTTAAATAATGTTTCTGAACTGCTATTTAACCTGGGATTACTGAACATCAAGGGGCTGATGAAGTAGTTTAGAATCATAGACTCTTACTCAGCATAACTCCACTTAGGCATAGAACTCCCTGTTTACTTAATTATATTTTGCATAGCACCTATTAGTTTTAACATATTTGGGGAAAGTAATTTCTCATTTGAAAGTCAGATTAAATAACTTGCTGAACAGTTACTGGTTTGAACCACATGAAATTGCTGATATTACACTACTGACCTACAAAAGGCCCTTCCATGTGAGTCAACCTAATGTTACATGATTGGTTAATGCCATCTACAGGCCAAGAGTCCTAACTCCTGGCTGGTTCTCTTTGAAGTTTTAACCTTTGGGGATGTGTTTATACGGTCACCATCATCAACATCATTTACCGTGCACATTGATTGAGTTCTTATTTGGGATATAGCTCAGTATTGGCTCTAGGGATTTTTTTTTTTTTTAAGATGTAAGGTGAAATCTGCTCAAAACAGATGACCTGCAAGGTTTATTTTAGAGACATCAAGTTTGCTGGATTTCAAGTAAAGGAGATTCGTTTCCCAGTATATGTCAGTATTGATGTTTTATGAAAAAAGAAAATGGGACTGGGTGTGGTAACTCATGCCTGTAATTCCAGCACTTTGAGAGGCTGAAGTGGGAGGATCACTTGAGGCTCAGGAGTTTACAACCAGCCTGGGCAATGTAGCGAGACCGTGTCTCTACAGAAAATCTTTTTTAGAAAATTAGCCAGCTGTGGTAGTGTGCGGCTGTGGTCCCAGCTTCCCCGGAGGTTGGGGTGGGAGGATCGCTTGAGCCCAGGAGTTCGAGGTTGCAGTGAGCTGTGATCGGGCCACTGCACTCCAGCATGGGTGACAGAGCGAGATTCTGTCTCTTAAAAAAAAGAAAAGAAAGAAAGTGAGTTTTTCGGTTGTTTTAAAATATGTGTGAGAAATGCTGGCTTAAAAATCAAGCTACTAAGTGACTATTTTAACTAAATCAACATTAATAAGGTTTTACTGTACTATAATTTTTTTAACCTCACCCCGTTATGTATTTCCTATAATCCTTTTGATATGTGAATTCAGCTATTAAAACACGTTTAAGTTATGTCACCATCTAACTTAGTTCTTGCCGTACACTTTCATTGAAATAAATGAAGCTCTTCTGAAAAAAATTTTAGTGATTATATATTACATTGAGATGCATTTTATCATTACAATTATTTTATGACTCTTTGAATACTTGATTAAATGATGTGATTTTAAAATGTGTTTGGTACATATATAGGGTGGAAGATGCTGATAATTCTGAGAAGAGTATAAATGAAGAAAATGGAGAGGTGTCAGAAGACCAATCTCAAAACAAGCACAGTCGTCACAAAAAAAAGAAGCATAAACACAGAAGTAAACATAAGAAACATAAACATTCTTCAGAAGAGGACAAGGATAAAAAACATAAACATAAGCATAAACATAAGAAACACAAAAGAAAAGAAGTTATTGATGCTTCCGATAAAGAAGGTATGTCTCCAGCAAAAAGAACTAAACTTGATGATTTAGCTTTGCTAGAAGACTTAGAAAAACAGAGAGCCTTGATTAAAGCTGAACTTGATAATGAGTTAATGGAAGGAAAGGTCCAGTCTGGGATGGGGCTCATTTTACAAGGTTATGAGTCTGGCTCTGAAGAAGAGGGGGAGATTCATGAAAAGACAAGAAATGGAAATAGGTCTAGTACTAGATCTTCAAGTACAAAGGGGAAACTTGAACTTGTGGACAATAAAAATACTGCAAAAAAACGAAGTAAAAGCAGATCCAAAGAACGGACTAGACATAGGTCTGATAAAAAGAAAAGTAAGGGAGGTATTGAAACAGTTAAAGAAAAAACAACTAGGAGCAAGTCAAAGGAGAGGAAAAAGTCTAAAAGTCCATCCAAAAGAAGTAAGTCTCAAGATCAAGCAAGAAAATCAAAATCCCCTACCCTTAGAAGGCGATCTCAAGAGAAAATTGGGAAGGCCAGATCTCCTACTGATGATAAGGTTAAAATTGAAGATAAAAGCAAGTCAAAAGATAGGAAAAAATCCCCAATTATAAATGAACGAAGTCGGGATCGAGGTAAAAAATCCAGATCCCCAGTTGATTTAAGAGGTAAATCCAAAGACAGAAGGTCACGGTCCAAAGAGAGAAAATCAAAACGGTCTGAAACTGATAAAGAAAAGAAACCAATTAAATCTCCCTCTAAAGATGCTTCATCTGGGAAAGAAAATAGATCACCCAGTAGAAGACCTGGTCGTAGTCCTAAAAGAAGGAGTTTGTCACCAAAACAACGTGATAAATCAAGAAGAAGTAGATCTCCACTTGTAAATGATAGAAGATCTAAGCAGAGCAAATCACCCTCTCGAACTGTGTCTCCTGGTAGGAGGGCTAAGAGCCGATCCTTAGAAAGAAAACGAAGAGAACCGGAGAGGAGACGACTTTCTTCTCCAAGGTAACTTGTTTACAAAATGTTAATTTTTTTTGTTACTAATGCACCAGATTTTAATGGGAAAACTAGAAATTGTGGACTTTAGTTTAATAATTTTAAGTATAATCCAGTCCATTTAACTGTTTATTTACACTTTTGTCAGTGAGTATTTTGATTGCGGGTGCTTGATGAGAGTCACTTCCCCTCCCCCGCCCCTGTTCATGATTTAATGTAGTATCTAATTTACTAACTCACTCCTTTAATTCCAGGTAATTTGGTTGATAAATCTTCATGGGGGGGTGCAGAGAGAATTGTTACTTCATTGAACAGTATGGACTGAAACTCCTAACTTTGAAAAGGGGGAGGAGTAATCAGTTTAAAGATTGTGATCTGTTTATTCTCTTGCATTTGCATGATTTTGAATTTTAACAATATAAAATGAAACTAATACCAACTCTTTTGGCCCCCCAAATATACTTAAACTTGGACTCTTTTTTCTTACTAATTGTGTTAGTTCATTTTGCATTGTTACAGAGGAAATACCTGAGGCTGGGTAATTTATCAACAAAAGAGGTTTATTTGGCTCATGTTTCTGCAGACTGTACAAGCTTTATGCCAGCATCTATTTCTGCCACGGGTTTCAGGGGGCTTCCAGTCGAGGCAGAAGGCAAAGGGGGAGCAGGCATGTCACATGGTGTGAAGGAGGAAGAGAGGGAGGAGGTGGTGCTACAGTTCTTTAAACAACCTTTTTTAAACAACCAGCTCTAATAAAGTGAGAGCTCACTCATTATCTTGGGAGGGCACCAAGCCATTCATAAGGAATCTGTCCCCAAGACCCAAACACCTACTCAGTCCTGCCTCCCACACTGGGGATCATATTTCAACATGAGATTTGGAGGGGCCAAACATCCCAAACTATATCACAAATACACGTGATTTCATTGTTGAGAAAAGTATCTCTTAAGTTTAGGAAGAACAGTGCAAGAAATGATTTTATTTTGAACCAGTTATAATGATAATTCACATTTGAATAATGCATTCAATCTATCAGAGTTCTTTTCTCATAAATCCTCATGTGATTATCTTAACTCATGAGATAGGGGGCTTTCATACCTAATTTATAAATGAGGAAATAGAGAACTTACGTAATTTACCTAGGATCATAGAACTAAATTATTCGGGGGAGTTGTTTAGACCAGTCTAAACTACTTTAGAAGTTGAAAAATTAGTTGGGTGAGGTGGCCTGCCTGTAGTGCTAACTACTCAGGAGAGAGAGGCAGGAGAATCCCTTGAGCCCTTGAGCCGAGGAGTTGAAGGCTACAGTGAGCTATGATTTTTTGGGGCTACTCTACTCCAGTGTGGGCAACAGAGTAAGATCTCATCTCTTTAAAAAAAGAATGTTGGCTTATACTATGTAAAGATGTCATGAATTCTTAGCCATTTACTGTATTTATATTAATGTTTTCTATATATGGGTATAAACTTTGCAAAGTGCTCTGTTTTAAGAGACTCTTCTTTACTTCTAAGTGGCAATGTAGTGAAATAACCCCCTTTTTCCTTTAGCTTTCTATATTAAGATAGTTTTTAATTTTACTGATTCTGTTCCCTAAAGTGTTTCTTAATTATCCTAGTAGTCTTTCAGTTTGCTTTTGGTTGAAGAGCAAATTCTGAGGAGTTTATTAAGGAGTAAAGCTGAGTATTTGAAACAAAAATATTTTTTTAAATTACAGAAGTGGTACATACCAATGAAAGAAAAATCCAGATAATGCAGAAATCTGTAAATTTGCTCACTCTATCCCTCCACTACTCTTAAGAAATTTTTTATGTCTTTCTAGCCCTTTTTCTGTGTGCATACAATTATATGAACATAAGGGTTTTTTTTTTTTAACACAAATAGAGTTATACTGTTCATTTTAATGAATGGCTTGCTTTTGCCATGAAACACTTGTGACAGTACATACAGATTTTTTTTTTCTCATTCTTCATAGTAGCAACATGGTATTTCAGTGTAGATATGTCATAATTGATCATTTTTTGTTGAAACATGAAAATTTAGATTGCTTCCAGTTTTACACTATTGTTTGCAAAGATGTTCATTGGTTATGTATAAGGTTTCTTTATGGAATAGATTCATAGAAGTGAATTTGTAAAGTTTCAGGGTATGTGCATTTACATTTTGGAAAGTTACTGCCAAATTTCCATCCAGAAAAGATAGACCAGTTTATACTTCCATGACTGTGTGGGACTGTCCTTTTCCCCAAATCCTTATTACCAAGACACCTTGTAGTATCATTTTGTTATTCTTTAAAAAAGACTATTTTAATCTAAATTTCTCAGGTCACTAGTAAGGTTGAACATTTTTATTTTCTTTGCATTTGAGCATATAACAGATACTCCATTCCTTCTATACTCTTTTACTTTATCTCATCCATTTATATTTTTACTTTTGAGACAGTGTGTTTGTATGAGCAGATTATGTATAAATAAAAGAATTTCCTCAAATGGCCTTGCCAAGAAATAACAACTATAAGTCTGAGTCTAAGTCTACCTTTACTCATTTTGGCTGGATTAGAGAAAGGTTCTTTTAGGTTCTGAACACCATGTTCAAACATGTAAGACAGGTGGTATTTTTATGTTTTGTTAAATGGGGAAAATATTACAATGTTATTTAATTGTGGAGACAAACCTATTTACAATCTGACTTCAGATTGAGTAGTTCTATTAAAATCTGGAATAACATTAAGAAATATGCAAAACCTATTTTAAAAAATTAACTTGTAGATAGGCCTAAGATACACATGAGTAAATCTTACTGGAATATACTTGTGAAACAGGTGTTGAAAAGTTGATTTTGAGGAGTAGAGACAGATATTTCCTTAGTTCTGAGGTTAATGTTGATTGTAAGATGCTATTATACTTAATTGACATTAAAAAGGAGATTCTTAATTGCAGAAATGTCAAAATGTGAAAGAAAAAAAGTCCTAGTATTGAGGAAAAGGGAGTATTAGTACTTGCGTAAGTTTTGAGTTGTGAATTTGAAATTAGAAACAATGTCTTTAACAGTATGAATAACCTTCAATAATTCTGCAAATTATGAGATCAGAGGAAATAAGACTTTTTATTGTGTGTTTACCATGACACCAAAATGTCATTGTGGTCATCTGAATTTTTTTTGTTACAAAACACATTAATCGCTGTTTACTTTCTTTAGGCTAGTGTGCCTTTTCGTATAGGTAGATGTTCTTCACACGTATAATTCATTTAGTTTGATTTATTTTTCTGTTAACTTGCATTTGATCTCCTTAAGAACACGACCTCGAGATGATATCCTCAGTAGACATGAAAGATCAAAAGATGCCAGCCCCATCAATAGGTGGTCTCCAACCCGAAGAAGAAGTAGATCTCCCATTAGAAGGAGATCTCGTTCCCCACTCAGACGTAGCAGGTCTCCAAGAAGAAGAAGCAGGTCTCCTCGAAGAAGGTAAAGATAGATTACATATAATATCCTTGTAATTCATTAAACTCTGAATGTTTTTGAAGCTCCAATGAGCTCAATTGGTAGGTTTTCTCTTAGACATTTTTCTCTGAAAAATTGTAGCTGTAGTTCCATACTTTCTTTTTAGCAGCATGTGCTATTCCACACCCATAGGTTTTTATTTTATGCAGTTTTTCCTTCAAATTTAAACAAATCCTTGCTCATTACAAATGCAATTAAATTAATCTTTTAAAAGTAGGACTTTTTTCTCTCTCTTTTATGAGTGATAAATACTAAATGAGCTAGGCTATCTAGCAAGATAGATTGTAGGGATAGTAGATACGGAGCCCAGTGTCCTGTAATTTTATAATGTTCTTATATTCCATATAGATACTTCCTGACGACTCTTGGGCAAAAACCTATTTAATTCACCAGAGAAACCATTTTATCTGAAGCACATATACTTCAGTAGTTAGTTGGTTAATCAAAAAGGCTTTTAGAGCAGGGAATCATTTCTTAAAATCACGCATACATTAAATATTTTAACCTAAAACATAAGTGTACATTTATTTGCCAGTTTTTTAACATTTTTAATTGAAGTAATACATGAATATAGTTTTAAAAGATACCAAAGGCTTTTATTGTAGCCATCTTTACATGTCTCTGAGAATTTGTATACTACATTCCTAGAAATAGAAATGCATAGTCTAAGAGTACTTTGGACAATGAGGGCTTTTGCTTAATACCACCCCTCACCCATGTTTCTGTTTTGCCTAATTTCATCACATTTTTTTTATTTTTCCAGAGTCAGTATAGTTGTTATTATGATCATATGCATCTTGTCATTGCTGAGCAAATAGGGGAGGAAGAGAGGATCTTCCTCCTGAGGCTCCTAGTCTGCTGGCTCCAAACTGATTTCTAGAGGCTGCTTGTATAGTTATCCTTGTGGGTTTGCTTTCCTTTCACCATCTTGGTATTTCCTTGTTTCTCTCTTACATTGTGAATCCATTTCCTGTGTCCAGTGTCTTCATGGTTTTTTATTCCCTTGTTTTGATAATGCATCTCCAATAGCTTTCCGAGGAAATCACATGGAAAGAAACATTTTGGGGGACCTTATATCTCTAAAAAATGCCTTTTATTCTCATTGCTGATGTGGAAAGGAATAGAATCCTAGGTTGAAATCATTTTTACTTGAGAATTTTGAAATTGTTGTTTCACTGATTTCTAGTTTTCAGTATTGCTATTAAGAAGGTCCTATTCTGTTTCCTGGGCATTTTTAAAGGATTTGCTTTTTTCTGCTCCCTTCCTCTTTATAATAAATGTCCTGTGTTCTGAAATTTTACTATAATGTGCCTTGGTGTGTGGCTCTTTTTCTACTATTTATTTTGCTGGCCACTAGATAGGCCCTTTACAGCAGTAAGATTATGGCCTTCTATTTTGGGAATTTTTTTCTCTCTCTTTTTCTTTTTTTTTTTTGCTTCTTCCCCATTGCTTCCTCCCCCATCCTCCCAAGTTGGACCTTCTATATTTCACTTACTTTTCCTCACTTATCTTTTGTGTTTCTAATTTTGTTGTACTTTCAGTCTAGGTGATTTTTCTCAGTCTGCCTTCTCACCATTCCATTGATTATTTTAATTTATTTGTTTAAATTTCTGTGCTTTTAGTTTTTTTTTTATTTTAAGACCTTGTTTGCTGTTTATTTTGTTTTTTTATAACACTCATGTTTTCTGGAAATAACATTCTTTCTTAGATGGTACTGAGTTCATTTTGTGTGATTTTTGTTATTCATAGTTTTCTTCCCTGTACTTTTTTCTTCCCAGATGCCTTTTGGTGCTTATCCACCTTTTCATTTGAAGACTTTCTTCAAATAGCTGGATCCTTCATTTCTGCCTATTCTGATTTAATAGTTAGGCACTGAGAAAGCTGAATGGAAGCTTTCTTCAATTGTGACAGTGTAGAACTTGTCAACTAGTGGCTATCTCTTCAGGGTAATCAGGTAGAGATTTTTTGATATCAGTGACTATAGATCTTTTCTCTTGGACTAGTAAATTTCTGAGAATCCTCTCCTTTCTGGTTGAGGGAGCATATAGAACTGGCTGCCAGTAGAGTTCTGGTCCTTCATAATGTAAACGTCCGCTTAATCCTTCTATTTTTGGTACAGTGTCTCCCAGCATCTGGTACCAGTTTTTATAACCACCAACACTTCTGGAAAGTAAATTGTAAGTGTTCCGCTAGGATGTGAAGGGAGTGGTTGGCATTTTCCACTGAGTTGGGGAGGGGAACATACAGAGTCTGGCTGTTCCTAAAGGCTATCAAGCAATTCTGTTTTCAGCTTTTGTCTCACGCTCCGTCTTTCAGAGGGTGAGGTGTCTCCAATTCCTGAGGTTTCTGGGGATGTTGTAACATACACTGACTTATTTCTGATTTGCCTTGTCTGTTCCTATTGGGCTAGTATTCAGCTCAATTTCATTTGTTACTACTCTTCCATTCAATGTGCACATTTCAAGATTTCATTGATATCTATGCTATCATAGCTCTTAAAATTCTCTTTGCCTCAGGATTTTCTTTTTAAGTGTTTTTATACTGTCATTTTGGTAAGGTTTCATTAAGTTGAGTTCATTAAAAATTATCACTTACATAAAGTAAAACTCACCCTTTTTGGTGTAACATTGTTTGAATTTTGATAGACACATAAGTCACATAGTCACTGCAGTCTTGCTAGAGAACATTTCTATCACCTCACAGTTCCCTCATGTTCCTTTGTAGTCAGTCTCTTCTTGGACTCCAGTATCTTTCTGTGTACCTTGGTGCTATAAGAATACAAAGAGCAGTAAATATTGATTCCCGTAGAGCTTATATTTAAGTGCATGTTCATGGGAAGCATTTTAGTTTAAAATTTAGTAAGAACTATAACTGTGTTTTAGTTATCTTCAGCAAAGCTGATTATCTCAGTCCTTTGGACATTATTGTTTTACTTAAAATTTTTAAATGACCTTTAAGAGTTTTAGATTCACAGCAAAATTGAGCAGAAGGAGTTCCCGTATATCCCATACCCCTCTCACATACATGCCTTCCCCCACTTTAATTGACATTTTAAAAAATGTCTGTCTTTTTCTTTAAATAGAGACAGAGGTCGGAGGAGCAGATCACGCTTGAGAAGGAGGTCTCGATCACGGGGTGGTCGCAGACGAAGGAGCAGAAGCAAAGTAAAGGAAGATAAATTTAAAGGAAGTCTTTCTGAAGGAATGAAAGTTGAGCAAGAATCTTCATCTGATGATAAGTAAGAATAGAACTTTTCCGTAACTTCATTCTTGCCGTTTAGACAAGCCCTATTTGACTTGACAGTCATTAAATAATTTCTACTGGAATATCATAAGTGAATCCATTAATTTGGTCCTGAATTTAAAAGTTAATTTTTTGTGCATATTGTGTAGGTTATGTGGCAGAGGTAGTGGTTTTCTGAATTTAGGGGTTTCAGCTTCAGCTAGAGTGACTCTTGGGTCATCCTTTTATTGTGAGTCTTCCCTTTGTTTTTATTAGGAACCCAGATATGTTAGTCCTGCCAATAGATTTGGGAGGGAAATTTCTATACAAAGTTTAGATTTTTCATTTTGTGTCAGATGATACATACTTTAAAATTGAAGTTTGGTGGCAGGTGTCCCTATTACAATATGAAAATGGAGAAACATTTCAATGTGTAATAAAATAGTGGGGAAATTTTTAAGATGCTGACTTAGTTGTCTGTGTCTAGGTGGAATATCTCAAAAATAAATAAGACTCATTTAGAGCAGTGTTTCTCAACAGGTTGTTATTTACCCCCTTCAGGATATTTTGACAATGTGTGGATACATTTTTAGTTGTTATCTCTTGGCTAGAGGCCAGGGATAATGCATCCTACAATGTATAGGGTAAACTCCCCAAAAACTATCCATGTCAAAAAATCAATAGTGCTAAGGTTGAGAAACCCTGAATAAATGTAGGAGATTAAAATAGTTGTATAGGTCTGGTATATATGCAGTTTGCTTATGCTTCTTAAGTGAACGTTCGGCAGATAGGATCATAGAAAAGGTTGCACTGGGAGGGATCATAAAGATTGTGGAGGTCTTTGAGGGATAAATGGGGAGGGTCAGAGGCAATGTTTTGGGGTAGAGAGCCACATTCTCCTTCAATCATTTGCATGTGCATTTTTGATAGGGAAGGAGACAGTAGCTTTCATGAGTTTCCAGAGGTTTCTGTAATCCAGAAAAGGTAGCAATTTACTTACCTGTCCTAGCCCTCATTTTATAGATGAGAAAACTGAGACCAAACAGGTAAAATGACTTTATTAAGGTCATGGAACAACCAAAATGTCTTTTTTAAACTTAGAGATCATTCTTTTTTTCCTAATTTTGGTACCATGCAATAGGTGAGGAGAAAACAGAGACAAAGGAAGGTTAAATTACTTGCCCGGATTCCAAACCATGCAGCCAGTTTAGAAATGAGAGTAATAAGGCTTGAGACTTTTGTTCTAACTTAATGATACTTAAATTTCCCAGTCTTTGATATTAAAATGTATAAGAGTTATTGGTTTTAGAATCTGTAAGGATGTTTGCACTTTTTTTTTTTTAAAGCCTTGAAGACTTTGATGTAGAAGAAGAAGATGAAGAAGCCCTAATAGAACAGAGAAGAATCCAAAGGCAAGCGATTGTTCAGGTATGTGACTGTAGTGAAATTTTTATCAATCCTCTTAAATAATCACTATTCTAAGTAAAATAAAGATTTTTTTTTTTACTTTAATGAAGAAGTGACATTAGTAATAGTTCAACAGGTCTTTATTAAAAGAAAGTATATATAATTTGTGAGATTTGAAATGATAATTTCTGTTATTAAAACAGTTGCCTTTATTTGTTAAACATAGAACTCTGATATAAACTGCTTTTGTAAGATAATGAAAATGTGAAGTTTGCTTTCTTTTTTTTAAAGTTAATGAACATAAATGAGTATAGAATAAATTGGAGGATTTCATTTAACAAAAAATTAGACCTGTTACTATGTGAAAAAATAAACATTTTAGTGTCTAATAAAGTAGTGGCAAGTTTTCTAATGTGAATATGGCTGTTGAAATGAAACATTTGAAAAATAATTTTAAGACGGGTTTACAGCTAGATGATGAAGAAAATTGGGTGGGGAAAGGGTGTTATATGTAGATCTTGATATAGTCATTTAATAAGTTTTGCTGCCTTGGAAGATTATCAGTTCTTCCTTGGACAGAAGACAAAAGAAAGGAACAGCTGTGGCAGCTCAGCTAAACATACCTAGAAAACCATAAATCAAGTATGTCATGTTGGAATGCAGGAAAGAATTTGAATCACCAGAAAGGAAGTAAGGCAAAACTGGAATTCCAAAGGAAGCTTACTTTTCTGGGGCACTGGTGAAATTGTTGTTATTAAACTGATAATCCCTGAAGACATGGTTGAATCTTCTTTTGTTCTTGCCCAGGTCCACAATCCCTTATCTCCAACCCTTGGGGCCAGATGTGCTTCAGAACTCAGAAATTTTTGAATTTTAGAAAGGTAATATGGTGCATCTATGTATATCACTTAGCGCCATCAGTGGGGTCTTCTGGAGGAGGCCCCGTAATCAAACCCTTCAGTCTTTCTGCAGTGGGGCACACTAATAATCACATGGGGGGAAATAAGACAATACATAGCATCTCATCTGGTCAGGTGATTTTGCTACCTGATGAACGTGCACCAAATATAGAAAAACTTACAGATTTTTGTGAATTTTGGAATTACATAAGGGATTGTGGATCTGGTTCAACCAAGGTGTAAATACCTTTTTTTGTTCTTGTTGTACATTATTTGACACTTTCTTTTAACTTTTTAATGCAGCAACTCTTAACAAATTTATTCGGAGAGCATCAGATTTATGAAAATATTGTTATTTTTTGTATTCTTATTACAGAAATATAAATATCTTGCTGAAGATAGCAATATGTCTGTGCCATCTGAACCAAGCAGTCCCCAGAGCAGTACTAGAACACGATCACCTTCTCCAGATGACATTCTGGAGCGGGTAGCTGCTGATGTTAAAGAGTATGAACGGGAAAATGTTGATACATTTGAGGCCTCCGTAAAAGCCAAGCATAATCTAATGACAGTTGAGCAGAATAATGGTGAGTGAGATACGTTTTTGTCACGACCATGTTTTTCTCTGAATTTTTAGCTTTATAACTTTAATTAGAGACCTTATTTGAGGTGAAATTTGGGATTGGGGAAAAGTGAAAGGGGTTAGGAATGTTGCTCCTGCTAAATATTACAGTAATACATCATCAAATGTGTCCTTATGAATGTTCTCTATAAATGTGTTTTTATTCATGTATCCTTAATATATACTGAACTCCCACATACTCATTACCTTTTGTTCTGTTTGTAGAATATTTTAAAGCAAATCCCAGCCATGATTTTATTTCACCTGTAAATACTTCAGTTTGTATCTCTATCAGACAAGGACTTTTAAAAACATTATGTGAAAGAAGTTTCCACTCTTTGGGTTATCCCAAAATACAGTGTATACAGGAAAGTCAGGATAAATGCATGATTATTTTCCTTTATTTGACAGTATTTTAGACTAGAATAGATTCGGTGCCCTAGCAGCATCCAGAGATGACTAATGAGATTTTGATTGTTTTTATTAGGTTTTTATTGTTTGGTATCATTATGTACTTGATGTGTTTCAATCCATTGCTGTTATTTTTATTTTTGAAGCTCAGGTTGTTTGCTCCAACCAGGTTAGGGAGGGAGCCCTTTTAAATTGGTTTCTAATGTCCTTTTGACCCAGTCCCTTTATTATTGAATGTAGCTTTCTTTTTACGACAGGGGCAGCAAATTTTTATGTAAGGGGTCAGGTAGTAAATATTTTAGCCTTTAGTAATTAAACTTTTTTCCCACTCTGTTCTATATACTGAACTCTACTGTTTTAGTTCAAAACCATCCCCAGACAGCACATTGATGAATGAATATGGCTGTGTTCCCAAAAACCTTTATGGACACTGAGTTCTGAATTTCATATAATTTTCACTTGCCACAAAGTATTTTGATTTTTTTCCCCCCTGGACACTTAAATGTGAAAACAGACCATACAGAATGGCAGCTACACACATCTGTGTGTAGTTTGCTGGCTTCTGGTTTAGCAAGGTTCATCTTGTACATATCCTGCCCCAGAGCAGAATCGGCTATTTCTCCAAGGAACCCTGGTTCCATTTAATAGGAAATGCCATTAGACGTCACAGGACACTTAGGGTTACCGATTATTTCTGGGCCTTTTCATTAGGACAAAGTTAGGAAATATATACTTTTTTGGAAAGAAAGAGTTCATACTGATACTACCAATATTTTGAGAGTATAGAGGTTTTATTAACTTCTATCAGATTTTATATTTCTATCTCTTTTACAACGAAAAACTTAGTTCCTAATAACACAATTACTGATGTTATTCTTATGAAACTTTTATATACATAAGATATCAGTATGATTATCATTGCCAAATGTACTGAATGCAACTTGAAATTTTCAGTGGTTCTTTTTGTTCTTAGGATACATTCCAAGGTGTATAAGCACAATTCTATTTTTAAATCATTTAAAATAATTCTCTGTATGGTTATACTACCAAGTTTGCTAGATTTAGGTGTATTTCCATTTGCTTTTGGTTTTTAGAAAGTCTTTTTTTTTTTTAATTATTAAAACATATATCTTTTGTATGTGTATGTGTTTTGTGTTTTACACACACAGATTATACACACACATCAGTATGATCTTCCACATTCCTTTTTATGGGATATGCCATAGTTTATTCAGTCTTCTAATAGTATATATTTGGATTGTGGGCAGTTGTTGTTATCCATTGGATATTAATTATAATAGCATTGCACATTAAGTCATTTTTTTATCCTTGGCCACTGCATTTTAGGATAGTTCTTGTAAGCGAGATTGCTGGGTCAGAAGAATGATTGAATATGTTATTTTGCTATAGTCAAATTACCCTTTTGTATTAATATAAGGGCTGTACAATTTTGCCATCCCGTAAGCAATTTCTAAGTGCTTGTTTATCCAGATCCTTGTTAACAGAATGTTATCATACTTTTGAGTTTTTAGCCAGTAATCAGAGGTGAGAAATGGTATCTCATTGTAGTTTTAATTTGCGTTTTCCTTAATGGAGGGAAGTGATAGTGAGCATATGTTCATATGCTTAAAGTCGTTGCATTCTTTTTTTCTAGGAACTCATTTTAATTTTTTTTACCCAGTTTTCTGTGGGATTATTGGACTTTCTAAGGGAGAAATAGATGTGTTATCTATAATCAGTGTCTGTATTGGGCATATCAATCCTTTGAGATTTAAAGAGTAACTTTCATTTTAATACAAGGCATTGTTTAGCTGATATTCATTTAAACTAACAATGGTGAAAGTTAATATTATTAGGTCTTTCAACTTTCTGAAATGCAATGATTCAAAATTGAATATCAATGGGATACTGAGGTGTAAGAGGAAGAAAGTTTGAATTACTGTTAATAACTTTCCATTGACTTGTGTTTTAATTTGTGTCTCTTCTTTTTTCAAATATGAATGCTAATTTCCTTTAAGGTTCATCTCAGAAGAAGCTCTTGGCACCTGATATGTTTACAGAATCTGATGATATGTTTGCTGCATATTTTGATGTAAGTAATTTTAAATCAACTGTTAAACAGAAAAAAATATGTGTATATATACATATATATCAAGAAAGAAGGGTAAAGCAAATGTAATAAATGTTACTATTTGGACAATCTTGATGAAGGGTATCTGGAAACTAATGTTGCACCTTTCTTCTAAGTCTGAAATTATGTCAGAATTTTAAAACAAGTATGGCAGAACAATTTGAGAGTTTCAAAAATGTCACATACCAGATGACTTAAATGTGTAGTTATTTGTGTGTGAATTATATGTATAGGTAAACACACACACATAGACATAGATGTGGTTTTAAATGAGGTAAGGAGATACCAATATTTTCCAGGTCTTCATTAGAACAGAGTCTGCTTTTGGGCCTCTGTATTGTGGGCAATTGAGAACTTCAGGATTTGGAGCCTAACAGAATGCCTTGAAGGCATGTTATAAGGAGTGGATTAGGAAATTTTGGTCATTTAGCCGTTCTTTTTCTTAAAGATTTATCAGTGCCTTTTGTTGAAAAGGTCTTCAACCATAAATACACTCAAAAGCGTGAGGCCATTTTCAATATAAATTGCAAAGAACATGAGAAATATGAGGCCTTGGTAAGACGAGGGAGGATAAACATAAGGAATTAAAATGAAATAGGATAAACAGTGTACAGGCCCCTGAAGACGTTGGTAATTGGCTCAAGCAATGTGTTATGATAGGAACACCAAAAATTAGGTGGATTAGGAGAGGGTAAGTTAGCATTGAGCCAAAGTGTTGGCACTCATCATTTGCCTAGGTGATATTGAAGGATCTTCTGGTTATCATGGAAAGTGAGTGAAATGCAATAAAGAATCTTCAGAAGTATCAGATATTCTTATTTTTAAATTTTCTGTAGACTCAACTAGTATAGCCAGTGAATGTTACATTTCATGCATATATGGGAAGAATGCAAATGTTATAATAGCTATAGAAAATCAGATCTGGTTTTGAGTTTTTATTTTCATTTATAATGCCCTAATCATTCATAAAAGCTTTAGAAGATACTTTGTTAATTTTTTTCCTGAGCATTATTGTGATATAAGAGACTTTGGTAATCATGTTTTAAATATATTGCATTTACATAAGTGATAGTAAGAGTTTATTTAATTTGCAGCAAAATGCTTTTATTAAATTATAACTGGTCTTGCTCTTTTTTGTTTTAAAGGAAGTGCTTTAAATGTCTGATTAGTGGGTAAACTGTTCATGTCACCTCTTTTTTAGAGTGCTCGTCTTCGGGCTGCTGGCATTGGAAAAGATTTCAAAGAGAATCCCAACCTTAGAGACAACTGGACTGATGCAGAAGGCTATTATCGTAAGTTCACATTTCGTATGAACATTAGAGTTCTTTGTGACACTTTGTAAAAGCATGTTGCTTGATGCAGTCACATGTTGGAGAATTCTGAAAAATGATACCCACAGTGCCATCACTTAAAAAGTGTGGCACATCCAACAGCTTCATGAACCCATGTTGTATTCTAGTAAGCAGCCCAGAACCATCACAAATTGAGGTAAGGTAAAGACTTGATGTTCAACCTAAATCTATTCAAAGTTATTTTCAGCCATGAGATAATCCTCCAGAAGGAAGGGGTACGTCACTTGCTCGTCTTGATCTGAAACTGAAAAACGACAAGAAACTTTGGATGCCAGTCATGCAGTATTTGTCATGCAGGACTACAATTGGAAACACTTCAGTGAGCACATTTCTTCCCTACTCAATGTTAAAATCGTCAGCAGTAGGTAGATAGGACAATAGGAACTCTTCTTCTAGTGATCTGAAGTGGGCATGCAACTTCTAACCACATTTCGAAAGAGCAATCAGTGGAGACATGGCTTTGATTCTTCATTGTGTCTAGGAAACCACATAGTAGAGATTTGACCCAAGTTTTAAGTGACTGCACTGTGTTTCCTACTTTCTGATTCTATTTATTATGGTCAAAATTCTAATTTTTTAATTTACTTTTTTAGGTGTGAACATAGGTGAAGTCCTAGATAAACGTTACAATGTGTACGGCTACACTGGACAAGGTGTATTCAGTAATGTTGTACGAGCCAGAGATAATGCAAGAGCCAACCAAGAAGTGGCTGTAAAGATTATCAGAAACAATGAGCTCATGTAAGTTCAGAAGACATATGTGATGAAACCTTTACTAACATAATTTATTATACAAATGAACATATTTTTAAATGTTATCTTTCTTTTTTAATTTTGTTTCTAGAGACAGGGTCTCACTCTGTTGCCCAGGCTGGAGTGCAGTGGCCTCATAGCTCACTGCAGCCTTGAACTCCTGGGCTCAAGTGATCCTCCCACCTTGGCCTCCCAAAGTGCTGGGATTATAGGCATGTGCCACTGCACCCGGCCTAAATGCCATTTTTTAAAAGCATAATACATGTAGCACAGTTTGTGTAAAGCAAGTATTACATCCATAAAGTGACAGGGACAGTTTATTTTGACTGGATTTTTTTTTTTTTTTTTTGGTCTAGTCCCTGCTTGAGCAAGGATTTTTAATTTATAGCCATGTGTTATATGTATTAGCACAATAGGCTGATTGTATTTGATTCATTTCAGTGCATTTCAGTATCTGCTGTGTACACTAATACCAACTTGGACTCCTTCCTTCTACTGCTTGTCTTTTGCTGTGAGTGTCTTAAGACCAGTGATGAGAAATGAAAAGATTATATTTACTAGCTGTCACTGAATACATGGTGGCCTGTGAAAAAGTGAAAACTGATTTATCAGAGAGTGATGGGAATTATTTGTATCTTTTGTCTATCTGTTGCTTTTTTCCTTTAATAGAATAGGTAATTGTCATACCCATACATTTTAATACAGAATCTACACACACACTGAGCTGGTGTTAAAGTTTTTGAAATATGAGAAAGAAGTGTTGAAGAAGTTTACGTTGCCCTAGGCTTGGCAAAGGATTTTTGGTTTGGTTGGTTATAGGTTTTTTGTTTTGTTTTGTTTTGATTTAAGAGACAGTTTCTCTCTGTCACCCAGGATGGAGTGCAATGACTCAATCATTGCAGTCTTAAGACTCCTGGGCTCAAAAGATCCTCCCACCTTAGACTCTCCACTGCTGGGATTACAGGCATGAGCCACTGTGCCTGGCATCCATTTGTTTTGATGGGAAGCCTCAACTTCTGTGTTATAGCCACTCACTTTAAAATGCAACTTGACAAATTGTAAACAGAATTTCGTAAGATAACCAAATATTAAAATTTGGTAAGGCACCAAATATCACATATTCTTAAAGGAACCAAGACTAGTATACAATTTTGTTGCTTCCATTTCTGAATTTTTAAAAAAATTATGTCAAGACATTTTGAAATAAAATGTGCAAGATTCAAGCAAGTTGGGTTCCTCAGTGTTTCTGTTTTGTGCATTGATTATTTTGGAAATTAACTCTATCCATGGAAATAGTACTTGGCTATGTATAAAGTATTATGTGAATGATATATAGAGACTTATTTCCTAAAATAATACATTTATTAGTACTTCAGAAATACAAACTACTTATATCACCTACAATAGATCAGACTAGGAGTAGCATATAAATATTATTTAGTTTTAAATTCTGTGTATATTCAATTTTGACTTAATTTTCTTTTTCTTTTAGGCAAAAGACTGGTTTAAAAGAACTAGAGTTTTTGAAAAAACTTAATGATGCTGATCCTGATGACAAATTTCATTGTCTGCGACTCTTCAGACACTTTTATCACAAACAGCATCTCTGTCTTGTATTTGAGCCTCTCAGGTATAATGTCAAAACCTATGCATTAAACCTAAAATTTAGTTTCTTTGTCTCTACCAACCTCACTCTGGATAAATGCTATGACAGATTTTCTGGGTGTTTGATTTGTTTTTTTCCATTCAGCTCTCATGTTTAACTTTTGGTTAAGAGCTAGCTTCTTGAATGAATTGTGAGTGTACAAACATTAATTGACTGTATACTCTGTACCAGGTGCTAAGCTCACGTGGCCTACAGGTCAACAGAGAGATTTTCTTAAAATTAAATACTTCAAGGAAGGATTAGGCCAGAATGAAAAGAAATGGGAGTGGTGGGGTAGAAATACAATTTTGACCTTGAACAGTATGGTTTCATTGTGCTTTCAAATGTAAACCCATTCTAAAATCAAAATAGGAATTTTACTATGCATATCTTCGTTTCTACTTACTTTGAAAATTGAATTTTATTGGGAAAGTGTGCTATGTACACACAGTTTGATAAGCTCTCATTTCAGTGTAATTTATCAAATGTTGGGGGTGCAGATTCTTGAACAGAATATTTTCATTGTTCATCATATTTTGCACTTGATGTTAACTTTATGCTGGAAAATGTTTTTGCCTTTTATATTTTCATTTTGCATTTTAACTTTTTTTTTTTTTTCTGTCCTAAAGTATGAATTTACGAGAGGTGTTAAAAAAATATGGTAAGGATGTTGGTCTTCATATTAAAGCTGTAAGATCCTATAGTCAACAGCTGTTCCTGGCATTGAAACTCCTTAAAAGATGCAATATCCTACATGCAGATATTAAGCCAGACAATATCCTGGTAAGTCAAAACACCAGGCTACCTTGTACATCATGCCACTCTTTACTAGCAATGTGATTATTATTATGTTGTTCCAGAGATGACATCTTAGAGGCATAATTCAGTGTATTAATAACCAATTTCAAATGGCTTTACCAATTTTTACCTTTTTTGGAAATTGGGCCATGAAACTTTAGAGGAAATTATGAAGAAGGAAGAAATTGGCCATTGTCCCATTTTTTTCTATTGATTGATGGATTCAGAATATGCACAAACCCAAAGAACACTTTAATGTAGCAATAATGGGTATCCTCAGGTATCCTGCACATGTTTGTTGCTGTTTTGAACTAAGGAGCATTCACATTTTTTTCCCCTCAAATTTGATAGACTAATGGAATTAAGGACATTAAAGGGTATAGAGTTGAGTTTAAAAGGTACCTAGGAGTAACTCTTGTTTTCTCTTTGTTTATTGCTTTAGAAGCTGTGGCTCCTGGGGGCCCAAACACAATAAACTTCAGTTGTGGTTAGGTATTGTATTGAAAGACATCCCTTTTGAAGTCTTAACTTCTCCTACTAATGAGTTTTGGTATAGTAACATGCAGATTTTACAATGTTTATAGTTTTGAAATTTGGAAATGCTTATCATAGTGGTGTGATTAATGCGCACACACACTCCTCCTCTCCCTGGCCCCATTCCTCCATGCTGTTCTGTGATTTTCATAGTTTGGGGCATGTTCACAACTTGGAGAATTCCTAGCTCATCTGACAGTAACATGTTTATTCTCCATTGCATTTTCTTTTTTTTTTTTTGAGACAAAGTCTCGCTTTGTTGCCCGGGCTAGAGTGAGTGCCATGGCGTCAGCCTAGCTCACAGCAACCTCAAACTCCTGGGCTTACGCGATCCTACTGCCTCAGCCTCCTGAGTAGCTGGGACTACAGGCATGCACCACCATGCCCAGCTAATTTTTTCTATATATATTTTTAGTTGGCCAGATAATTTCTTTCTATTTTTAGTAGAGATGGGGTCTTGCTCTTGCTCAGGCTGGTCTCGAACTCCTGAGCTCAAACGATCCACCCGCCTCGGCCTCCCAGAGTGCTAGGATTACAGGCATGAGCCACCGGGCCCGGCCTCCATTGCATTTTTTTTAAATTGGTACCTTATATCAACTCTCCTGCATTGATGCCTAGGAGAGAGTTTTAGGAAAAACCAGGTATGTTAGTTGTCCTTTATTGGGAAATATTTGAACTATGACAAAATAAATTCTTTAAAAGATTATGATCTCATTAAAGTTTAAGGACTCTTTATCAGTAGCTAAGGTCTTTAGTTCAGATTTCTCTTTGTTAATAACTTAAAATATTTCCTTCTAGACCACCACATTAATAATGAAGCACATTCCATTTTTATGTTTGGTCTCAGTTTGTATTCTATAGTAAATACAACTTGGAGTTAGGAGAACTGAGTAATTACTTTGAAATGGCAAGTACATTATAATGAATTGTAGAATTGCCTAGTTTACCTCATTGTTTTCTTTAAGTTTAGAATATATTGCCCATATCAAAGAATGTATAAAACATGTAAATTTAAAATGTAATTATACAGTGAACATCTTTGTGAACATTGTGAAGGTTAGAGGGTAAGACATTTGCCAGTGTCTTAGAAGCTCTTGTTTTTAAAACCTCATTTTTCCTTGAATTAATGCTAAGCCAGTATAGGTTTTCTCATGGATTTCAGAAACTAAATGTTTTCCCTCCTTTCTGAGGAAGAAAAAAAATAAACCTCAGAGACATGTGGAGCTGATGTCTGTTAGTGAAAATCCAAAGCCCACGATTTCAGCCATCAGTGTGGTAGAAGTCCCTCCACATTCCTCATGGAGGGAGTAGAATTTGTGTAGCAAACTGAAGTGCATATGAATATAGATACCCTGCTAATTATTAAGGCATTTCAGCCAGCCTAAGAGTCCCACTGATAGATTCTAATTTTAAAATGGTTCAGATGTTTTCTCTGGGTATTATTGAAGCTGCTTCATTAAGTAACTAAATTCAACTTACACTTTTAAAAAAACTTCAAAAGAACTTTTCCATTTTAAGATTTCCATTTTCCTGATTTCCAAAATGCAGCGAATGGTAATCAGTGTGGCAGTTAAAAATAATCATCTCTGTTATTAGCTTAATTCTGTGGATATCATTTATAATAGTCCCATTTGTAACACTGATCAAGCTTTATGACATCCCTACAGAGAATGCCTAGGACTATTTAAAGTATTATGTTTCTTTGGGGTGGGAACAGTAGGCCAAGTTCAAGTCCCAACTCGGAATTTGTGTGTGTCTCTTTTGAAGGGGGGAAGGGACTCTGGAATATGAATTATCTTCACTTGTTAATCCTGAACATGCTTCTGACTCATGAGTGGCAGCAGTCATGGGAGCAACTCCAGCCTTTCTCAACAGATGTCACTGTTACTGTGTATGTTGAAGTATTTACAAAGGAAAAAAGAAACAAATGACTAATATAGAGTTCATGTTTATCAGTTTTGCCAGATATATTTAACATTTTCTTGACTAATACCTTCTTTATGTTTAAGGGAGTTAATATTTTTTAGACTTGAAGTGATTGCTAAATTTGGGATGATTAGCAGCTTCGGATGAAGAATGTTTTTGTTTTCATTTTGTCCAGATTTAATCTGAATCATCCTGCTTTCATTGCCATTTTAATTTTCTGGCGACTGAAAGTTAACTTTAGTCTGATTATTAATGAAACTTGACTTTATTCAGGTATTCAGGGCATTTTTAGAAGATGCTTTGCTTCATGAAATTAGATTTTTCTCTCACTGTCCCATCCTTTAAAAAATGTTGTTATTAAAATTAAATTTACTTGTTATTATCTCAATTTCCTCATTGAAAACAGTTTTTACTAATTGTAATCAAACATGATAGCTCTTAATTTTTCATAATTAGGAAATTGAATTAAGTGAATAGAAAAGGAATTTTAAAGTGAGTGACTTTATTCTCAGTGTTGGCTTCTCAAAGCCAATTATTTTTATTTATTTATTTGTCTTAATTGTTCCTGGCTTGAATTAAATTTTTTTGAAAAAATGTTTTGCAGGTTAATGAATCAAAAACTATTTTAAAGCTTTGCGATTTTGGGTCAGCTTCACATGTTGCAGATAACGACATAACGCCTTATCTTGTCAGTAGATTTTATCGTGCTCCTGAAATCAGTAAGTTTCTTAAAATGTTTGACCTGGGCCATCATGTATGGTGGAAGCAGCATATTTAATGTCTAAGCCTGTTTTCCATCACACTTCAGCAGCTGCACAAGTTCATTCATGAGAAAGGGAACCATAGCGAGTTCATCCTCCTCAGGTGGAATGAAGATAGTTGTGACAGGAGTATTGATCATGTCGGGCATGAGTAGCAAAACAGTTGTGGAAAATCCTCGACTTTAGAAGACTGCTCTTGATTATTCAAGGTCTGATTATCACATTAGTGAATTATGTGGACCTTTGTTTTTTCTCTTCCTGTTGCCTTGGTTGAGGCTGATTAGCACCTCCACCAAAAGGTGAAATGAAAAAAAGAGAAGACAGACATATTTTCTTTTACCTCTTCAGTTCCTCTCCCAAACTCCCATTTTTTAAGGTTTTTAAGTTTGAATCTCTTAAGAATTAGTGGGAAAGAACATGAAACTAATCACCAAACTAAGGTATTAAGATAGTGATTACATTCCATGCTAAGTTAGTCCCCCATTAATGGAAATAAAAATTATTAGTAGTCAGTCATTTTTATCCTCATATATTACAACTTTCATTTTGCTTTCAGTTATAGGTAAAAGCTATGACTATGGTATAGATATGTGGTCTGTAGGTTGTACCTTATATGAACTCTATACTGGAAAAATTTTATTTGCTGGCAAAACCAATAACCATATGTTGAAGCTCGCTATGGATCTCAAAGGAAAGATGCCAAATAAGGTAGGACATTAACATGAGCTTTTTTTTTGAAGGTCTTAGTTTCTTACAAACTGACAGACTGCTGACATTTGCTCACCACTAGTGAGCTATAAAACAAAAATTTCAGAGAGGCAAGTAGATGGCTACCATGATTTTTTAGCTTCTTTCCCATTTCTGATGTTTAAATTAGTGTTTCTAATTAGCCAAGAGAATAAAGAGAACTTCTTCAGTGATGGGCAGAGAAGCAGCAGTATTCTTGGGCACACACACTTGTTGGTAAAAGTTGCAAATTTGGAAATGGAATGAAAAAAGATGCAGATCAGGTGAGTTAAAATGTAAGGAAGTCCTTAGTGGTCAGAATGAATAGATCGATATTGGATATTGTAAGAGGAACTCAGTTTATTAAAGATTGGAGATTATTTGGGAAAGAAAGGTACCAAGAAAATGCATTTGATGTGACACCTTTCTAACTCTGCTTCAGCTCTGATGCCAGTTTCTCTTTAACATGAAGGAAGAATTTTAGGCATTTGTTAAATGTCTGAGGGCCATATCTTAGCTTTTAAAGATTTCAGCTTATTTGCTGAATTTCTGATTTTTTTCCTTGTAGGTCAGAAGCCATTAATGGCTTTTAAAAATATCTAAAAGCCCAATTCTATTATGTTGAACTTGTTTAGAATAAGTTACACAGAAATTGGCTATGTTGGTATTTGTTTCAATGAAGTGTGACCTGTATTGTATCAGTGCTGTGTTAACATAATTGTAAAATGTCACTAGGTTTCCTAACTGCCAAGAGAGAAGACCTCAATATTTTTACTAAGAACAAATTATTTTAAGTGTTAATTCCCAATTTTAAATAGTGAAAGCACAATTTGATATTATAATTGGCTTTAAGTCACTGCTTGGGAAAATATTATTTCATGCTATTAAGTAGTTGTAGGTATAGCATTTATATTAACTTTTCCAAGGATGTTAAAAAAATTCCTGATGGCAAAGGAATCTGAGGTCAAACAAACCCAGAGCATGTTTGTGTGACTACTATGTATTAAATTGTTAGTAGGCTATGTGGTATCATAATAGTTCAAAACCCAAGTTTTTCTGTTTTGTTGTGTAGATGATTCGGAAAGGCGTATTTAAAGACCAACATTTTGATCAAAATCTCAACTTCATGTATATAGAAGTTGATAAAGTAACAGAGAGGGTAAGTCTGTTTTAATGTGCTACATTAAACAGTTATTTTATTGTTAATGAATTGAGTACTAAGTGGCATTAGGAGGTGTGAATATTTTTTTTTTTAAAAACACTGAATTTCCTTTTTGCTATTGGCCAATTCCCTGAATAAAATATCAGGCTATGAAAAAGATGAAGGGATTTAAAAATGTTTTTCTAGTGTGACGAATTTGTTTTTATTATAGGTCATATTATTATAGGCTCATCACTTCTCCCATGAATTACTTTCTTGATCTGGCTTCCTATCTAGATTTCATACAGCTGCTGGAGTGATTTTTTTGTGTGTTTTTTTTTTTTTTTCTTTTTTGAAAATGTATCTGATGATGTTATTCTCCCTGCTTAAAAGCCTTCATTGGCTCCCTATCACCTATACGATAATGTTTAAGTTCCTTAGAATGACAAACCAGGTTCATGATACAAACTGAAATACATGTTCTGTATGAGCCTTTCTAAAACCTCCAGGTTGAAGTAATGATTTTCTTATTTTTGCCCCATTATACTATGTGTCCCTGACTTTGTCAGAGAATTTAACGCTTCATGGTGTCAACTTGTTTACATGTTGTCTCTTACTACTTCAGGGTAGGGTTAGGGAAAGTACAGTTCACACAGCAAGGACTTACTGTTAGTTTTCATTGCTAACTTGGGGTTGACCTTTTCCATTTAAGCTTTTTGATAGCTTTTTGAGAGGATGTAGAAGATGGAGGAAGCCACATAAAAATCAGTAGATGATGATAGTCACACTTGGCTTAATGACTGGGAGAAACACATTGTTAGGGGATTTCATCATTGTATGAACATCATAGAGTATACTTAAACAAACCTAGATGGTAGACAGCCTGCTATACACTTGGGCTGTGTTGTATGGCCTGTTGCTCCTAGGCTGCTAACCTGTATGGCATGTTACTATACTGAATACTGCAGGCACTTGTAACAAATGGTAAGTATTTGTGTCTCTAAACATAGAAAAAATACAGTATTCTCCTCTTACAGGACCACTATCTTATATGCAACCTGTCCTTGCTTGAAACATTGTTACGCAGTGGGCAAGCGACTATGTATATATTTTTATGTATATATTCTTAATATTTTTTGATAGACCCAGAAACAGTCTGATTTAAGTTAAATATGTTTAGTAACTTATTTAGAGATATGCATTTTAAAAATTATTTTTAGGAGAAAGTTACTGTTATGAGCACCATTAATCCAACTAAGGACCTGTTGGCTGACTTGATTGGGTGCCAGCGACTTCCTGAAGACCAACGTAAAAAAGTACACCAGCTAAAGGACTTGTTGGACCAGATCCTAATGTTGGACCCAGCTAAACGAATTAGCATCAACCAGGCCCTACAGCATGCCTTCATTCAGGAAAAAATTTAAACAAGATGAAGAAACTCCAAGGGTTTAAGTAATTAAATACAAAGACTGAAGAAATTTCACAGCAGTTTATTAATGTATATAAACTTATAAATATTTCTCCAGCAAATTTGAGGAAGCATGATATATTTGAATTAACACCAAGGGTGATATTTCTTTTAGAAATATAGTTAATCTGTTTTGTGTCTTATGTGAAATTTCACTGTAGAACTGTTTTAATTGCCAAGACTGCACAAAATTACAGTGCTAATGTATATGGTTGCAGTTCACATAAAAGACAGAAGCATCTGTTATAAAATGAGTAGTAATACTGGGTGGTTGATTTGTTTTTAGCAGACTTGGCTTCATTTTGGTCTTCAGATAAAATGGCCAGCGTAAATGCTGTTTATATTCACGTTTTCCTAGGTGTGTGTGTGCAGGCCACAGCAGCACGCCCTTGGTGTAGTCAGTGCCGAAAGGGGTCTGTTCCTTCTTGAGCCTGCCTGCAGGGATGGTCTCCTCTTTTAAAGCAGGTTGTGTACAACATTCAGTACACTGAAGGTAAGCTAAACCATCAACATCACTGGTGTTTTAAGATGTTATTTTATTGAAACAATTGACAAATGAGGGATATTAGCTTTGTGGCAGAATTCCCTGCATGTGTGATAACTGATCTTGTTTTATTTTTTGGCATTGCAACTGTGGCATAGTTACAATTTCTGTTCTGTTCATCACATTTAAAATTGGAAGAGTACGCGCTTGATGGATAGAGCGCCTTCAGTGTACTGTTTCTTATTAACTTTACTTTTTTAAAATCAACTTGCTATAGACTTTATATACATTTTGTTAAATACAGTTCCTAGTGACATAGACAATGCGTAGTTTTCATTTACTAATTACAAATCTTGAGGCCCAATTCTAAAAGTCCTCATATTTAAAGGTTAGATAGACAACGTAATGAAATTTTTAACTATTTGTATGTCATTTTGAAAGTGTATTGCTTTATGGTAAAAGTGTTTTTCATTTGTTCATTGTTTTCATTATTTGTGATCATGTTGTCTTTCAATACAGGCATAAACCTTCCACTCTTGAACAAAGCAGCTGCTTTTTAAAAGCGGTAATTGCTTCTTTACCTTTTATTTCTTTTGTAAATGAAGCTTTTCTTTAAGAATGTGACTTTAAAGTGTTGTCTATTGCATAAAACAGTTGACACTCACTTATTGTAAAGTGAAGATTGTTCTACTGCATGTGAAGTGGACCATGCAGATTTCTGTATGTTCTCAGTATGCATCACTAGATAATAAAGTCTTTTGTGAACAAGGCATTTGTAGCCATTTTTAAAAGTTTTTGTCTTCAGTGCTGGTAAGTCAGGTAAACCATAAATAATAGTTAAAAGCTACCTTTTATTTTTTTCCTGAAAGTCTTTAATTGAAAGTATTGTTTGTTAAAGATGTAAACCTAGCCAAAAGTTTATCATTTTTTAAATAATTAGAATCCTAATTATTTCATCAAAAAATCCTACAAATATTGTCAGTTTTCAGTGTAGTGAGATTATTCCTGTAGGTTATGGGGTATAATTCAGGATTTAACTAATGTTTCTGCTATTTTCTCACTTTTCCTTTTGATGGTGCGGAAAGAGAAAAAGGAAAACGGGGCACAGGCCATTCCACGCCTTCTCCAAGGGGTCTGATTTGCTGAGACACCAGCTTCACCTTCTTAACAAGGTTATTTCTGACAGCATGTGTAGATAAACATTTAGCAACAATTTAAAACAAAATCATGTAAATCAGCTTGGTTTTGCAACACAAAGGAATTCGTATTTTTAACATGATAGAAGAGAATTTTCAGAAGTATATGTAATCTTTTCTGTTTGGGGTTAAAATTAATGCTTGTCTCCCTGAAGAATATGGAAAATAATCAAATTTTAGGGGCTTAAATTATATTTTTAAATTGTAAATGGGATTTTTTTATTCACCCAGGCACCTAATTACAACAAGCATGCACATTTTGGTGCATTCAAGAATGGAAAATCAGAATAGCAGCATTCTTCTGGTGGGTTTTGCTCCATTTAAAGACATGAAATGAACTACAGCCAGGAAGGTGATAGATGATTTAATAAGCCAACTCTGAGCCTACACCCGTCTCTTCATGGTTTAGACTTACTAAAATAAATACAAGGTGATTTTCATCTTCAGGTAGAGTGAAGCCTTTTACATAAGGCGTCACAGGTGCAGCTTTTCCACCTTAATGAAATGGGTAGTGATTTTCCCACCATTATTTATTTTGGTGATAATATGCTGCATATTCAAGCGTTTTGAAAGCGTTAGTTACTTTCACTTGAAATAGTTAACATTTTGATGCTGCTGGTGATATGTATGGCTTTATTTTATGTAATTTAAGTAAGTTAACTTCCACTAGAAACAGTTCATCTTAAGCCTTCAAAAATGTTACCTATTCTTTAAAAAACAAAGTTGCTTGTTACTTGTTCTTTGTGTTTTAGGTGCAGCTCAGTGGAAGATGATGACAACCAGAAGACATGAGCTAAGGTTTCTGTCCTATAAAAGATTAAAAAAAAAAAAGAATCCTCCATTTAGTTTTTGTCTAATTTTTTAATTTTCAGCATTATGATTTGGGTTTCATTAGTGTTTGGTATTTAGATAATAGTGCTATTGTGCTGTTCATCTGTAAAGTGCTTGTTTTATCATACTTCCTGCCTCTCCCCTAATTCCTCCTTCCCTTGAACAAAAATAGTGGTCAAATTTAGTGATATAAAAGGCTCTTAGATGGTGAGATTCCATATAACACATGGTTGTCAAAATTGGATCCTAAGGATTATCAGAAAAACAGCAACTGTCAGAATAGCTTGCATCTAGTGTAGTCTTCAGCTGTAGGCAGATGCAGAAGAAACTGAAATTTTAGGAACACTGTTTAACTCCTTTAATATCTATTTCTCCAACTTACCCTTTAGTGACCTTGTTTTTAACAAGTGCTCCAGTATTAAAGTAGACAAAATATTCTGAGCCATTGTCAGTTTTTGTTCTGAAGTGAAATGGGAAAGGTGATACTGCAGATTTTTTATATTCCCAAATTTAGCATTTCTAGACTTATGTATTTAAAGGAACCCTATGAACGTTCTTATATTCATGATTTTACTAGAATTTGTAATTTTGCTGAGGCAGAAATTTGGAACTCTGCAAGACCTCTGTTAGGTTGAGGTCATTTAGTGAATGATCCTTCTTAACAAACTGCATTCATGTTTCAGAGTAACTTGTATAGTTTCCAAGTACAATTACCTATCATGAAGTTTTTTCTTATACTTCATGGAAAAAATGATAGCAAGTGATCAGACTTGAGGGTTCATAAAAGTCTTAGGTGTAGCTCTCAAAGATGTCATAGTTCTAGGATTGGGAGACCAGTTGAGATCTAGAAAGCATATACATTTTAGATACTCTGGTACTTCTTGAAGGTCATCAGAAATGAGGTTAGAATTTCAAAGTTTTGAGCAAGGGGAGCATCTTGTCATAAGACCCTCTTGGTATTTATATTTGTCCTTTAAATCCTTATTAATAATATCCTGTTTCTTCATTCCCCAGTGGCTATCTCATTTCCCTCTTTCTCTCAAAATAATTTTGTTTTAAAATATAATTTTTATCTTACCACTATAATTATCACTTTTTTCCTAACAAAAATAAGTACTCAGGACATTTTACAATATTAAACATTGTATAATGTTTTATGGTATGTGGGTAGAGGTAGTGAAATGTAATATTCTCAGTTTTGTTCCATATTTGCATTCTTCCTATGTTTTACCTGTATTTTATCATCATTTGTAAGCAGAACTCTAGCTGTGTGTGAGTAAAAATAAAATCTCTGAAATGAAAACAAAGGAATCAACATATATTAAGATTTAGGCCAAGCGGTTTAGGAATGCCCTTTTAAATGCTGGAGACAGGAAAGAAGCCATATATTCAAATGTGTAATTTCCTCCTTTAGTTATGATGACATCATTACCAGTTTGGCTTCATAAATGTGTTTCTTTCTCAATAGTGTCCTAGTTCCAGCTTATATGCGACATGAATTTTATCATTCTCCTTCTAGATGGAATGTCCTCCTTATAGAAATGTGCAAAGCAAATTCATTTGTTTTTTACATGTCAGTAATGCACACTAAATTGACTTTAAAATGTTTTCCAGTTATTTTGATAGATGATATTATGGCATCCTTAATTTTTCTTCTCCTTCTGTATATAGGGTAAGGGACTGTTCTTCTGAAGAACCTTTCCATTTAGTGATCAAGATATGTGGAAGCTGATCTCTGAAAGTGCTCAGATGTGTGTCCTTAATTGTTCATGGTATAGTTGAATTGTCAATTGCATTTTAGCAGTGCATGTTCCCAATAGACTTATTGGGAAACTTAATAAAATATACCTCCTCTTAACCATATTGTCTCCTGGTTTTATCTTCACTTGAGTTTGGATTTTCCTCACAAACATCAAAACATATTCAAAGCATTAAGTGCAGAACACCAAAGGGTCCGTTATATTCATGTTCCTATTATATATGTTTCTGCTTTGATTTTTCTAGTAATGGAAACATAATAAATGATGACCTAGCCCCTTTTTTATAATAGTATAAATTGATTCATTCTCCATGTGGAAGCCTGCCAAATCTTGGGCTCTTATCCTCAGTCTGCCCACTATTTTCTCTTTTAAGAAAATGTTTTCTTCTTCTAAAAACAGTGAATAAAATAAGAGCAACAGGGACCTTGTGTGAATCTCTAGTGCAATCAAAGCAGGATTGGAGGATGGGGGTTAAGTGTCTGGCTTTGTAGAATACACTCACCCCAGCTGGAGCTAACCACCACTCCGGCAGGTAGAGGCTAGTTTGGTTGAGTCCTGGCTTTATAAGAAATGGGTCAAATGACTCTGCCTCTGAACAGCCTTGTTAAGGCTCTGGCAGTAATTTCTTGGGTATCTATCTCAGGTGGCCATGAGGTCGTTATAACTGATCCATTTTAGGGAAAATAGTATGCAGAGTGTATTGTTTGAGGACCTTTCACATTTGCTTTCTCTGATTAGAAAGATTCAACTTCACAAAGACCCAACAGGGAGCTGAGAAAGTATTAATTACTGGAGAGCTAAGCATGGGAGTTATGGGCAAACCAAGCTAACTTTTCCTGAACAGAATTTGTGTGTTATGAATTGCCAGATGTTTCGTTCTTCAAAGATAATGGTAGAAGTTGGCCTGTATTAGTTCATTTCTCCAATTTTTCCCTCAGTGGTGACCTTTACTTCTCATCGAATTAGTACGTGTTGCCCATTTGAACCAAGTCTTTCCCCCATTCATCTACAGGGTAAAGCTGAGATGGTACATCTCTAGTCTGTACAGACCTGCCACTTCGGTCTCATTCCCATCTCCTTTGCCCACTGCCACTCCTGGCCTCACTGAAAGTCAGGGTTTGTGTCTTCATCACTTACACCATGTCCTTGGGCCTGGCACATGCCCGGCAAGAAGCAGGATGTTAATTTGTTAGGAATTGTTATTTCTGCACTTAGAATTAATTAAATGCTAAGGCAGTTCATTCTTGAACCAGTCTGCCTTCCTGCGTCATTCTTGTTTCCCTGGTGTATTTTTTTGAGTATTTGCTATATGCCAGGCACTTTTACTTGTAGGCCACTTAATCCTCAAGTGATTATATGAGATAAAAGATTACCCACTTTACAAATCAGAAAAGTGAAGCACAGAGGGGTTAAGGAGACTGCCAAAGGTGTTAGAGCTGTTAAGTGGCAGAGCCTGGGTTCAAATTTAGACAGTCTGGCAATGGAGCTAGCATTCGTAACCACTATGTCATGCTTAACAATCCTCGATGATGAAAAATCCCTTCGTCAGTCATACTTTAAAGAGTATCTACTACCTGCCAGGATACAGTAGTGAACAAAACAGGCATGCCCCTTTCTGAAGGTTTTACAAATAAAAGTTATGTCATAACCCTAGAGGTGAGGAGGAAAATCCAGATAGGAAGGAAGGTAGAACTGAGTGGATACAAAGGGCTCGTCAAAAGTAAGGGTCAGGACTCAGGGAATTGCAAGAATGAGAGTAAAGATGGTTAATGGGAAACAAGGTCACTGAGTTGGAATTGAGTGAAAATGTAAGTCCATTTTTGCATTATAATTTTATAAAAGGGATATACCGCTTTGGATTAATGAGACTATATGGGATATAGGTAAAATTCCATTATACTAAGGGGAACTCACCAGTTTTAAGTTTATTTTCTATGGCTGTGTTGATATGGTTCTAGAAAATTCTTTGAAATAAGTTAACTTAAAAATTAAGCATGTTCTCTGTGACCCCTGCTTCTAAAAAAACTATTTGAGCTTTTTACTCAAGGTAGAAAACTAACCTTTTACTAATGGCAAAAAAGAAAAGCTACAATTGCTCTCTTCAACATGTTTAAGTTAACCTTTAATTCATCTCACCCATCCCTAACATAAATATTCCAACTGATTTCGGGGGATGATACACAAACACTTAATAGTGGCTGTCTGTGTTGGGGGTTAGGGGATGGAGAGAGGTCATTTGGTACCCTTGGATAATATTTGAAGTTTCAATTGTGTGCTATTTTTTAGTGTTTAAGAAAAATTAATTTGAATTTACCAACCATCCATTAAAACCAAAGCACAATATACCCTGAAATATCCAAAACTCTTGATTTATGCATGTTACATCAAGTCTTTCCTTTACACTTTTTGAATCAGGATCCAAAAACCACTTTGCATTAAAATCACCTGGCATGTTTGTTTATAATGTGTGTCTGTGTGTGCCCCTCCCAAAGATCCTGTTTCACTAGGCCTGCAGAAGAAGCCAGGACTCTTGTTTATTTCTCTGATTCTTAGGTGCAGTAAAGTTTGTCAATATGTAGTTTCCCTTTTTTACCTGTTAACGAGTTAAGCTTTAGCTATTAGAGTTTCAACTAACCAGGGTTAAGACTTTAAGCAATGCAGAGCCTTAGAAAAAAGTTCCAGTAACATGAGATTTTGGCTGCTTTGTGGACAATGATCTCATCTGATTTTTCCTTTAACATTTTACAACTATTGGGTCTGAGTGGAGGAGGATGAGGATTATTTCAAGCCCATACCTGTAGTTGGGCCCCAAAGAGAACTGATCTTTCTTTCATATATATGACAAAGAAAGGCCTGGGAAATGGAAAGTTTCTAAGGATTTGGGAGGAGAGGATCTCATATATTAATTTAACTGGGATGGGGGTGGGGGAGAGGATGGGTGTATACCTACATGATGAGTGCGATGTGCACTGTCTGGGGATGGGCACTCTTGAAGCTCAGACTCGGGGGGGTTGGGAGGGGCATGGGCAATATATTTAACCAGAACGGTTGTACCCCCATAATAAGCTATAATAAATAAATTAATTAATTAATTAATTTAACAGAACAATTTTAGCTTTTAAGTGCTAAGCTAATGCCCCAAGAATAGGTCAAAATGATAGATTTGTGGAGATAGGGAAGGAGAGGAAAAAAGGTGCCAGAGTGGGAAGGACTTAAAAATCA
The DNA here is from genome assembly GCA_028533085.1 of Varecia variegata. Lineage (NCBI taxonomy): Eukaryota > Metazoa > Chordata > Mammalia > Primates > Lemuridae > Varecia > Varecia variegata. The sequence goes on from CM052440.1 coordinate 90,267,486, forward strand.
TGATATAGATAACTGCAACTCTTAAGACTATATAATAGAGCACAGTAAAAGAATAACTACAGCAGCAATAAATCCATTATACCATTTATTGATGGAATTATACTGGAAATAATCACTATAAGAGAACACTCTTTTGAACAGTTTACTAAGTAAAACATTTCTTTGAAACAACATGCAAAAGATTGTCAAATATGTCAGTATAGAAGTCCTTGGATTTATAGACAGACATCTCAGCAGTGATTTTCACAAGTTCCACTCCGTATCACACCAAGCAATTGTTTTGTGTGATTTTGGGGGGGTTTCTTTAATACCTGTATCTTGGAATAATGAACCATATCTTAGCTGGGCTTCTTGAAATAGATTTGCTCACATTGAGATGTATGAAAGAAGCTATTTTTGGTCAATGGGTGAGCATTTATCCTTAGCAATAAACGAAGGTGACAAACAGTTTAGCTTCTGAATATAGAATGGTCTATTCAACACTATATTTTTTCGGTAGAGTTTCTTTTTGGTCCTTGGTGCCTTAATTTCTTCTTTCTGATTGTCGGGAAAAGATAGAGGTATCGGTGAAACTGGTATTGGAGACCTTGGTGGCAGACACCTTGTTGAGACCATTTTAACCAGTGATTGAGTTGTTTGGGCAGTAGCAGGCTTGGATGAGAGTTCTTGGCATGGATTTAAAATGGAACTTTTGGGATTCTTAAAATCATAGGTTGTAATCAACTGTTTTGTTGTGGATGAACTTTTTAGAGATGGTGGTCTAGAATTCCATTTACATTTGCCAGCATTGCTCCAATTCCATTTTGAAGCGTTTTGTTCAAGCTTGCAAGAACCAGAATTGTTTTTTCTTTTTTCTCGACTTTTATCTACACAAGACATCTGAAGACTCAGAGAGTCAGAAAGTTTTGGCTGTCTCACTTTTGGTATAGCTTTGGAGGAAGAGGGTCGTTCAGTAACTGCTAGAGTACAGAAAGTAGTTTGTAGTCTTGGCCTTTCTTTTTGTATAGTCGTATGTTGTAATCTTTCCAGTTCCAGTAAACGAGTTATCAAGTGTTCAATAGAGCTTTCTGGAGAGTCCACTGTCGCTTTCCAATTTTCAGATTTTGAGAGGGCTAATTTGTGCAAGTCCAGAGCATCGAAAGGAGGAGGGAGAAAATCAGGATATGGAAATACTTCATTTGGTTCCTCAGTGAAAGGTTCTTCAACATTTTCTATTTTTTCTGGCTTTAAGTTCAGGTCCATCCTTTTAAAATAGCTAAGTAAACTATCATTTGCTTTCTCATTTTCTGATAAATCACTTTCATCTGTTAAATTTTCTTCCACACTACTGTTTCCATATTTCAAATTCCAATTTGGAGCAGATAAAGTTTCACCACTGTTGTTTTCTATAGTTGAACATGAATTAATATGAAGCTCATTTCTGTCCTTAAAGAAGTCTCCATCAGCATAGGGCCAGCAGAGACCTAATGGCATTGGCAGTCCAGGGTCAGGACAAACTTGCTTATCAGCTGAAGCACTTGTCAGTGAGTGGTTCAGAGTGAAGAGCCTTATAGGATTGCTGGTTACATTAAAGCCAGTTTCGACTGAAGATTTTTTGAATTCCCTTTAAAAAATAATTTAATTAATGAATGGTTTGTTGACTAGAATTTAAATGCTATTAAAATGATATGATTAACCTTTATCAAAGATCAGTTCATGTTTACTTCCCAATGGCATATGTATAGCTATCTAACAGAAATGTTAATTTCCAAATATGCTATAATTATATACAACTATATAAATTTTGTAAAGTAGAGATTCAAATATTAAGTGGGCATCCCTTTGTGCAAGCACAGGTGACTGGATTATGATACCTAAACTGGCTAACTGTGGCAATCAACAGACACTGGGTTAAAAATGGCTGTTATCCATTTGCCCATATCATACATGCAATTATGAAGTCTGAAAATGAGGATATCTAACTCAAACTCAAGTTATAGTGAAATGTTTATTAACCAAGAATTAGATAAAATGGAACTTTTAAAGAATGTAGTTAAGTTACTTATCAAAGCCTTCTATGTTAGCCATTGTGATTTTTAACTAACACAAAAAGGAAGCAAACAACATCTATCAAACAAAAATTATCACATAGTCCCTAGTAATGTTCATCTAATGGTCCTCTTCTATTTTAGGAATTATACTTCTAGATATTATATTAAAATGAAACTGCAAAAATAACAGGCCATAAAATACTGAGTTTCTGTATTTTTTTAAGATTACTTGAAAAACTGACATTGAAAGAATTCATGCATTAGTTAACATATAGTCTCCATATCTTCTTGTTTCTTTTAAGAAGCCACTTGACATTAAAGATAAAGTAATCTAGAAGGGTTTTGAAAAATACGTTCATTTCTATAGAAAAAGAGGTGGTCTGAGAAGCAAGACTATATGCATGTACTTTGAAAAATGTTAAACATTAAATGAAAGTTATAATTATTTTTATTCTTTTTACTTGTTGATTATATATTGAGGAGAAAAATATATTTTTTTAAGAGACGATGGGATCTCCCTCTGTCAACCAGGCTGGAGTACAGTGGCATGATCATAGCTCACTGTAACCTCAAAACCCTGGGCTCAAGCAATCCTCCCATCTCAGCCTCCCAAGTAACTGGGACTACAGGCACATGCCACCATGCCTGGCTACTTTTTTTTCATTTTTTTAGAGATGGGAGCTCACTATGTTGCCCAGGCTGGTTTTGAACTCCTGGCCTCAAGTGATCTTCCCTCCTTAGCTTCCTGAGTTGCTGGGATTACAAGTGTGCACCACTGCACCCAGCTGAGAAAAATCTTAATAAAATATTTCATTGATTCCAAACTTCCATCTCTGCAACATTATTAAGCCTATCCAATGTTAATTGCAAATACCTCTCACACACATTGTTCTGTTAGTCCTCACAACAACCTCATGAGATAGGCACTTTTATGTTTCATCTTTTACAGATAAGGAAACTGAGGTATAGAGTGGCAAAGTTCACACATCTATCAAGTGGTAAAGCTGGGATTTGAACCCAAGTGGTGGAATCCCATGCCTGTGATCCTAACCACTGCATTCTACTGCATCAATTTATATTTGTTCCTCTGCTACTATGATGAAATTCAATTCACTTCATTTAACCTCCTACCTTGAAATCCTTGTTCCCATCTGAGTTCCGTGGCAAAGAAATAGCCTTCCTGTCCCTATCAGCACCAACATTCCTTTAGGACATTAGTTACCACAATTTCCTTTAGCATTTCTTGATTTCCCCCTTGAATTTTAACATAAGGTGAGGTTTACCCTGGGCCTCACGGAGGAAAAATCCTCTGGCTAGGAGATAGCTGCTATCAAGTGAACTCTATTGCTAAAACTGGATAAAAAGGAGGCATAGAACTCAGGATCCATGAATAAGACACTATGTAAAAGTGACACAAAGCAGTGTTTAAGAAATGTCAATTTCCAAATACTAGCAAACTGCATTTTTACGAAGTATTCTAGCTGGTTCTAACGTACATTGAAGTTTAAGAACCCAAAAATAAGAATTCAAACCCAGGAAAGGCCTGTAGTGGCTATGGGCATGGACCAAGCTTTCAGATCTCGGTTCTACCATTTGTTAGTGGTGTGACTTTGGGCAAGTTATTTAACTTGCCGCCATGCTTCAATGTCCTCATCTGTAAAACAGGATGATGATAACAGCACCTACTTTATAAGATGGTGTGAGAGTGAAGTGAATTCATACACATAAGGCATTTAAACAGTTCCTGGCATATGGAAGAGTACTTGCCTGTTACGGTTCCTTTTCCCTTCAATGACTCCAAACTCTACCATCTAAACCTGCACTGTGAGGGCACCGGAAACTCCCATCTCTTACGCATTCTGATTATCTTCTGTCTGCAGCCACTCCCTATTTTAGGGTGAATTTCTATAGTTTCCCACTATTCTCACACAATATTTTTTTCTTCTGCTTGTTTGTATCCTTGTATTTCGAGTAGTTAACTTATCTGTATTTAAATTTATTTCAGTAATCTAGGGTTTTACAAGAATAAATATTCTCTTACTTGTTCTCCATGGTACTTCCTTCATTAAGAGGATAACTCCATAACTGAAAGATCCCTTGTTTACTATTCTGAGAATAGAAAAATCATGGATAATATTTTAGTAGCTGCATAAATGTTTTAAAAATGATATTTCATGAGTATGATGAATAAAATCCTACCTGTGTTCTTTCGTGAGCATGCTCTGACAGATTAAGTTCTAGCATCAGCTGCTCTACTGGAATTTCCAAATGGTTCTATAAAGCAGCAGAAGACTTTTAAACATATTTCTTTTTCTTTTTAAACACAATATATTTCTGTTTCCTATTCTCACTCTAAGAATGTATAGTTTTTGTTCTAACTAAAGAATATAAAGTCCAATGATATTCCCTTCGTACATATAGAAATCATTTGTTTTTACTGATTTCAGCAGAAATTAGTATACTCTAATTAATATAATCTATGATAAATACTAACTAAACAGTGTTATTAATGAGCCTTGAATATCATTAAGATTGTTTTTATTTTATGGGTATTTTATATTTTGATCAAAAAGGATAAAGAAGAAGATTAATTTTCCACTACTTCAGAACAAGATATTGACCATTTCAACTGCTTCAAGACATTCTGAGGGCTGAGGCTACTTCCCCTTTGGCCATGACTAAAAAACACTATATTCACTACAATGTTAATTTCCATCTATAGTATTGTTATATTGAAAAAACTTAATATAACAAAATATTAATTCAATGACCAATTTGTAGTCCTGTAAAATAGTAAAGGCTTTGATTTGTTTGAAAACTCTACAGAAATGAAATTTAAAGTTTAACTTTAGGCGGGTGTGGTGGCTCACGCCTGTAATCCTAGCACTCTGGGAGGCTGAGGCAGGAGGATCTCTTGAGCTCAGGAGTTCGAGACCAGCCTGAGCAAGAGCAAGACCCCATTTCTATTTTAATTAAAAAAAAAAAAAAGAAAAAAGGAAAAAAAGGAAAGAAAAGAAAGTTTAACTTTGAGGAAGAAAACTTTTTTAAAGTACATACATAGACTTTTAAAACAATATGTTTTGTGAATAATTTAAAACCAAATATTTATCCTTACCTTGTTAATTTTGCCTGAAAGAATATGTATGGAAAAAATGACAATTAATAGTTACATAAAGCTGATTATTTCAAAACAAGCCCCCTTTAATATGAGTGATTATTCCAGCATAAACATACACATCTAGGGTTTCTTACCACCTGCTGCACTATCCCATCCAGGTGGGAGGTTTTTATTTTCAGGAACAGGTACTTCTGAATCCAAATTCCAGTGAGATAAGTTCTAAAACAATATTTGTTTTAGATAAACTTAACATTAAGAAAATTTAAAAAGCTCAAGTACATAATTTTACATGTTCTTTGAGTAAAGTACAATAAAAGGCACAAAGCTTCATGGCCCCCGCTCCCTCATTATAAGGATACAATCAGCATCTTTAAGGGGAATGTAATTTTTTCTTATCAAACCATTATCAACTTGATAACATCTATTATTCAAAAAATAGAAAGGTTTTTATAATAATTTGTGGTTTCATTCTCATTTTGTCAAAAATAATGACACAGGTTTTCAAAATTGATTTTAAAAATGTACTAAAATGTCCTGTTCAGTGTGTCCCTGGTACACAGTGGCACATTCACCTAATTTTCTGTATCTGAGCACCAGATCTGATGGCCTATAAAATCATTCCATCACCCATAGAAAACCTCTAACCTCCACATTATATTCCACACTAACCAGCCCACTACTCATTCTGGATTCCAGAAGTTGAGAAACACTCAGGAAGTATTCAAAGGAAAGCCAAAAAATTAATGAAAAAGGAAAGGTACTAATTTCTACTGAGTATATATGTTCCAGACATTGTGCAGAATGCTATGGGAGGAAAATGTAGGGTGTGTATAGCAGAGGATTATAATAATTTATTCTGGAAAATGAAAAGTGAAGAGGTGATTAGTTTATATGAAAGTAATTTTTAAAGAATGAACTCAGTTTTCTATCTCAACTAAGAAAAGCTTTTGTAAATTATTATTTTTTCACCCACGTAGTGTGAACTCAAGCCTTTGTAAATTAAACTCTAAGCAAATGAAACATTAGGTATTATTAGGTATCATCTCTGCACTCATACTGCATGAGGATTTAATTTACCCACAAAGAGGTGTCTCCTGATAGTAAGGGTAGTTGAACATTAGAAAAGAGGCTGCAGATCATCTTTCTCTGGAGGCTTTTGAAAAATAAAATTGATTCTCTGCTCTTTGAGATAATATATATGAGGTCTAGCTTCTACATAAGAATCACCTGGGGAACTTTTTAAAAATAATAGTTGCAAAAAAATACTACAGATTCTGATTCAGTAGGATGAGGATAAGGCCCAGTGATTTTTATTTTTTAAACCTCCCCAGTGGATTCTCAAGCTTCTTTCAGCTATGTGATCCTGGTACACTAATGTGCTAAATGAACATGTGAAAGAAACATCCTTATATTAAAATGGTAAAGGAAAGTTGATGAAAACTGTCTTGTCAAGGTCATGCAATAAAATTAAAAGAACCAAATCTGTCACCTGGTAAGGAAGTTTGGTCCACTAGTTAGCAAATTTCTTAACAGTTGGGACTTGATTATACTTTTTGATATCCCACCTTACCAATATTTGTCATAAAGTATGTGTTAGAAAATAAAAAAGCACTGCCTGATCGATAACAAGGTAGCATCTTTAACAAAATCCATTTGCAACTAGAAACGTTTTGAGATTTTCAGGAAAGCTGGCTAACTTTCCCCTTATTAAAAGAAATAAAAATTTTCCATTTGCTATTCCAAATGTGCCAAGAGGAAAACTCAGGACCAACTGCTCACAAAGCAAAAGCAGGAAGGGTATCACCACAGTAAGACTCAACGGAAGTTATGTCCCAGCAACAGGAGCTGCCACCCGAATGTTCAAGTTCAACCGCATCGGCCATACCTCATGAGAGATGTTTGACACACGCAGGTTGGTGCCACAGTTCTCACCACTTCTTCTCCCCATTTTGTTGTAGCTGGTTCTCTGTTTCCTTAAAATCCTATACAGGTTGTGGGACAGGCACATTTATGGGTAAGGGTCAACATTTATGAAAAAGAAAGCATAAGCTTTGACTTCCCAGCTAAGGGAGGTTAAGACAATGCTTTGAAAACTGAAGAGGAACTGTCAGGGCAGGGTGGCGTGACCACAAGAAATCAACCAGAAGCAAGCAGCAAGCCAGACCAAAAAAGGACAGGGACAAAAGCAAGTTGGAAGATGTAACTGACAGGAGAGTAGGAAATTAAGGTCAGAGGTGAGAAAGGAGATATCAGATAAGAGAATGAAATACACAGTAGAAAAAATATGGTGAATTATCTAGAACTTACAAAACAGGGCCATGAATTCTGTTCTAATCATTCAAAACAAGTGTTCCATTTGAAAGCAGGGTTAACCTTACATATTGACACAGCTGGCACCCCAGACATGTTACAGAGACGCCAAGAGGCCCACAGGACCGAACTATATTTTCCACTCCAAACTATCATGGTGCCTATAACACCCACTACCATTTAAGGTAAAAGTGTTAGAGAATTATAGGATGGTAGTAAAGCAATCACGGGATTGAGGTATGGCTATCTGGAAAGAATCACAAAGCCACCGCAGTAATCAGTGTATTTGCTAATCATTTACAATTTATTGTGTCCTGGAGAGAAAGATGTACCCTGAAGAAATAGGAGATACATATAGTTCAGGTATTGATCCACCTGCTGCATGTATGCAGGGCACTGGGTGTGAATGTAGGAGGAAGGAGGTTGCTGGTTAGGTGGCGCTGCCTGGGGCCACCCAGGTGTATGCCATGGAGGAGGGCACCCGGAGCCTGGAACAGGCCACCGCACCTGGTAAAGGGATCTGGGAACAAGGAGGCCTTGCTGAGTGCGAGTCCAGGGAAGGGCGGTTTAGGGGCTAGAGAGGTGTGGGCGGCTGTGTGGAGGGTGGTGCGGGCCCCCATGGAGTGGGCCCCTTTCCCTGCTGGAATGTGCGGCCTCGGGTGGGGGTGGGTGGCAGCCCAGGCCCAGGGCTGCAGGTGGGGCTCGCGGATTCCGGGGCTCGGGCTCTTACCCCACGGCGCCGCAGGCCCACGTGTCCTCCCCGGCGTCCTCTCCGAGGGCGCTGCCGCCCCGAGGCCGGGGACCCTCCGCGCGCGGGGCGAACGGCTTGGCGGGCGCCCCCTCCGACTCGGCCTTCCTGCAGCGGGAGGACAAAGAGGGCAGCGAGCGGCGGCAGGCCACGAGCGCCGCGCCCTCGGCGGTGAAGGGCCTGCGAGGCCCGCAGGCGGGCGCCGGAGCCGGGATCGGGCCCGGGGCCCAGGCCGGGCCCAGCGAGGTCAGCCTAGGCCAGGGCTGCCGCTCCACGGGCCTCCCCAGCGGCCGGGTCGCCGGGCAACCACCAGAGGGAGGGGGCGCCCGGGGCGGCCCCGCGTTCCACCAGGTCCATCGGTATTCGGGGGCCGAGGGGCCGTCGGCGGCCGCCCAGACTCGGAGCCGTTCGGGGGGCACCTGGCCGCCGGGCCCACAGGGCGCACGACGCTGCCGGGGAAGGGCGCCCAACCTCGCGTCCTGCCCCTGTGCCCTGTAGGGCCCCCTCAGGGGCTGCCCTAGCCACTCGGCCATCACGGCTGGAGCGGCGCCGCCAGCCGCCTGCGCGAAGGCGTGAGCCTCCCGGCCCTTCTCGAGGCTTCCCAGGCCTTCCGGAGTCTTCCCGGGCCTCCTCGGGCTTCCTTGGCCCTCCGGGGCCTTCTCTGAGGCCTCCCCGATTTTCTTGGACCTTTCAGGGCCTTCCCGCCCCTTCTCTGGGCCTCCCCGGGCTGCGGGCTCCGCGAGGCGGCCAGTAGGCCTTGGCACCCAGGGCCTGGCCCATGGGCCTCCTCTCCATTGCCTGTTCAAATACAGCCGGGAGGTTTGCCCGCCCTTCTCCAGACCAGACTAACCATGTAGATATACGCGTGGGTATACGCAAAGGTATAACTATGCTTATAATGTATTAAATAATGAAAATGGAAGAAGAAAGGTATCCCTGCTGAAAGCAAGCCCCACCTCTGATCAGTTTCAGGTCAGTCATCGGTCTTACAGTGGGAAGAACAAAAAATTTTTTTCTGTCTGGAATACGTTTGTATCAGAGGAGCCCCATTCTGTACCTCCAAATGGGTATCTCTTATTGCCGCTCCATGAGGTAAGTGGAAGGGAAGGGGGAGAGTATCTCTATACCTCTCTATATAGCTCCCCTTCCACATCAGTTTGATATACAGAAAAACTTAAATCAAAACTAATTATATATGTAAGTACAGTATATGAATACTGAAATTGCTAGTTATATTTTTTCTAATAAAGCATTGACATTGAGGAAGAAATTTTTGCAATCATTTGCTGATGATGCTCTTAGTTCTGTCAGGTTGAACACCCAGCTCTAGATTCCAACCCCACAACATTTCAATAAGCATCTAAATACACTGGTTCTTAACATCTGGGGGAGGGGATCCCATGTCCCTTTGAGAATTTTCCCGCATATCTACCAACTGTTGAACACAATTTCAACGGGTTCTCAGATACCCAACACCCTGCTCCTGTCTCCATCCTCTGCACTTTCCTTTTGCCTCAGAGAGGCCTTCCCTTTACAGAAGCCTTTCCCACACACCCTACTCTAGTTCATGACACCCTGTCTCTGTTTTGTTCTTTGCACTCTTCACAATCTTGTTTGTTAATCCTGCTTACTTGTCTGCTTTTTCCTTGTCTGTCTCTCCCCAGTAGAATATAAAACTCCATGGGACTGGGGCCTTGCCTGTCCAGTTTGTTACTGTATCCCCATCACTTTAAAATTGTGCTGGTCACTCCAGTTAAAATGGCTATTATCAAAAATACAGGAAATATTAATAACGAATGCTGGTGAGGAAGTAGAGAAAGGGGAATGCTTGCATACCATTGGCGGGAATGTGAATGAGTACAGCCACTATGGAAAACAGTATGAAGGAAACTAAAACTGGAATTACTATATGATCCGGGAATCCTCTACTGGGTATTTATCCAAAAGGAAATCAGTATATGGAAGAGATACCTGCACACCCATGTTCCTTGCAGGCCTATTCCTAATAGCCAGATAGGGAATCAACCTAAGTGTCCATCAATGGATTAACGGATAAAGAATATGTGGTATATGTACACAATGGAATATTATTCTGCTAAAAAAAGAATGGAATCCTGTCATTTGGAGCAACGTGGATGGCACTGGAGAACATTATGTTAAGTGAAATAAGACAGAAACAGAAAGACAAATACTGCATGTTCTCACTCATATGTGGGAGCTAAAAACAATTGATCTCATGGAGACAGAGAGTAGAATGATGGTTACCAGAGGCTGGGAAGGGTAGGGGAGAGGAGGTGATAAAGAGGAGATGATTAATGGGTACAAACATACAGATAGATAGAAGGAATAATATCTAGTGTTCCCTAGCACAATAGAGCAAATACAGTTAATAATTTATTATGTATTTCAAAATAAATAGAAGACTAGAATTGGAATGTTCCTAAAACAAACAAATGATAAATGTTTGAGGTGATGGATATCCCAGTTACCCTGGTTCAATCATTGTATGCTTGTATCAAGCTGTTGTTAGAATAGGAGACTAAGAGACAGGGCTGAGGCCAGATGCAGGGGCTTGCAGATTGGGTGCAGGTGTTAAACAGCCCTCAAGCAGAAGCTAACTAGGAGGAGCTGAAAACCACAGGCAAGAACCAGCTTCAACTACCTGTCAGCTCTGTCACCTCACATGAACTTTGGCTAATTACAATATTATTTTCATTGCAGTTTTTAAATTTCTCTGCCCTTGAAATCACCATGACACTACTGAGACAACCACATAAAGTATGAAAATGGAAGGGAACCCAATTCTAGGAATTACTACCTAAATTCTTTGTAAAAGCCAACCCCTTGGTTTTACATATTCCCTCAATTAGTAAAACTACAAAACATCTAAAACCACCTCCTCCCAGTGCAGCTGCTCTTTTTCAACCCTGCCTGTGCTCTCTCCTGAGGATGTACTTTCACTTTCAATAAAAAAAAAAAAATCTGTCACTTGCTTGACTTACATGGTGCATCCTGAAATTCTTTTCCCTACAATCACCAAGAATGTGGAAAAACCTCCACTTGGAGGCCTGTAACAGTGTCACATGTGCTCCATAAATATGTACAACTATTATGTATCCATAAAAGTTAAAAGTAAAAAAAAAATTTTAAAAAACTGTGCTAGGCACATGGTAGAATTATGATCAATATAGATGAATGAATAAGATTTGGGCAGGCCTCATTCCCTGCCGCCTGCTTGGAGGTTTCCTTTTGGGGCCCTCTCCTCCTTCAGCTATTTTCCATGTGGCTGCTCTCAAATACAGACCTGCTCAAATGCCCTCCCAGTGTCTGAAGAAAAAAAAACCTGAATTCTGCAGCCGGCCTTTTAAATGTCTGCTCATCACCTTTCCAGCTCCTACTCTGTGTCAGACACATCAGACATTTTACAATTTGCCTAAACAGCCTTTCTCCTCCAGGACATACACCATTTTTACTTTTCCTATCGTAGTGCCTCCTTTTTATCTCCTTTTTTTACCTGCCTGGTGAAATGCTAGTCACATAGTTCTAGCTCACAACTCATCTTTCCTGACTGCTCAGGAAGAATAAATTTCTACCTCCTCCAAGATCCCTATTTCTAGTTATAACGATTTATTTATAACGCCTTACTCAGTTACCTTATAATTATTCATTTACAATATCACAGTCACTATCTTTTCAACACCTCAAAGGTGAGATCCGCCCTTCTGCTATCCAGGAGAGTGCCTGGCATGGACTGTAGTGCATGATCAATAAATGTTTGAATTAATTTGATTACCACAAAAATAGTATTTGCTAGAATGTATGGTGTGGTTAGTATGTGCCAGGCACGCTGCTGAACATTTTATATGGATTAACCAACTTAATACACCTGACAATCCAGTGAAGCAGGTACTATTAATGTTAGTTATTCCTGTTTTATAAATGAGTAACCTGAGCCTTTAATATGTTAAGTAACTTTTCCTAACCTACAATTATTTGAAAAATAGTGAATTGGGGGATAAATACTGGGGTCCATGTATTCCCAACTAACACTTTCTACAGATGTGTCTAGCTAGGAAATATGTCCTCCCTTTTGAGGCAGGAATCATGTGTGCACACGTGTGCATGAGTTCCACACATCTGGCTGACACAGCTCCCATCTTCCTTGCTTTGTTTCTGTTTCTGCTTTTTCCTTTTGTGTCAGAACTTGCACTGATTCCTGATCCCTTGGAGTCCCTCTCAGATTTGTCCTCCGTGAATACATCTTCTAAGATTCTCTTTTTTTTCTTGACAGAACTTATTCCTAAAAATCTTCCTTTCCTGTGATCATCCACATTTGACTGTTCTTTCTTTCTCTGGAGACGGTTGGACGCTTTGGCATTGACATCAGGCTGGCCCTCCTCTTGTCACTCACTGTGAAAGGCTGTGGGGGTGTGAAATGTAAGGCAAACAACGAGGAGAATGGTGCCCTCTCCAGACACTGGGTCTGGTCTGGCTGTAGCCCAACCTCGGCAGGCAGAGAGTGGGCCACTTTCCACAGTAGCTTAGGTTCAGCTTTCACAGCAGTCCTTGGCCCAACGAATGTACCTTCCTTCTAGCCACCTCACAGCCGTGCCCAGGGTCCGTGTTGAGGGGTAGCCTCAAGCTTGCCTTACTTTAAACCTGCACCTCGTTAGCTAATCCCAAGTGAAGTCATTACTTTTATAAATGAAGTAGGATAAGGTAGATGCTCTCTAGCTCATGGCATTTAGCAAGCTCTTATGTTAATTACAACGGAGATGGTCTAATAAGAGGAAAAGAAGGCAAGCCTTGGACAGTCATTTAGTAGGTCCAGTAAGCGTGCCTTGCTGCCCACCTGTTTCTCCTCCTGTGACACAGGTGACAATATTGACCATATGACTATTTTGGAAAGCACCTTGACATACATTCTTTTCATTATCCTGGGTTATGCAACGAAATGTCAGTAGCAACTTTTCTTAGTTTCTAATTATTCTGGAGGGAAAAGGCTTCTGATTGAGTCTACCTCTTTCAGTACCTTTCGTGCTTTGATGTCACCCGAGCACCTGCCCCCACCTCCCTTTGTTTTTCCCTTCAGTGTCGCCAAGATCATGACTGGTCATGTACTACAGCAGTATCTTGTTCAATGTAATTATGTAAACATTTTTAGAAAGTCAGGACAATATTTTCTAATTAATAATATGCATTTTGGTTTTCAAATAAGATGCTAAATCAGTGGGAAACATTTCAATTCAATTATGGGCAATTTGTATTTAGCATATGGCTTTGCCAGGTAGTCTTTTTTATCCTGATTTAGGAGTCTTTGTCTACAAGCATTCAGTTTTGTTTTGTTTTAAGAGACAGAGTCTCACTCTGTCACCCAGGCTAGAGTGCAGTGACGGGTGCAGTCATAGCTCACTGTAACCTCCAACTCCTGGGCTCAAGGGACCGTCTCCCCTTGGCCTCCCAAAGTGCTGAGATTACAGGCAGGAGCCACCATGCCTGGCCTATTCATCTTAAATATCCTAACTTTCTTGTATTAATATAATTCCTTTTTTTTTTTTTTTTTTGAGGCAGAGTCTCGCTTTGTTGCCCAGGCTAGATGAGTGCCGTGGCATCAGCCTAGCTCACAGCAACCTCAAACTCCTGGGCTCAAGCAATCCTACTGCCTCAGCCTCCCGGGTAGCTGGGACTACAGGCATGCACCACCATGCCCGGCTAATTTTTTCTATATATATTTTAGTTGGCCAGATAATTTCTTTCTATTTTTAGTAGAGACGGGGTCTCGCTCTTGCTCAGGCTGATCTCGAACTCCTCACCTTGAGCGATCCACCCGCCTCGGCCTCCCAGAGTGCTAGGATTACAGGAGTGAGCCACCGCGCCCGGCCTAATATAATTCCTTTTTAAGAAATATATGAGAAAATATTTCTAATTTCAAGTTTTAAAATTAACCTTTAACACATTGCTCCTTTAGCAATGTCTTTTTAGGGAAGCCACTGTTTGGTTGCAGAAATATAAGAAATCTTGTTTAAAATCTGTTTATTCCTAGAATAAACAGATGTTATTAGTTAGTGATGTACATGATCATATTTCCAAAAGGAAGATAAACACCTCTATCAGTCAATTCTACATCTGCATATGTTGCAGCTAGTACATTTGAATAAATTCTCCATCATATATTTCCTCCTTTATTTTGATTTAAGACTTGATTTCTGTAGTTTGAATGACTTCATAAGTCTTCCTATCTTTTAGATGCCTATACTCTGTCTTAATGTTTTCCTTAGCCTTATATCACAAATTTACTTTCAATTTTAGTTTAGGTTTCAGTATCAGAACTTACTTTCTGGTGTCAGGAAAGGTGTAGCTTGAATTCTCTTTCTGGTAGTCAGGCCCCTCCCACCTCATCTGCTGTGAACGGAACACTCTCTTTAGGAGGCTTTCTTTAAGGAACTTGGAGATGATCTTCTCTCTCTGAACATTACTGAACACTTTGCCTTCTGGAAACCAGCTGATCTTGTCACATCCACCATGGCAGGGGGGAAGGGGAAGGTGTTCAGGAGACACAATAGTCCTCTTTGGAACAAAAAAAGGAATTGCAATTTACCTAAAAGTCATGAGTAAAAGATCAGCCTAACCAGAAGAACAACCCGAGTCTTGCAGCTGCTGCGCTGCAGGATGGATTTAGTTAGTAACGCACTGCCAGCACCTAGGCGGCCGCCGGCCCACTGTGGCAACTTTCATCACATCAAGGAAGGGAGTGCTGGCTTAGGGGGACTCTTTCCAATCGTTTCTTGGGAGAAAATAGTAACATATTAAAAACACAGTTTTGAAGAGGTAAATATATTAGTCATTGAAGAATAGAATTGGAAGTAAGAGGAATACAAAACAAGATACACAAATGGAAACATTTGTTTCACCAAGAATATGAGTACTGTGGGCCGAGACCTGGCTGGTGACAAGGCCAGCTAGCAGCAGAGTACTTGTCAGCTGCTCCCATTGCTGTTAGCACCCGTCCTAAGCTGTGTTCTTTCCACTGCACCATAATTAGAAGGAATGAGATCGATTCCTAGAAGAAGCCTTACTCATTGTAAAAAAAAAAAAAAAAAAAAGTATCCATCTGATAGTTTATTTAAACATAAAATTTAGTAATTGTGACTTCTGATTTCAACCAAGGCCAACAAGCTTCAGATAACTATAAATGTTCCATCCATTGCTATTTAGAGCAATGATTAAGAACATTTGGGTCAACTTACAAGGAGTGTAAAGAACCACGTTTTAATAGATCACTTCCTTGGCATGTTGAGTATCTTTCCTATTTATATAAATGAGAGTTTAGAGGAGTCACTCAACCTTGCTTGGAAGAAGGAAGCCAGGGGATATGTCTCCTGGCTGCCAGAATATTCTAACCCCAAGACCCCAACTAGTTCCCTTGTCTCACCCATAAAATTGTGAGAATCACATTGCATTCAAGTAGTTCTTGTTAGTTCTATAACATATTTTAAATATTTTTGCATTTAAAGTATACCTTTTTGTTTATTTTTTTTAAAGTCTTACTTTTAAATTTGCAAGTTAAAAATTAAGAGATGGAATTTGACTTCTCCTGCTCTGGACACTAATGTATCATATGGTATAATGGTGATGTTTTTATAGTCTTGGCCAAAGGTTTTTGACGTTTGGTAAAAATCTGGCCAACACTTGCAGCTTTGGCTGTGGCGTGCATGGCTCACCTGCCTTCTCTGTGTCTCACCATTCTGCAGTGTGGTTCCCCAGCTGGCTCTTAAAGAATAATTATGGGGAGCCTGGCTCCACTGGTAGAGAATGCTGAAATTAAGGAGTAGCTATAACAAGCCCTATTATTTGCATTTTCATCCCAAATCTGGAAGTAGTTCTTGGCAGCTTCTATCTTGCTCAGGGCTGTGCTATCAAGTGTGGTGGTTTAAGATTAGTTAGTACTTCTGTTGTCCTCTGGTCTTTGGTCTATAGTGCAGAATGGCTTCTTACCAGTAAAGCTAGAGCTCAGCATGTTTGCTTGTTTACTTTGTTTCCTCAGTGTTAGTTTGGATAAGAGAATACCAGGCAGTTTGGTTTCTCACCTGTGTCAATCTGGACATTTGCTCAGTTTGGGGCGATGAAGCTCTTTTCTCGGTTCTGCCCAGGACTGTGCTGATGTAACCACTCTCTCTAGGGGCCTGGCAGGTCTGTGGAGCCTTAATTACGCACACACAGGGTGCAAGGCCTCTACTCAGCGCCAGATGGGAGAATAACCCTGGATCTGTGCACACCCGGTTTTCCCTCTTCCTTTTAGGAAAGCTCTGTTTTCCTCACAAATTGTCCATGTCCAGATAGGAAACTGGAGTTTCTGCCAAAAATCCCTGAAAGACTTGGCAGGATGTCTGCGATAGGCTGGATTCCTCTGCCTGGGGGGTACAGGATGAGCACTCAGGGTTCTGGGCCACTGTCTGGGCCATTGTGACTCTCAGAATGCTAAGCAATCAGAGGCTGGGCTGTTTCACGCTATCTTTTTGGCGATGGGGGAAAGCTTGGAGGAAGCACAGTTGCGAGGCACTCCACTCTTCATGTTCCCGGTTTGTTCTTCTCTGTAACTTAGCAGGCATCATGGGGACAGCCAGCAACCATTCTAGGGGGCCGAAATTGCCACCCCTTGACAAATGCCAGAAGCCGAAAAACTATGCCCATTCTGAGGTCCTGTGTCACACCTTTGAGACTCTGTCTAACCTTCACAAGCTGCTTCCGAACCATCTGATGGAGCTGCTTCATTCCTACAAGAGTGAAGAGGACCAAAAACAATGTATGTGGGCAGAGGGTGGGTGTGCACTTTTTAGTAAGCACACACTTTATCTCGACACAAGCTGCCTCTTCTTTTAGCCGTGACTAAGGACTTACTCTTAACATGGTCAGTGCGATCTGTCCTTGAGACCTGTGCCCCGTCGTGCACTTAGGGCTTACTCTGGAACTTGCCCATGCACTGACTTAACCATCGCTTCTTCATGTTCCTTTTATTTAAAGAGCCTTCTATGAGCCAAGATAGGTCTGTCCCTTTTCTTTAGGCAAAGTATACCTGTGGGAAGACAGAAAGGGTACTGCGTGGAAAATGCCACTACATTTATAATTTAAGCTTTAGATTTGATTTAAGATCAGGAAGAGAACCTTCAACTTGAAGTCCAAGCTTTGAACTTTATTCCTTTGCTTTATTTCCTTCTATTCCTTCCTCCTATCGCCATGACTGTACAATCCCAGGAAGAAGCTGAAGATTTTATTCCCCCCTGAGGATTATAAGCAATCTGTACTTTTTGTCGTTTGGAGTGGCCTGCCACTCCTGCAATTCCGTCAGGGTAGTTGACAATTGGGCCACTTTGTAGAATTGGGTGGAGCCTGCCTCCACTGTTCACGCTTACATGGTGGCCGCCTGTGCCCATGAGTTTAGAAAACAAAACAGCAGCTGCCATGGTGACTAAGACACAGTTGTGGGGACGAAGGTAAGTATTGGTGTAATGATTTTAAATCTCTATGGCAAATTTGGCCATTTGTGTTCTGATGAATCTCTAACCCCTGAATCCAGAATAGTGTGAATCAATCCTAATGTCAAGATTACACTACAGATTATGTGAAGAGTACTTATAAATCATCAAGAAAAATATAAGCAATCTAATAAAATGAATAAATGTGTGGACAGGTGATTCACAAGATTTAGCAAGTTATCGATAAGCATGAAAGATGTTCAGACACTCTAGCCATCAAGGAAGTAAAAGATAAACAAGTAGATATTTTCAGGCCACCACACTGGTCAAATTTAAAATGATCAATAATGAAGAACATGTGGGGAAAATCAACGCCCTCACACACTGTTGATGGTGCATTAGTTGATTCAGGCTTTTTGAAGGATGATTTGAAAGTCTTTGTCAAAACTTCATATGTGTGTTACTGGCTTATTGAACCCAAACTTAGTCGAGAGTAAGCAGAAAATAATTTTCTTCTTTCTCACAGTTCCTCCTTTTGACCCATTCTGTCAACTTTTTCCATCCTTGGGTGACATTGCAGGCAGATCTCATAGCTTTCCAGGTCATATTCAGATAATAAAAAGTTTACTCTAACATCCAGGCTCTCAGCTCTCACCCAGTTTAAAACCTCTGTTTGCCACTGTTCCAGCCTGACTGAGCTGCAGAAGCCCGGGGAAGGCCCAGCCCTGTGGCTCTTTCCTCGGCCTTGCTCCGCCTCCTCCCTCTCAGGCTCCGGTCAGGCGGATGAGGCGAGGGTGGGAGGGAGGAAGGGCAAGAAACTGAACAGCGTTTTTCTTGACTAGTCGGATCTCAGCCTGTGATCTCAGATTTGTGCCCTCTGGGAGTGGCAGCTGTCAGAAGCTGGCTGGCTCTTTCCTGGGGCATTTGTATAGGTTCTTTGCTATTTCCCATGCTGGGGGGCTCTCATTTGCACAGTCTCCTGCTGACATGTCCCTCCTCCCCTCATCCACACCTGTCTTAGTCTGTTTAAACTGCTATAACAAAATACTGTAGGCTGGGCCTTGTGGCTCATGCCTGTAGTCCCAGCACTCTGGGAGGCCAAGGCAGGAGGGTGACTTGAGGGCAGGAGTTCGAGATCAGCCTGGGCAACATAGTAGGACCTCATTTCTACACAAAATTAGCTGGTGTGGTGGTGTGCACCTGTAGTCCCAGCTACTAGGGAGGCTGAGCCAGGAGGATCCTGTAGAAAATATATTTTCTCCTCTTTATGGTTTTCTTAATAACATTTTCTTTTTTCTAGCTTACTTTATTGTAAGGATATAGTAAATAATACATACAACACCTAAAATATGTATTAATCAACTGTGTATGTTTTTGGTAAGCTTTCTGCTCAACAGTAGGCTATTCGTAGTTAAGTTTTGGAGAAGTGAAAAGTAGCCAGGCAAGGTGGCATGTGCCTGTAACCCCAGATACTTGGGAAGCTGAGAGAGGAGGATCCCTTGAGCCTAGGAGTTCAAGACCAGTCTACGCAACATAGTGAGACCCTGTCTCAAAAAAAGGGTTATATGCAGATTTTTGACTGTGAGGGGGTCAGTGCCAGTAACCCCTGTGTTGTTCAAGAGCTAACTGTGCTTTCCAGGGGGGTTACATTCAGCCCGTGGGAAAGAAAGCTAAGCCTTTGTTCCCCATACCTGCACCCAGGTGGTCAAAGCACAATGACTTCCAACTCTGCTCTCCTTTCTTTGTGGCCACAGGCAGCTGTGGTCCCAGCCACTCACCATGTGATGTTTCCAAGTGTTCTGGGCTGAATTCTATCCCCCCAAAAGATATATTGAGGTCCTAACCTCCAGTAGTCCAGAATATGACCAGATTTGGAAATAGGGTCTTTATAGGGTGCAGACCTATTTAAGTTCAGATCAGGTCATACCAGAGCAGGGTGGGGTCTTAATCCAATATGATTGATGTCCTTATAGGAAGACAGAGACACACAAGAGAAGATGGCCATGTGACGACAAAGGTAGGAGTGATGTAGCCATAACTAAGGAAAACCAAGGATTGCCGGCAAACACCAGAAACTAGGAAGAGGCAAGGGAAAATGCTCCCCTAGAGGTTTCAGAGAGAGCATGGCTCTGCTGACACCTTGATTTCCAACTTCCAACCTCCCGAATGTGAGACAATAAATTTGTTGTTTTAAGCTACCCGGTTTGTGGTACTGTTATGACAGCCCTAGGAAACGGATATACCAGGCGTATGGGACATGGTCTGATTCTCCAGGTAGTTCTCTTAAAATACCTCTTAAAGCTAGCAGGTGGGGAGGGCAGGGGAAATGCTACAGTACTATGGTCCCCAACCCCCAGGCCCCAGACTGGTGCTGGTCCATGGCCTGTTAGGAACCGGGCCGCACAGCAGGAGAGGCGTGGCGGTGAGTGAGTGAAGCTTCCTCTGTGTTTACAGCCGCCCCTCATCGCCCGCATCAGCGCCTGAGCTCCGCCTCCTGTCAGAGCAGCAGCGGCATTGGATTCTCACAGGAGTGTGAAGCCTACTATAAACTACACATGCAAAGGATCTAGGTTGCACACTCCTTATGAGAATTTGTCCAAAACCATCCACCCCACCCCACTCTGTGGAAAAATTGTCTTCAATGAAACCGGTCCCTGGTGCCAAAAAGGTTGGGGACCATTGCTATGGTACTTAGCACTACCACAACTCTGTGCCTAGAGAAATCCTCAAGTGCCTTAAACAATGCTTAGCTTTTCCTTAGTGTTAGGTAGGTTTCAAATCTGCAGGTGGTAGGTGTAGGCCAGGAGGGTGGTTCCTGGGGGTGGAGAAGCTAGGACCAATCAGGAGAAGGGACTGCAGAAAAAAACATAGTTAACGAAAACCCAGGAATCAGAAGTTTTGAGGTTTACACATCTGTGGAGCATAAGTGGGTAAGAACACCTGTCAATCATTCGGTACTATCCCACACCTCCCGTGAGCCCACCCCCAGACCAGCCCAATATAAGGAAACCACCTGGGGGTCCTCAACGTCTTTCTCCACTGGTGGAGACTGACCTGTTCCTCTCTCTGGAATGTATTTTCACTTTGGGTAGCTTCCTTCTTTACTTTTTCACTTTGTATGGTTTCTTCCTTTTCTGTAACAAACTGTGTGGGATGGCTTTGTATTTGTGATCACTCTGTCCTTGGCTCAACGCGGTACCAGGACTCACTCTTGACACTGGGAACCGCGGACTGGGGAACATTGAGATAGACCTGACATTAGATAGGTTAAGTATGTTGTGCATAGTTGAGTATCTGGCACCTACTGAATTTTCCTCAGACTTTATGGCCTTGGACAAAACTGAGACAACAGAAAAATTCACATTTTCACATCCTGTCACATATGCACGTCCTTCAACTCAGCAATTCCACCTCTAATTATTACCCTATAGAAATACTCATACCTATGCACATAGATGCATTAACATAGATAAGAATTGAAGCCTTGTTTATAATGGTGAAAAAATTTTAAACAGCCTAATGTCATTCAATAGCAGAATGATTAAATGAATGAGCATATCCATACTGTGGAATGCTGTTAAAAAGAAGGTTGACATTAAAATACCCACAATACATACTTAGAGTTTTAATAAGTTGCAAAAGAAGAAACACAATATGAATCTATTTATACCAAGAGAAAATTATACATTTTATTTGTTCATACAAATATGTAAATGCATAGAAAAGAGTTCTGGAAGGAGACTCAGCAAATTCAAGATAGTAGCTACCTCTTGGAGAAGGAAAAGGAAAATGTTCTTCTGAGTTGTTTAATTTTATGTATTCCAACAGAAATCTTTACATGTATTATTTTTGTAATTAAAATGTAATTTTAAGATTGAAAATGCAATGAGTAAGTGAAGTTGGAGAAATGGGTTTTGATTTTCTAGTGACTTTCCCATTTTATGTTGATTTGGATTTTGTTCCCTTAGCCTCCCAATGTAGACACTGATAGATGCTGATACACCTTCAGGAGATGGTAGTTCCTGCCATGTTAAACTGCTATTGTCCCAGAGGTGTTTGGGTGCAGTGATTCTTTGCTATTATTGGAAGTCAATTTAAAGAGGTGCATGACGCAGCTGAGGTGAATGGCATTAAGGGGAAAGGAATGTCTCCTCTGAGTCCCGAGTCTGTGCCTTCAGTGACCTGGCCTGAGGCTGAGTCTGGTCACTGGGGGCACACTGGCCTTTGAGGCCCTGAATTCTTGACTAAAAGACTGCTTTATTTCCAAAATGCCATTTTCAAATGTACAGTGATTGCCTTGCAAGAGCATCCAGAAGAGATGACCCTATTTTTCTGACTCTCACCCATCAGATCATGAATTTGATCTTGCTACTACTGTGTCTAAAGCCATCCTTCTATTAATAGAAGAAATTTCTTTTGACCTTAAAAATAGGTTTTGTCCCTTTCCCTGCCAACCACCTCTTCATCTGCAGAGATGCTTCGCCTGTATTAGACTATATGATCACACAAAGAAATGATCACACAAAGAAAAAGAACATCTATAACTAAAACCCTAGGTTTTCCTTCTATATTTTAAATATGAAGTTAAATCATAACGTAAAAATGAGAAATGAAGATCCGTTATACTATATGGATTTAGGTATACTGATGTTCAGATAATTGTCTCGAAAACATAAAAAGCCTCTGTGTACATCAGAAACCCCTAGAAGAGGTGTTCTTTCTCGCCCACCCCTGCCACAGTGCAGTGTCAGGGGTGCTCTGAGATCTCCTTGTTACTGTTTTATGATGTTTAATGCATTTCACTTACCAATTCCCTAAATTACTTACTTGCACCAAACAAAAAGTAGGAAGTAGGAGGAAGGTTAAAGTTTTTGTTTATTGTTTTTAATGCTGAAGAAGATACCTCTCTTAGTTAATCCAACGCTTTTTTTTCCCAGAATATTTTGGGAAGCTGCCTAACTAGATGGTGGGGCATGCAAGGAGAAGCATGGCCAGTGGCAGCGCAGTTTCCGCAGAGTAGTTGGGCTTGGGGAGGAGACCCAGAGGGCAACTCCCAGAAGCAGCGTGAGCCATTCATGCGCTGCGGTCTCACTGATGGGCTGCAAACCCATGACTTCAGCAGGAACATGGGAGAATGCAATTATGAGGTGCACAAGTAACACATCGTCTTAGAGCCTGAAGTGTTAAGTTACCTATTTTTACTGTCTCTGGTAACACACATGTACACACACATGTCCTGTTGCTTGGTGTACCTGTTTATGTATCTTGTCTGTGTTGGTTTGTATTAAATGTGATTACTCCCATTCATTAATCCATTTCATTCATTATGCATTCATGCATTTCATTCCACACATTAAAATAAGAAATTGTCTGGATGCAGTGGCTCACGCCTGTAATCCCAGCACTCTAGGAGGTGGAAGTGGGAGGATCGCTTGAGCTCAGGAGTTCAAGACCAGTCTGAGCGAAAACTCCATCTCTACCAAAATGACAGGAAAAAAAAAAAAAACCAGCCGGATATTGCTGCACACACCTGCAGTCCCAGCTACCGGGTAGGCTGAGGCAGAAGGATCACTTACAGCCCAGGAGTTGGAGGTTGCAGTGAGCTACAATGATGCCACTGCACTCTACCCAGGGCAACAAAGTGAGACTGTCTCAACAAAAAAAAAACAAACAAGGCAACTGAATGCCCCTCTTGAATGCCCCCCCACCCTTAAAAAAAAAAGAAAAAAGGAAAATAAAGTAAAATAACTCCAGTATCACCAAAATTTCATCTATAAATTTATAATCAATATTATTTTACTTCAAATAATTTGTTGAGGTATCCCTTGCTTATTCTGTTTTCTTTCAAAAACCAGAACACTTGCTTATAATGTCAAGTAAGGTTGGCACTAAGGCACAATTAAATATTCAAAGTGAGTTCTGAGTTTTTATCTCATTTTGGTGTGCAGCATCAAAATATAATTAATCATACTAGAGAATATGTAAATTTGTAATTTTTGTTAAATATTGGTTTTTCAGTCTCTCTTTCTAATTTATCCCTAGCTGCTTACAAAAGATTTGAGACAATTTACAATATTAAAATATGTATATGTACCAAAACTATCAAAATCAATTCAGTTGAAGCAAAAAAATTTTTTTTTACTGGATGTTACCAAATAACCTGAATTGAATTAACTAATTCAGTTGAATATCAAATTCAGCTTTGACATTCTGACACTGGGAGCAAGCCGCATGCACGCCGTTCCTATTGTTAGAGTGTGCTTGTGAGAACTTCCTCTGTAGCCCAGCCTTGTGGGCACTGAGCTAACTGAAGTTCTGCTAAGGGCGGCTGCAGTCCTATTCTTGATCCACTCGGAGTGGTTTTGAGGCCTCTCAGGAGCACTCTGTCCAGCAAGTCGTTACACCATTGCCAAGCTATGGTCCCTTGAGCCAAATCTCAGTACTTTGTGGTCTCTACTAGTGTCTATCGGTGATTCAGCCTGAGATAAAAGGAGTTCAGTCTACTTCCTGTGCAGGATCAGTCCAGGTCTCTCCGAGGTTCAGCTTCTCATCCTGTCATGAGGGCTATGAGCGCTGTCTAATTTCCTAGTGCACTCACATGGACTGCAGAGCTACTCAAGGTGTGATCTGCAAACTGCTATTGGTTCTCTAATTGTTACCGATTGGAGAAGAGATAAGAAGTTTACAAGTCAACTGTGTGACTAAAAACACGATATAGTTTAGCTGACTCTTTTCATTTCATTTCTCTTTTTCCCTTACTGCAAGACTGTTGTGAAGGAAGCAGTATGTTGAATTACACTCTGGTGTGAGCATCTTGTCTCATTGCAGATGGGCAATTTGGCTAGGGGCCAGTCAAGGTCAATGTGAACCAATGACTGTGGTATAAATGTGATGTGTGGTTAATATGTCTGCAGATAAAAATAATTGTTCAAAACTTAATTATATCTGGCTTGATATGAGTGAAATTGGGAATCTGGAATCCCACACCACCCAGTGTCCCCTGCCCCAGACACAAAAAATTACTCTTTTCCCCTTTCTTGGATTTCAGTATGTCCATCCCACATCCTTAGAAATGGGATGCTAGCCTATGCTGCTCAGATTCCTCCAGCCGCAGCCAGGGCTCTGTGCTAAACTGACTTCCCACGTCCCCTCCCCTCACAGTGCGCAGCAGCACCTGTGGAGCATGCTCACTGCGCAGCGGTCACAAACGTGCTGAGTCGGTGAGACAGACACTCCCACACAAGTTACACGAAGTGAGTTCATTATTTACAGACAGGCAGCAAGGGACAACAGAAGCTTAGGCTCCATTTTGAGCCAGTCCTGCAAGCCTCAGAAGCTCTGCCTGAGGTGGCTGGAGTCTTGTCTGCATGTGACCCAGTTGCGCCACAGCTGAGGGACCCCAGAAAGCAGCCTGCCCCGTGCTTAACGCCCACGGATCATGTGACTCACTGGGCTAAGCACTGAAGAAACATCCTGTGTCTAGACAGGGCACGTCACAGAGCCGGGCTGGGCCAGGCAGCTCCCTCTTGTCTCAAGATTTTGCATCCCCAGCATACTCTGCAGTTATTCTTGAGAACTAAAAGTGAGAACAAAGGGGAAGCGGGGTCAGTCCAAGACCACCTGGAGAAACGTCCTGCAGCACCGACCTGTCAGGGAGCTACTGGCTGACCAGGGAGGGATGCTACTCCCTTTCTGATGAGAACGTAAGCCCCTTGGTGTCGACCTCAACTTCTCAGAGTAGTTCCGCCATGCTGTTGCTGTAGGTGTGCCACTGGCCACCCAGAGGGTGCCAGCAGTAGGCTGCAAAGGTCCAAACCCGAAGTCTTAATTATTGTAGCCCCCCAAAGCAGGAAGACATTACCCACTAGTGTAGGTGAAAAATAGATATGTTTATAACAATAAGAAAAAACACTGCATTTTTGGCTGGAAAAACATTTTGTGGAATCAGAAAGGATCAGTAAGTTATACTCCCAGATGATTACTGATAAAGCATGCTGCTATTTTAAGTGGAATGTTGCAGCCCCAAGTTATGGGGCCTGACAGTAATGCCAACATTCACCCCATTTCTTCTGGGAAGCTTCAAATGCACATCTCTGATTAAGTATGTAATGAAAGTGAAAATGAGAATCACCATAAGAATAATTGCACAGTAACTTGCCATTAGTTTGAGAATCATGCCCAAATAACCAGCAGTGTTTGCGTAGTACCAGCATGCCTTGTTTGTTTGTTCATTGATTTATTTATTTACAGGACATCTGTTAGATGCCTAGGATCAGGCTAAGATCTAAATGTTGCTCAGTAATATTGTTGGCATGAAAGAATGACAAAACTAAGTAGGAATCAGTAAGTGGCATGCATATGCCTTATCAAATCAATGCCATGTTACTCTTGCTATACAAAAATGGAAAGGAACATTGAATCGTATTCATGCTTATCCTATTATCAGGTGAGAATCCCGAGCTCTCCGGCTTAGAAAGGATTTTAGCGAGACATCGGTTTCCAAAAGAGATTAGCCTGACCCCAAAGCCAAGCAGAGTGCCCTCATGGAGAAGAAAAGTCATCAACAATGTAAGTGACGGGTGGAAGAAATGCCACTTGTGGAAGAGAAACACAAAAGACCCTCCAATGTCCACCATAGTTGTCAGGTAGGCTCTCTGCCCTAGCCGGACACATTTAGAGATACACAGGGTGATCATAAAATCTCTTTATGACTTAGCTAAAAAATAATTTAATGTGATCTTTAAGATACACAGTTAGCATGGAAACAAACACTGTGTAAAAGCACATGGGTCCCATTTTCACACATCCCAGAGCTGCTGGAGGAGCCCTCGTGAGAATAAGCTCACCGAGATGGGAGCAGGTGTGTGAGGGCCCCGTGGTCCATTGCAGTCTAGACTGGTGAGCAGAAACTTAGCAGGGCTGGAGTAAGATTCTTTGAGAGGGACCTGACCACTGAGCTGTGGGACTTTTTGGTTGTATGAGTTGGGAAGCCCAGTGCCACCATTAGCATGACCAGGGGCTAAGGTACAATAGAATGGCACGGTAGAACCTTGGCTTTGTCCCGAGTCTGCCAGATTGTACACTGAGACGTATGGGAAGCCATTGCAGGCTTTTAACAAGAAGCAGACCTGCTGGGAGCTTTTACAGTTATGCAGGTGAGGGGTGGTGGCCTCAGACCAGGTGGTAACAGTGGGGATGTGGAATTGGTTGGATTCTGGTGCTCAAAGTCTAAGCTCTGCTTACTTGGCATGTTATCTTTTTTGGTGCACTTCCTTCCCTGCTTATGCCAGATAGGTCTATATTTGTTTCTTTAGTATTGCTGCACATATTGCTGTACAATGCAATGATGCCTACACTTTGCACATAGTAGGTGTTAGGATGGAAAACTTAGTAGGTGCTCACATCGCTGGTGGAGAAAGACTTCTCACAAAGAGATTAGGATATATAAATGTAAAAAAAGTTTATTTTGTCCTTTTAGAAGGAGAGAGAGAATGAGAGAGGAAAGAGAGGGAGAGCAGGGAGACGGCGTGCATCCCTTGGCATCCCAAAGAAAGAGAAAGGGTGCTGGCCCTGAGGTCAAGTGGATCGCTGATTTTAAGGGGGACAAAGAGAGAAAACTAGTGACGGTGTCAGTTGATAACAAAAGGGGCTGCAGGATGTCAAAGTCCAAGAGTTGCTTTCCCCGCCTTTCCCTGGAGAACGGACTATCACAGACGTGACTCTGCCCTCCAGGTATGTGTGGTTGAGGCTGTAGCTCCTTCTCCTGCTGTTTACTCAGGAACTCTGTAAAAGCAGATTCTCAAAAAAAAAAAAAAAAAACAATTTTAAAGAGAAATATTTACATCTCTTTTCCATCTGTTCAGCTCTTTTCAGAAGTTGTACAAAACAGAACTCCCACGTGGTACCTGTTAGCAGAACTCGTAGGATTGATCTCTAACTGCTACTAGGAAATTGCAGGATTAGGTATTTTCCTGTTATTTTTGCAAGGCCACTGCTTTCAGTAGGTATTCAAAAGCTGTCATTGCCAGGCATGCAGGAGAAAAGTATACCTTTCTATAAAGACAAAGATCTTTCTGATTTGAAGGTTAACAGACACAGGGAGGGAGCTCCAGCTCAAGAATTTGCCTGTCCTAGAAGCTTCCACTGAGATCATTGCCCTAGTGAAATAGGGCAATGTCTACTTTTGCTTTTCAGTGTCCTCAGTGGCATAACTTGTCAATTTGATTTAAAAATTCATAGCCCAAGAAAATAAAGATATGTTATAAAACAAGGTGGTCACTAGAACCATGATGTTTTCTGGCCAATGCAAAGGCACTAAATTTTTGTCCAGAGAAAGGTAAAAGTTATATTAAGTGATGATTCCTGATTACTCAAGTTAAGACTATTTGACCATGCTTTAAAGCAAACCTATTAAAAGAAATTCAGGTTTCACAACCATAGGTTTATATACCTCAATTTCAGGTCATGATGTCTTCACATGTCTTTACATCCCAGTTTGGTTTTTGAAAATATATAATTAGAGCATCAGAGCATAAGAAATTACACTGTTCTTTAAACACTTCTTTCTATGAGCATTCATTTGCTTTCTTTAAAAGCAGGGACTTTCTTATTTATTTTTGTATTCCAAGTGTTGCAGGTTGGGGTCTTGGGAAGCAAGTGCTGAGACAAAGATAAACGTGTAAAAGGTTCCCTGGGGGTGCTGTAGCATGCAGGGGGCACAGAGGCAGCCCTGCTGGGCAAGAATTCAAGAGGTGGGAAAGCAGGCTGCACCTCAGTGGGTGGAGCAGCAAAGTCACATTGCAGAGGGCGTGGATATGAAAGGTTGGAGGATTGGGGCCATTTTTTAATCAATCATGAACCTTTCTTGGTTGCTATGATTCCAGATTCCAGAAGGAGCTGCTGAATTAACTGGTCTAGTCCTGATGATGCCTCTTGGCATCAATGATTCTTGTCCTATCATCTGGTAACATGGTGAATATAGTCACTTGATAACTGTGTCATTCTTCATCCTTTGCGACTTAACTGGCACCCTTGAAAGAATCCATTCTTTAGCCAAGGCAAACCTGGTTATTATAGAGGAATATTATCAATAATAGCTTTGTCCTTAAAATTAGGATTACCATATGACCCAGCAATGTCACTACTGGGTATGTACCCAAAGGAAATCAGCATGTCGAACATGCACCCCCATGTTCATGGCAGCACTATTCACAATAGCCAAAATATGAAATCAACCTAGTGTCCATCAACAGATGACTGAATAAAGCAGACACAATGGAATACTTTTCAGCCATAAAAAAGAATGAAATCCTGTCATCTGAGGCGACATGGATTAGCCTGGAGGAATTATGTTCAGTGAAATAAGCCACACACAAAAAGATACTCTTTTGTGGATGTTAAAAACTTCGATCTCATGGAACTAGAGAGTAGACTAGTGGTTACTATGGGCTGGGAAGGGCAGAGGGTAGGGGTGGATAGACAGAGGTTGGTTAACTTAACAGGTACAAAAGTACAGCTAGACAGGAGGAATAAGTTCTAGTGTTCAACAGCACTGGAGGGTGACTACAGTCAACAATAATTTATTGCATGTTTTCAAATAACTATGAGTTTTGAATGTTCCCAGCACAAAGGAGTGACAACTGTTTGAGGCAATGGATATGCTAGTTACCTTGTTTTGATCATTACATTGTATACACATATAGAAAAATCACACTGTACCCCATAAATATGTACACTAATTATGTGTCAATTTTTAAAAAGAATAGCGTTGTGTTTGTCTCTAAGATGTACTGACAACACTGCCGAATCGTGCCGTTGGGCACCTGTCAAACGGTACTGCTAATCGCTCATGTTGTGTCAGGTAGACTCACGACACTGATGAAAAGATGACTGTGACATTGAGTTTTGACAAGTATAAAGTGTATTCAAATGCATCGTACAGTATTTTCACATATGGGATTGAGCCAACTATAGTACTGACCTTGGACTTGCACTGGCAAACATCTGCCCAGCTTGTGCTGTGTGTCCCCACTAGCACAGAGACGGGGAGACCTCTCTCACACATGGCAATCACCGTTTTAGGTCCACAAAACAGGCAGCTCATACCTGATGCCTGCTGGCTTTGAAAAAGTTCCTTTGATGCTGTGCTATGTAAATAAATCAGCAGGCATAAAACCCAGGAGTCCTGGGCCCACGCTGGTGAACAGATTTTCTGAGTCTAGAGCTGCAGATGGTGGTGTCTTATCCCTGTTGGAGAACTTGGCAGGATTCCAACCCCCTGTTTTATAATACTGTAAATCCCTGCTGGGTACTGCATGTAAATTATAATTACTTGTAAACTGTACTTACTGGCTCAATATGTCATATTCATATGGGCTCTAGGGCTTAACTTTTTTTTTTCTTCTGAAAACTATGACAAGAGCAGGACTTCACAGGAGAGGGCTGTCTATGCCATACAAGAACTTTGGTTCAGATTCCAAAATGTTTTTATCGCACCAACATGGTATCAACTGAAGACAGGATCTAGTGGTCAATAGGTTTTATTCTGCCCTCTTTTGTGCCGTAGACATTTGCAATTAAGCCTGACTTGGGGCCAACCCCCAAGAGGCAGCCACCCCTTCTCTATGCTACCATTCATCTGTTACTGTACCTACCCTGCTGTAGTGCATGTGCATGCTGGTTTGCTACTCCAGTCCAAGATCTTCACAGAGACTCTGGGTAGGTTTCATGAAAAACATTTAATATTTTCTACTGCAAACTAATACCACAAGATAAATGAAAAACACAACTGATTAAATGTAGCCACATGAAAGGCTTCCGTGTCTCTTTTCTCCTCCCTTTTGTTACTTGTTCCTCCAACCTACACAGGACTCATTGGCCCTGAGAGCTGTAACAGCTCTGGGCACAGCCCTCTTGGTGCTTGTGAGATGACAGGAAACTGAGACTAGGGAGGCAGACGCGTCCCCAAGGGCATACAGCTAACAGTGGCGGAGCAAGGACCAGAGCCACCCTTGAACGTGTTAAGATTCTTGTCTACTCTGATTCATCAACACTGATATATTCATCAAGGTCCCTGGTGTGTCTGCAGGCTAGAGTGACCCTCACTGATGGACATTCCACATGACCATCGATTTTATGTGTCATCTTGGCTAGGCCCCAGTACCCTGTTGTTTGGTCAAACACCAGTAAAGATGTTACTATCGTGTTTTTCAGATGAGATTAACATTTACATCAGCAGACTTTGAGTAAAGCAGACTACCCTCCATAACATGCATGAGCCTCATCCAATCAACTGAAGGCTGTAAGAAAAGCCAGGGGTCCCTGCAGGGGAAGGAATTCTGCCTCCATTTGGCCTTTGGACTCAAGACTGCAGTATCGACTCCTGCTGGAATTTCCAGCCCCTCAGCCAGCCCTGCACGCATCAAGACCTGTCAGCATCAACAATTGCACGAGCCAATTCCTTAAAATTGCTCTCTCTCCATATAGATACAGATATAGATATAGAGATAGGTATGGATCCACTGATAACACTGCTGACTCATGCCCTTGTTTTCTATATTCTACTGGCTCTGTTTCTCTGCAGAACCCTAACACAGTCCATGAGTTTGGCATTTGTGTGGCTCCAAAGGGGCTTAAGTAAAGTGGTTTTTTTTTTTGGTTTTTTTTTTGCACAGTCTAAGAAAAATAGGCTCATATGGGAATGCTAGTCTGGGGAAGGCTGGTGATTGAGGACTGTGCATTTCTGAAGGCAGAAAGGAGAGACTGTTATCACACCTCTCCCTTGCATCACCAGTATTGTCTACCTGGAAGCAGTAACCGTCCGCTGGGCACGTGGCTGAAATGAAGAGTAACTGGAAGCCTCAGGATAAATGCTTTGTGATGAGATATCAGTGACTCGACTTGGGAAATGTGCAGAAAGATCTAGGAGGTGTCAGAGAAAACCAGAGCTGGACAGAAGTTAAAGTTGTGAAGACGAATTTTGTTCAGGACGATTGCCACAGGGGAAGAGAGACTCCAGCGTAGAATGGCACTCCAGTCCGAATACACTGGGGACAAGTGGGGATTTATAGCCAAGGAGCAGGGGGTCTGTGGATGGAAAATTGCTAAGAGGAGACACAAGACTGGGGGGAATTCTGGCGGAACCAGCCTAACAGGAAGGCAGGGATGATCAGAGTCAAAGGGTGGAGAGTGAAGAATTTTGATCAGATACTGAGGGTGATCAGGTATTGAGTGTGGGAGGTTCTTGCTAAACTGCCTTGGCAGTGTTACTTGCTAAAGCTGGATTTTACACGGAAGCCTAGGGGCCTAGGAGAAGCTTCAGAGGCCTGACTGAAGGGTGGCCAGGCAGGGGAAGTCACTCATTGCTGACCTTCCAGGGGCTCTGAGCCCCACCTGCCCATGCAGTTGCCCCGCGCCTGCCGCGCCCACCCAGACCAACTGAGTTGTCCTCTCAGGGGCAGGGCCAGGCCTTGCTGCTTTTAGAATGCCCACAGGGGATGAAAATGCACAGCCAAGGGCGAGAACCACTGAAACCTTCCAAGTAGGAGCTACAGAAACGGACATAATTTCCCTGTGATGTGTAGAGATGACTGTTTTCAGCATTCCAAGGATAATCACAGCTGGTCTGACTGCTCGCAGGGAAAGTAAGCCTTGAAAAATACTTTCTGCCCTTGAGGCCATGAACGTGAATAAAAGGGTCCCACAAACTAGGGAAATAATCTAGGAAAGAAACCTGGAAACAGAATCTGGAGGTACTGGGAAATCAAACTTAGCATCAGAAGTTTTTGAGAAAAGAAAATGTATAAGAGAAAAAAAGGAGTCTCTGAAAGACTAGATCCTGATAAAAAGAATGCTCTCCCCCAGAAGTGGGGCCAGAAATCCGGAAGCCAATCCATGTGGAAAGACGGGAACACGGCCCTGCGTGCCCAGGTGAGAGGCAACCAAGGCAGGTTTGGGCAGGAAAACTCACCACGCCGGGAGCCCCTTCTAGGGCCGTGCGCCCCAGTCAGGGTGCGCATCCCTGGGAACTCAGAGGCAGGTCTCGGTGATGCCACTGACACTCCCCACACCCGCTGACTTTCACAAATCCCGGCTGAGTCAAATAGAAGGGACGCCTGTATCTCCTGATGTTGTCAAGCGTCACTCGGGTCCCTACTAGACGCTGAAATAGCTTTTCCTGTGAAACGACTGAGTCAAATCTTCTGCTTATTTTAAATTTTCTTTGTCTTGTAAGAGTTCTTTATATATTCCAATACAAATTCTTTGATATAAGCATTGCAAATATTTTCTCCCAGACTGCTTGCCTTTCGTTATTTCATGGTACCTTGAAGAACAAAAGTTTTAAATTTTGATGAAGTCCAATTTACCAATTTTTTTTCTTTTACAGTTTGTGCATTTTGTGGTCTAAGAATTTTTTGTCCAGCCCAAAGTTGCAAAGATTTTCCTTTTATATTTCCTTATAGAAGTTTTATAGTTTTAAGTTTTAGATTTAGGTTGGTAGACCATTTTGAATTTATTTTTACATATGGTTTAATGTTCATTTGTTCATTAGTTTGATGTTCATTTTTTTTTTTCTGTTTGGCTATCCACTTGATCCACCACCATTTGTTGAAAAGTTTTTCTTTCCCTACTAAATTACTTCGGCACCTTCATCAAAAATGAATTGACCAGGCTGTGCACAGTGGCTCACACTTGTAATCCTAGCACTTTCGGAGGCTAGGGCAGGAGGATAGCTTGAGGCCAGGAGTTTGAGACCAGCCTGGGCAACATAGTGAGGCCCCCGTCTCTACAAAAAATTAAAAAATGAGCCATGAGTGGTGGCACATGCCTATAGTCCCAGCTACTTGGGAGGCTGAGGCAGGAGCATTGCTTGAGCCCAGGAGTTTGAAGTTACAGGGAGCTATGATGACACCACTACACTGCTTAAGACAAGTGAGACCTTGTCTCAAGAAAAAAAAATGAATTGACCACACATATGTAGTGTAGGTGTATTTCTGGATCCTATTTTGCTCCATTTATCTATGTGTCTTTGCCAAAAGAAAACTGTCTTATTGTAGCTTTGTAGTTAAGTCCTGAAATAAGGCAGGGTAATTCATCTAATTTTGATCTTCTGTTTAAAAAATTTCTTTGATTATTCTAAGTTCTTTGAATTTCCATAAATATTTAGAATCAGTTTGTTAATTTCTATGAGTCTACTAGAATTTGGTTGAGATTGAGTTGAATCTATAGATCAATAGGGGAGTATTAATAATACCGAATCTTCCAATTCATGGACAGGGTATATATGTCCATTCGTTTAGGTCTTCTTTAATTTCTCTTAGCAATGTGTTGCAGTTTTTAGTAAAGAAGTCTTGGTCATCTTTTGTTATATTTATTACCAGTGTAGGGAGTGAAAGGAGCTTCCCTTTTGCCCTCTGAAGTTTCGATGAAAGGAGTCTGCTAAATTTGACAGTAGATTACCAGGAGAAAAGGCACACAAATTTATTAATGAGCAAGTGCATGGGAGCCATGCATGGTATGAAAATTCAAAGAAAGGCCCACTGGTTGAAGCTTATATCTCTTCATAGGGGAGAGGAAAGTGGAAGATGTAAGGAATTTTAGGGGGAGAGTAACTGATTTTTAGGGAGATCACTGGGCCCTCCAAAACAGACAATAGCCTGGGAAAAAGTTCGTCTGAGCTTTGGGAGAGGTGCCAACAAGTTATGGGCAGGTGAGTGGCAGAACTGCGCTGTACACAAAGGTTGTCTTCTTACGTAGATGGAGTCTCTCAAGGACATCCCTCAGAGAACAGAGGAAAAGCCTGTCCAGGCAGGCACGGTGAGGGCCTTTAGTTTCTTCTTCAGTGATTAACCTTTCCTGGTTAATGAGATTGCGGATGGGGTTAAAGGCAATTGTATTTCTTTTGGAAGAACTTCCCTAAGTCAGATAAGGGAACTTCAGAGAGAGCCCCTCCCTGTGCTTTGTGGGGAGAAAGGGAAGGTCAGAGAGACTTTGATTCTGGGCAGCTTCTAAGGCCTCCACTTTCCTGTGATTCAAAGTGCTCAGCGTTCCAAAGTGCCGTACTCTGGGGTATCATTTTCTGAGCCCCAACACTAGGTATTTTATGTTTTATAGCACTACTATAAATGCTGTAAAACATTTTAAAATTTATTTAAAAATGCAATAAATGGAAAAATTTTTAAAAATGTAAGGATACAATTTATTTTTTATTAATGTGGTATACTGCAAACTTGTAATTAATTTATTAGTTCTAGTAGCTATTTTTTAGATTACCTGGGATTTTTCTTTTATTGTAATAATACTTTACATGAGATTTTAACAAACCTCTTAACAAGTTTTAAGTGTACAATACATTATTGTTGACAATGTTGTAAGCGGATCTCTAGAGCTTATTTATCTTTATGTTTACGACAGTTGATTAGTAACTCCCATTTCCCCTCCCCCAAGCTCCTGTAACCACCATTCTACTCTCTGATTCTATGAATCTGACTATTTTAGATGCCTCATGCAAGTGAATCGCACAGTCTTTCTGTGACTGGATTATTTCACCTGGCATATGTCCTCAAGGTTCATCTACATTGTCACATGCTGCAGAGTTTCTGTCTTTTTAAATGCTGAATACTATTCCATTGTATGTATATATCATATTTCCTTTAGCCACTCATGTCTCAGTAGGCATTCACATTTTTTCCATATCTTGGCTTTTGTGAATAGAGCTGCAATAAACATAGGAGTGTTAGTATCTCTTCAAGATTCTGATTTTAATCCTTTTGGGTAAATACTCAGAAGTGAGATTGCTGGAGCATATAATTCCCTGAGGATTTTTCTATGTATGTAGTCAGATTGTCTGCAAATAGGAACATTTTTACATCTTCCTTTCCAATCTTCATTCCTTTATTTCCTCTCCTTGTCTCATTACAGTGACTAAGATTTCCAGGACAATGTTGAACGGAAGTGCTAAAAGCAGGCATCCTGGATTTGCTCTCAGTCTCAGAGAAAAAAACACTTCACTATTCTGTTTATTCTAGGTTTTCGTAGATTCCCTTTATAAGTTTGAGAAGGGTCCCTACTGTGGCGGATTTGCTTTTATCACAAGTGGTTGTTGAAATTTGTCAAATGTTTTCTGTGTATCTATTGAATTAATCACATTTATCTTTTATTCTGTTAATATGGTGAATTGCATTGTTTTAAAAAATATTTATTATGGCAAAATATGCATAGCATAAAATTTGCCATTTTAAGCATTCAAGTGTAATTAAGTCAGTGGCATTAAATATATTCACATTGTTAGGCAACCAGTGTTCCATCGCCAGAACTTTTTCGTCATCTCATAATGAAACTCTTTCCCCTTTTAGCAATAATTCCCTATTCTCTTGTGCCCCCAGCACCTGGTAACCACCATTCTACTTTCTGACTCTGAATTTGCCTATTTTAGGTACTTCAACTGAACGGAATCATACGATATTTGTCCTTTTGTATCTGGCTTATTTCACTTAGCATAATGTCTTCAGGTTTCATCCAAGTTGTAGGAAGTATCAGAATTTCACTCCTTTTTAAGGCTGATAATATTCCAGTCTGTGGCAGACCACATTTTGTCTCTCCATTCACCTGTCAATGGACATTTGAGTTCTTTCTACTTTTTGCTCTTGTGAATAATGCTGCTATGATCATGGTGTAAGGCTGGAGGCAGGCACCCCTCCCTTCCTTAATGAAAAAAAGAAGCCCCTTCTTTTCCTCAATACCCACCCTAAAACTGCAACAAAGAAATTCCTCACTCTTCGTGCGGAAGAAACCCCCATCCCCGGCCCAAAAAACATATATAAACCCACTCAGACTTCTGGGCGGGGCGACTTCCAGGTCTCTCTCTCTCTCCCTCCCTCCACCGAAAATCTTGCCCGGGCCCCACTCTCGGGACCCGTTATCCTCACTCGGAAACGCCCCAATAAAGCCTCTTTACTTATCCCTTTCAACTCTGCTCGTCTTTCTTTCTCCGACGCTGACAAATCCAAAAAAACCTTGCGTTTGGTGCCGAAACCGGGAGGGTGCTTTGACTTTCGGCTGTGCCGCCCTCCCGTGGACTCTGGTCTTGGACCTTACACATGGGTATCCAAGTGTCTGTTCAAGCCCTTCTAGTCAATTCTTTTGGGTATATACCGGCTATGATTTGAATGTCCCCTTCAGAACTCATGTTGAAATTGAATTGCCAGTGTGACAGTATTAAGAGGTGGAAACTTTAAAGAGATGATTAGTGTTTGAAATGCAGAGGGAGGAATGCACGAGGCTGGGATAGGTGAAAAGAAGTTATTTTAACATCTGCATACAGATGAGCTGAGCCCAAGACAGCATCAGCCCCGAAATGGCAAGTGTTCAGGGGTTTTATGGGCAGATTTGGGCAGCCTCCCCTCCCCCTCAAAGGGAGTGTGAGACTATCTTGCATAAGCAGGAAATACCTTGCAAGAGCAGGATACCTAGTTTTGGCTATTTACAGCAAAGGCCCTATAGGGAGGGGAGGATTGAGGGTCCCAAGGTCAAGCCCCAGTTGAATTTTCCACTGGCCTCTGACTTCACCCTAACATTCCAGTCTTTTGTTTTTATGGAATAGGGGCCAAGGTCTCTTCCTCTGTAATTGCTTCCTGCTGGACAGGGGCATTGACAGGAGGGGGCAGGTAGCCACCCGTATGCTGGTGATACAGATCTTCTGTGGACTGGATTAGCGTCTGGTATGGTGTTGAGGCCTGTAACAACATCGTTTCTCGCACACATTGATTAGTAAAGGTCTGAATTTTATTTTGAAGGAATTTAGAGAAACACTGGAGGATACAGGGACTAAAGATTAGTATAAGGGTTATGATGATTAATGGTCCTAATATGGGTAAGAGCCAGGGCACCCTCCCCATCAGAAAAGAATTAGTCCAGGGGTATTTGTTTGGGTCCAAAGATTTTGAGTTTGTTCTCATAATTTAGTAGCTGTTTTCTCTAACTAATCCTGATTTATTTGTGTAGAAACGGTACTCTTCCTTAGGAAGACATAAAGACCGCTCTGTCCTGGAGAAGGCTCTGTGTCCCAAAGAGAAAATGCACCAGCTATGGGGAGAAGTTAAGAATCTTTATGACCACCAGCTGCGTAGCTCCGGAGTGGCAATTACAGAGAAGCAAATGGGGGACGGCGACTAATTATTATCATTATTGTTAGTTCTCACCTTGAACCCTGTTATTGAAGGGCGGTTTCAGTTTCCCCCTGGGCTTTTACCGAACCTCATGTGTGAGGTGTGGACAAATGAGAAAGGAAAGGGCCGATGACCGTTCTGGCTTATTCCAGCCGAGAAGCAATGGAGTTTTGGGGTTCAGCCCAGGATAAGGAGAGTGAAACGCTTTTGCAGTCATTTACAAGTATCTATGGGTGCTGGGCTTCAGCTCTAAGCTTTGCATGGCGAGAACATTAGGACCCTTATTTACAGCCTTGGCACAGCACGGAAGCGAACAGTGGACTATGAGATAGATAATACCTAGCTCCATGAGCCCCTGCAGAGTTGATCCAAAGTTCTGAGGAATCCAAGTGAATAATCCCCAAAACCAATCAGGGGTGGAGTCACTAGCAGGGCCGCTTTGTAGCCACACAGCTTATTGGGAATTCTTTTTCTATTCAGGTTTCAACTTTTCCTGCGGTACAGCAGATAGTGTTTGACACTACACAGACTCCTCCTTGTTTAGCCAACAGGAAATCTAGCACTGCCTGATGATCTAAGACTACCTGGGTTGCCAGTCGAGGGAACTTTGTTTTTTTTTGTTTTTGTTTTTGTTTTTGTTTTTGTTTTTGAGACAGAGTCTCACTCTGTTGCCCGGGCTAGAGTGAGTGCCATGGCGTCAGCCTAGCTCACAGCAACCTCAAACTCCTGGGCTTACGCGATCCTACTGCCTCAGCCTCCTGAGTAGCTGGGACTACAGGCATGCACCACCATGCCCAGCTAATTTTTTCTATATATATTTTTAGTTGTCCATATAATCGGTATTTCTAGCAAATTTTGCTCCCAGGTGTCTTGGCATCTTCCTGGCAACCCTCTCTTAAGAGGTCCATGAGGAACTTTATCTGGAGACTTGTAGCCAGGAGAGAACTCAGGATTTAATCCAAATTGTAGGCAAATATTAAAAACTCAAAAACAGTGGACAAGACTAGAATCTAAAAACAGGTGGACTACAGTTTTTTGTTTTTGTTTTTTTTCCTGAACCATAGTTTCCTCTCTCCAGTTTCCCATTTCTCAGTAAAAGTGAATTATAGTAGGATCCATTTACTTGCCAGAATAAATTTTACTCTCACTATACTTGGCCTGATTATTTGCATAAAGTGCAGCAAGAATAATTATTAGCCATATAGGCTTTTTTTTCTTTTAAAATTGGCTTTGCTGGAACTTTTTCATAAGGAATCTCAGGTTGGACCTGAGCCTCTCCAGCCAAGCCAAGGATTTATCCGAGCCATTAGGTGGCTGTATGAATGGAGTAGATTCCTCTTTTCTCGAGGTCCCAAAGTAACCTGGGGTTCGTAGACCTGTCAGAAAGTGACATTCTTTATTCACCACAGGTCAGGAATCAATGTTATTGATGAGGTACCTGGCAAGTTTTTCCAAAGGACTTTTTATCAGCCTTACAAAGCCAGCCTGAATTCCTTAACACAGGCTGAGCACCTCGGAGGATGTGCTGTGCCAGTAGGAGCCGTGGTGAAATAACCAGTGTCTTTCTGTCACAGAAGAAAACAGATGCGTATTGAACTTATGCAAATAACGATATTGCCATAAATTAAGAATACTTACAAATAGTTTTCGAATTCTGGAGAAATCAAATAGAGAGAAAAATAAATGCTTCAAATTTTGCTTACAAATAGATACTTTGTTGTAAGCTACAAATAGCTCAAAAGAAGGAAAAGTGTTTTCTTGACTTCTGGAAAACAAAATACAAAAAGAATCAGCAATGTTTCAAATTAAAATTCATAAAAAAATTTAGCTTGGCCTCATGTAATTAATTCCTGTTCTGTTTGAGGTTGAGTAAGTGATGGACATACTGGCTTTCTAATTAAAGTCTTAGAAGTTTGTTTTATTTTAGTTTGATGGTATATAATCTCCAAAGTTACCAGAAACCTATATTGAAGAGAACTTGTCAGTCTTTTCCATGACTTTCCTTGAAGAAGCAAACTTTGGACTTAGCCAGTTTAAAGAACCACTTTCTGAGATGAATCAAAGTAAAATAATAATTGTCTATGGATGACAAAAGTCTTAGACTAGTCATGGTTAAAGAAACAATTGACAGACAAAGTTGGTTATTTTTGTGGCATACAGCAATTTAACATGGTAACCATAATTATTACTGCTAACATACACCAAGACATATCAATATTTTACAACAGTGGAACATACATTAATAACATGTTTATACAAATATAAGCCAAAGAAAGTTAAATACCATTTCATACTTGACAATGTTTCCTATATGGTTTTATTATGCCAGATAAGCCTAATTAAAATGTCTCCCTTAGACTTTCAGTGGCCTTAATATATTAAAAGCTAGTTTGAGGTCAAAAGACTGGATTTAGAATTTGGGTTTTGGAAAGTTTGTCAAATATTGAAAGCTTGAAATGTTTGTTCAGATAGAATCACAAGCTGTTATAAAATAAGGGTCATTTATTTAACCAAGAGTGATAGTTATCAAAAGATTCTAAAGGCGATACAGGAAATTATATGGGTGTAAAGTTTAACCCTTTTAAGTTTAGTTTTTATTCAAAACCTGATAAGGATAACACAGGGATTGTCTTGATAAAACACTGTAGAAATTGGGCATTAAAGTCACCTGCTATTTCTCCCTTCAGTTTTGTCAATGTTTGCTTTATATATTTCAGAGCTCTAATATTTGGTTTGTATATGTTTATATCAATAATTAATGTATCCTCTTGGTGAATTGATTCTTTTGTCATTATATTATGTCCTTCTTTGTCTCTTGTAACAGTTTTTGACTTATAGTCTATTTTATCAATTAGTATGGCCACCTCTGCCCTCTTTTGCTTACTATTTGCATGGATTATCTTTTTCCATTCTTCCAGTTTTACCCTATTCATGTCATTAGATCTAAAGTGAAACTTTTAGGCAGCATTTAGTTAGATCCTGGTTTTATACCCTCTCTGCCAATTTATGTTTTTTGATATGTTTTTAATCCATTTACAGTTAAAGTAATTGCTGCTAGGGAAGCACTTACTTTGACCATTTTGTTGTTTACTCTTTGTCTTATAGCTTTTTCATCCCTCATTTCCTCTATTACTGTTTTCCTTCCTTTATGTTTAGTAGACTTTTTTGTAGTGACACATTTTGGATTCCCTTGTCACTTCCTCTTGTGTATATTCTATGAATATTTTCTTTGTGGTTACCATAGGCATTACATATAACATCCTAAAGTTATGATGATCTATCTTAAATTGATATTAACTTCATAAACTCTACTCCTTTATAGCTCTTTTCTCCTTATGTTATTGATGTCACAGATTACATCTTTATATATTAATTAACATAGATTCATAATTATTTTTTATGCAACTGTCTTTTAAATCCTATGGAAAATAAAAAGTGGAGTTATAAACCAAAATTACAATAATACTCTTTATATTTGTTCATGTATTTACCTTAACTAGGGAACTTTACATTTTCTTATGTCTGCCATTTACTATCTAGCATTACTTCATTTCAAACTGAAGGACTCCCTTTAACATTTCTTGTAGTGTAGTGATAATAAACTCCCTCAGCTTTTATTTGTCTGGGAATGTCTTAATTTCTCCTTCATTGTTGAAGAAAAGTTTTGTCAGATATAGAATTCTAAGTTGACAATTTATTTTCCCTTTTAGCATTTTAAATGTATCATCTCACTGCATCTAGTCTCCAAGGTTTCTGCTGAAAGATACACTAATAGATTTAATGGGGATCCCTTGTATGTAATGAGTTACTTTTCTCTTGCTGTTTTTAAGGTTCTCTTTGTCTTCGGCTTTAGTCAGGTTTGATTATAATGTGTCTTGTTGTGGATCTCTTTGGGTTTATCCTACTTGGAGTTCATTGAGCTTCTTGGATTTGTGTATCTATGTCTTTCCTCAAATTTGGTGAGTTTTCAGCCATTATTTCTTCAAATAGTCTCTCTTCTCCCTTCCCTGTCCTTCTTATGGGACTCCCATTATACATATATTAGTTGGCTTGATGGTGTCCCATAAATCCCTTAGCCTCTGTTCACTTTTCTTTCTTCTTTCTTCTTTGTTCCCCTCAAACTCAATAATTTCAAAAGACCTGTTTTCACATTTGCTAATTCTTTGTTCTGCTCATTTGAGTTTGCTGTTGAATTCCTCTAGTGAAAATTTTAAATCAGTTATTGTTTTTTGTTCAGTGCCAGAATTTCTTTTTGGTTCATTTTTTATAATTTCTATCTCTTTATTGATATTCTCATTTTGTTCATATATTGTCTTCTTTATTTTCTTTAGTTTTTGTCCATGTTTGTCTTTAGCTCTTTGAGCATATTTAAGAAAGTTGTTTTGAAGTCTTTATCTAGTAGGGCTGATGCCTGTGTTTCTTTGGGGACTGTTTCTGGAGATTTATTTTGTCCCTTTGAATGAGCCATCTTTCCATTTCTTTGTGTGCCTTTTGATCTTGGTTGAAAACCAGGAATTAAAAGAAATAGCCACTCTTTCAGTCTTTGCAGACTGGTTTGTGAGACCTTCACTGTTTTGTGAGTTCGTGAGTCTTGAGATTAGCTCAGGTCTTTTCAGGTCTTTTCTAGGCATTCTTCCTTTCAGTGAGTCTATGTATGCTTCCCAAACCTTCCCCTCAGCTGCTTTTAAATGTCTTAATTTCCCAAAGAGTCTCATATCAGTGTATTCGCAGGGCCTCGAGTGTTCTATTGTATTCCTCTGTCTGTAATCTCTTGCCCTCAGTAGTCTACAGGTCTGTAGTCCTTGTGTGGTTTTCATCTTCTGCATTGCCTGCCACTGCCTTCTGTGGCTTTCAACCTGAAACTAAAACTATGCTGCTGTTTCCTGTCTGAGATCTGAGTCAGGAAATACAGAAACCACTCCCTTTTGCAGCCCATAGACAGACCAGGACATTGCAATCAAGTTCCACTCTGCTCCTTCTATCCTGGAGGAGGGAATGGAGACTAGGTCAATTTCTTCTGACTGCAACACACAGGAGGGTGGATGGGGCAAGGGTGACTAAAAAGGCCATAGCATTTCCAACCATTTTCAATGTGACTTTTTCTGAATTGGGTATTCACTTATTTGCAGTAGATGTTTGACTGTTTTCCATATCTCTTATAAAGTTATTTTAGTCAATCTGTAGTTGCTTATTTGATGTTTCCATGAGGGAATGAGCACCTACAACTTTTTTGCCATCTTGCTGATGTCACTTTATTTATTCATTTTCCCCCAATATTTTCTTCTATTTGTTCTTCATACTAATTTCTATTAATCTATCTTCAGCATTCATTGACTCTTTCATCACCTAGAGTCTGCTAGTGAATCCCTCTAGTGAATTGTTTTCTAGGTTTTTAGTTCAAAAATTTCTATTTGGTTTTATCATTTGTGTTCCTCTGCTGAAAAATTAATATATTTGAAATCATTTCTAGGGTTTAGCTTGACCTCATGGAACATAGTTACAAGAACTGCCTTAAAGACTTTGTGACAATCCTGACATCTGAGTCATCTCAGGATTGACATGTGTTGAGTATCTGTTTCAATTGAGTTTTCAGATTTTTATGATTTTTTTGTACGTCAAATAATTTTACATCGTATTCTGGACATTTTGATTATTATTATATAAAATTGATCCTGGGTCCTGTTACAACCATCTGGAGGATGTTGGTGCTTTTAGGGATCAAATTGCAGGCACCTGGAGAATGTTGATGTTTTTGTTTTAGCAAGTAATCAACATGATTAGGTTCAGGCTACAAACTCTGTCTTGATCTTCTGTGGGTGGTAGTTAAAATCCCAGTTCGGTTCTCAAAGCCTTTGCTATGTTGGTTTGAGTCTGTCTCCCTCAGACTTGAACTTGAGACTTCCATGAACCCAGACTTGAACTTGAGACTTGAACCCATGAACTTGAGACTTCCATGGGTTCATACACAGAATTAGGGGAACTTCTCTCTCTGCTTTGGGATTCTCTTCTTACTCTCACTCTTTAGTCCCCAGGGGATCCTTTTCCTAGCCAGAAGGATGTTTTTGTTTTCCTTGACATTTATTTGGTTGGCTATGCCATGGCCACCATAGCACCACTCCAGAATGGGGGTGTGCTTTTCAGGAAAAAGTACCGTGCTCAGGAGAGAGATCCCAGCAATTGTTTTATTTCCCACAATCTGGGAAACTCCTTCCTGTACAGTTGCTTCTATTTTGACATTGTTTCACAATCCACTTGCTCTTGTTTAATTTCAGCATCCTCTAGTAGTCCTTTTTCATACTTTGTCTAGAGGTTTTAGTCGTAATTAGTCGGAGGGATGGGCAATAGGTGGCTTATGCTGCCATGGCAGAACTGGAACATTCTGCCTGTTTTTAATCTCTATTTTGAAATTTACTGGGAGTTTGACTCTGGAAAAGCTCCTTCATTCTTTGTGTCTCAAGATGCCTACTTGTAAAGGGTAGTAACAACAGGACTTACCTCATTTCAAATTTTTGGCATCTTGTTTTTGGGGAGGCATAATGTATGATAATGGGCCTTAAGCATCTGTCATAGT
Source organism: Varecia variegata (assembly GCA_028533085.1). Taxonomy (NCBI): domain Eukaryota; kingdom Metazoa; phylum Chordata; class Mammalia; order Primates; family Lemuridae; genus Varecia; species Varecia variegata. Next base: position 90,311,901 of record CM052440.1, read on the forward strand.
AAATGCCCAATAAAAATTAATGGTTATTTCTATTCACACATTTTCTATAAGACTGAACATTTTGGATTCAGATTACTGGGATAAAAACATTAAGAACTAAAGAGTTAGAGGTTTGGTGGGGTCAGCCACCTGGAAACTGATGGCTGAAGGAAAGGTCAAACAGGAAGAACAGTATTTAGAAAAGCAAAATATCCCATGCCACTTTTGTGACCCTTGGAATTACACCCTCAGCCCTTGTCAAGTGACACATATGGCACTAATCAAAACATGAAGTTGCAAGGACAGTTAAGGCAGCTTACAGTTATGCCTTTCATAAAATACCACATTAAACAAGAATGGGACCCTATGACAGACAAGGAAATAAATACCGATGCAGAGGATTACTTTCTATCAGTTTGACCCAATTTTCCCTCTGTGCCTCTTTATTAATAGATTGTGGGGCAAAAAAAGGAACTACGATTTTTTATTTGGTTTCCAGTAATACTATTCTTTCCATTTGTTCCCTTGCTAGGTGGCTGAAAAAGAACATGCAACCCACTGAGGATCTCAAGTCTGTCATCTGCCGGCTGTCAGCGTTTGGCCCGATTCAGTCAGTCACTGTGTGCGGACGTCAAAGTGCTATAGTGGTGTTCAAAGATATGACTTCAGCTTGTAATGCTGTGAGTGCTTTTCAAAGCCGGATCCCAGGCACCATGTTCCAGTGTTCCTGGCAACAACGATTCATGTCAAAAGATGTAAGACTCTATCACCAAAAACCTATGGGAATTCTTAAAGCTTTTACAAAATTTTTTATTCATCAGGGCTGGGGTGAAATATAGTCATCATAATGGATATACTAGCACTGAAAAAAGGCACAATGACATTTATTTAGTTCAAATACTGGAAATCAGAAGCACTAGCACATCCCTTCCTTAGACATGCTTGGCTCTGTTGTAGTGGTTGTCACAGTTTTGCTTTTCTGGATAAGAAGTTCATGACCGCATTCATGCATTCATCTGACAGCCACCTTTCCTGGAGGACACTGCATTCTTCAGCATTAATAGCGTGTAGCTTTTCTTTCTCCTTCTTTCTGATTACTTCTTTTGAAATTCTCATGGCCTGGAAAAACAAAACCAACAATGTTAAGGGTTATTCTGATAGGGGTGGGACTATTCTGTGTTTCTGATTCTTGTTTCTTCAGTGTTCATTTAACTAATCCTGTTAAGTCTTAAGATACATGTGTAATATAAGACGGTGCTTTTCAAACTTTAATGTGCATATGAATCACCTCGGTAGGTGTGGGCAGGCCTGCGATACACATTTCCTAAAAGGCCCAGATAGATGCTAAAGCTTCTGGCTACAGAACCACACTTGAAATAGCAAGAACATAAGAGCAATCAGTCATTTATAAAAATGAAAGTGCTACACAGTAAGAGAAAGTTAAGTCAACCTGTCTGGCTTCTCACCTGGATTATATATATAAAAATATATGAAAATACCACTTATCATCCTGTTCAAGTTATCCCCATAAAGAATTGCCCCACTGACCTCTTATCATAGAAATGAAATGTCTATTTCATAAGTTTTGTAAGAATCAGTACAGTTGAGCCTTTAACAACACCTGTTTGAACTATGTGGGTCCACCTATATGTGGATTTTTTTCAATAAAAGTTACACTGAGTGTGCCTGTTTCTCCTGCCTCCCTTCCACCTCCTCCACCCCTTCCACCTCTGCCACCCCTGAGACAGCAAGACCCACCCCTCCTCTTCCTCCTCCTACTCAACATGAAGATGACAGCGATGAAGACCTTTGTGAGATCCACTTCTACTTAATGCATAGTAAATATATTTCCTTTTTTATGATTTTCTTAACATTTTTTTCTCTAGCTTACTTTATTACAAGAATGGAGTATATAATACATGTAACATACAATGTATGTGTTAATCGACGGTTTATGTTATTGGTAAGGCTTCTGGTCAACAGTAGGCTATTAGCAGTTAAGTTTTTGTGGAGTCAAGTTATACGTGGGTTTTCGACTATGCAGGTTGTCAGCACCCACACTGATCAAGGTCAACTGTATTTCCAACATTATGACAATTATTTTTAGTCCCAAATTCAGACATGCTTGAAGCTAACTGAAGATGTCTCTTGTCTTTTTTGTGACTCATTCTCTGAAGGCAAGCAAATTTGTCCCTTGGGAAATTATTTCCATGGTTTTTACAAGTAAAAGATGAATACCAACATTTGGGGGGAGCTTTGCATATGCTTTCAGCCTGGTCCAAACTTCTTTCTGAAAAGTGCTGTCAGGAAAAACTTCAGTAACAAGTCCTTGAGCACATGCTTCTCTTGCTGTTAACTTCTTTCCAAAAATAAGCATCTCAGTTGCCTGAAATGAAAAGCAAGAGTAAGATACTAACTTAATAAAACAAGGCTTCAGCACTGGTTGCTTTCAGGAGGTACAGAGAGATTTACTCAGGGTCTTTTGAGGTTGCTGGTATTTCTCAGTAAGGGAGAAGCTGATGACCTCAATGAGCAATGGTTTGCAAACCAGGTGCTGAGACATCACAGGCTCTCCGGAAGGTCTGGGAGGGCTGCTGCTCCCATGTGTATCTTTGTCGGAGAAGCAAGACTGGGGCAGAAATGACCTGAAGCAGATGCTGAGTCTATGACCCACAGCAGCTATGATTATTTGTTTTATATGTTATAAACCATCACAAAAGAAAGAAGGGAAAAAAAGAAAGAAAAATCATGGTCACAGGGTTAACCTTAAGAAACTTTCAAAATTCCATTCCCTGGAAATTCTACCCAGTGTCTGGCTCTGAGAGTTTCCTTTACCTGCACAGGTACTCAAATCAATTCTATCTGCCTGAAGGAAAGTGAAGACTTATATTTAGTTTCTAAAAAAACTGAAGCACTAAGTGGATATCCTCTCTGCATTTACAATTCCTCTTCCAGAAAAGTAAAGACTATTTCATAGCCAAATGCTCTAAGACTTCAAGTTGGTTCTGCCCAACCTTCCAAAGTTCAAACCTGTATAACAATTCAGGCTATAGGACAGCATAATGAGATTTAAAAGAACATATATACATTTTTACAGCAAAATCCTAATAGTGTATGAAAATAGGCTCAACACACACACTTTGAGACACGAAAGAATGTTTGCAAAGCCTTTCCCTATCCCCTGGCTCTCTGGTCTTGTCACAGTCCCCTTGGAGTCATGCCACAGAAGCAGGGGCAACTAGGTTCCCATAAACACAGTGACAGACCTGAGCAGCCACGTAACCACCCTGGGAGTCTTAACTGCACTGGCAAAACAGGCTCATGGCAAGGCCATTGTGGTTGGGAGTGGCTGTGGAAGGGGTAAACCCTCATGAAGCCTCACACCTGCTGGCACTTAATACAACTGAAAGTGAAGACGACATCGTCTCTCTCTCGGGACACTGGTCATCCATAAAGGAACTAAGTGGCCCCTGAGCTCAGCAGACCAGGGGAGCTGGCATAGCCCGGTCTTTAACTGACCAAAGCCGCACAGCTGTGGAGGACGAGGTCTCGTGCTGCTTGCAAGCAGGGGCACTAGGCAACCAGCTGAAAGTGGAGGATCCCAGTTCTAGGAGCGGCAGAGAATTTCTAATTTCCTTCATACCAGACACTTTCCATAGCCTGGTTTCTCCATAATTAGCTTCTATCTCTTCTGTCCATATTAGCAAAGGAAAGAAGGGAGAGTATGAGATTACTTTTAGAATACAGATGACTCATTAAGGTTTTATTTTTAAGCTTTCCAGAAGTTACCTTGCTTGGGCTCATTATCCTGGGAAAAGTGTAAGAGGAGCACCCTTCCGGACTTTGGCCCAGGTGACTGAACGGAGTATGGAACGTTGCCTACGGGCGGTTGGAGAGAAAAAAAATCTTTTCATATGTGATTTAAAAAAGTCACTCTTTGCTTATAACTTCACAATATTTGATGACATTTTTTTTTTTTTTTTTTTTTT